>SJXQ01002247.1:556755-597874 GCA_006408695.1 Aepyceros melampus | reverse complement strand
TTCATCCAAATCCCAAAGAAAGGAAATGTCAAAGAATGCTCAAACTACTGCACAACTGTACTCATCTCACACGTTAGTAAAGTAATGTGCAAAATTCTCCAAGCCGGGCTTCAGCAATATGTGAACCGTGAACTCCCTGATGTTCAAGCTGGGTTTAGAAAAGGCAGAGGAACCAGAGATCAAATTGCCAACATCCGCTGGATCATGGAAAAAGCAAGAGAGTTCCAGAAAAACATCTATTTCTGCTTTATTGACTATGCCAAAGCCTTTGACTGTGTGGATCACAATAAACTGTGGAAAATTCTGAGAGAGATAGGAATACCAGACCACCTGACCTGCTTCTTGAGAAATCTGTATGCAGGTCAGGAAGCAACAGTTAGAACTGGACATGGAACAACAGACTGGTTCCAAATTGGAAAAGGAGTACATCAAGGCTATATATTGTCCCCCTGCTTATTTAACTTCTATGCAGAGTACATCATGAGAAACGCTGGACTGCAAGAAATACAAGCTGGAATCAAGATTGCTGGGAGAAATATCGATAATCTCAGATATGCAGAAGACACCACCCATATGGAAGAAAGTGAAGAGGAGCTAAAAAGCCTCTTGATGAAAGTGAAAGAAGAGAATACAAAAGTTGGCTTAAAGCTCAACATTCAGAAAATGAAGATCACGGCTTCCGGTCCCATCACTTCCTGGGAAATGGGGAAACAGTGGAAACAGTGTCAGACTTTATTTTGGGGGGCTCCAAAATCACTGCAGATGGTGACTGCAGCCATGAAATTAAAAGATGCTTACTCCTTGGAAGAAAAGTTATGACCAGCCTAGATAGTATATTCAAAAGCAGAGACATTACTTTGCTGACCAAGGTCCATCTAGTCAAGGCTACGGTTTGTATGGATATGAGAGTTGGATTGTGAAGAAGGCTGAATGCCGAAGAATTGATGCTTTTGAAGTGTGGTGTTGGAGAAGACTCTTGAGAGTCCTTTGGACTGCAAGGGGATCCAACCAGTCCATTCTGAAGGAGATCATCCCTGAGATTTCTTTGGAAGGAATGATACTAAAGCTGAAACTCCAGTACTTTGGCCACTTCATGTGAAGAGTTGACTCATTGGAAAAGACTCAGATGCTGGGAGGGATTGGGGGCAAGAGGAGAAGGGGACAACAGAGGATGAGATGGCTGGATGGCATCACTGACTCGATAGATGTGAGTCTGAGTGAACTCCGGGAGTTGATGATGGACAGGGAGGCCTGGCGTGCTGCAATTCATGGGGTTGCAAAGAGTCAGAAACGACTGAGCAACTGAACTAACTAAATTAACTTGACAGCACCCTTTCTAAAACTAGGTAAACTTTTTCAGGATATATTTTCTGTGAATATTTTTGACCCTTCTGTGTGAAATGGGAAAGAAACCGAGGCATTCTGTGTTTTTCAGTTTATGGCGAGAAAAAAAGAAATGGTCTAGACTAACCCCTGTGAGTGAAAAGGTAATCAACAACCAAGTCCTCTTTCTGACTATTTTTGCGTGTTTGCATTCATTTTGCAGAATATCGGACTATAAGTATTTCAGGCTAATTCCAGGAACATGTATCTGTCCATTTTACTGGATAGTTCAAATACCAATGCCTTTTGTTTTAAAATTATTTTGCTTTTTGTGTGTGCTCAATAGAGAAAATGAGTTAAGAGGTAATCCATTAATTATTAATTTTATGTTTGTGTCTCCCTATTTTAGGTGTGTCTTTGTTTATGCATGTGTGTGTGTATATATATATATATATATACACACACACATATACATATTTCTACCTAAAAAGAGGAATAAAAATATTAACAATTAGCCAGAGATCGCTAAACCGGAACCTACTATGGTTTATTAGCTTAGTTTACACAATAACCAACCATATGTACTATGACATGCTATTCTTCCAAGCCTTTTCTTTCTATGGCAAAACAGTTCATAATTTTAATAAATGCATAGAAATACCATTATCCGAAGCTCTCATTTGTCTACAAACTATTTGGCACATATGGTATGACATTAACAAGGAATATGCTTCATTTCTTTAGCCCTTTTCACTGCATCCTTCACTTCCTTGTTTCTTAAGCTATAAATTAATGGATTTAACATAGGAATAACCAGGGTATAAAACACAGATACCACCTTTTCCTGTTCTAAGGAATACTGGGTGTTTGGCTGAATGTAGCTAAAGCTTACAGAGCCATAGAGTAGAGTCACAACCGTGAGATGTGACACACACGTGGAGAAGGCTTTGTGTCTGCCTGCCGCTGAGCGGATCCTCAGGATCGCGGCAACAATGAAGATGTAGGAGACCACTACAGTCATGAAGGTGATCACAGCAATACGCCAGAGAAGATTAAAACCAGCAGCTCATTCATGGATGTGTCAGAACAGGACAGCTTCAACAGCGGAGGAAGGTCACAGAAGAAGTGCCTGATGACATTTGGCCCACAGAAAGACAACTTCAGCAAGCCAATTGTGTGAGTCAACGAGTGGATTATGCCTCCTATGTATGATCCAATGACCAGAACAACACAAACTCCTTTTGTCATAGCCACGGTATAAAGCAAAGGGTTCACAACGGCCATATAGCGGTCGTAAGCCATTGCTGCCAGCAAGATGCCCTCAGCGGTGAGGAAAATCACGAATAAAAAGTACTGCACAATGCATGCAGAGAACGAGATTGTGTCCTGTTCAACACAGAAGTTCAGCAGCATTCTGGGTGCAAAGACTGACGAATAGCAGGCATCACTGAGTGACAGGCAGCTGAGGAAATGATACATGGGCGTTTGGAGTTTGGGAGTTATTTGGATTAGAAGGAGCATTCCTAGATTACCCACCAAGGAAATGGTATAGATGAGCAGGAACACCAGGAAGAGGACCACTTTCAGTTCAGAATGATCTGTCAGTCCCAAAAGGATAAACTCGGTCACCCGTGTAAAATTAACATCAGCCATGAGTTTGTTTATCTTGGTAACTGTCAACAAATAGAGAATGGTCATGCAGCATTATCAAGACTACTCGGAATCTCTAACTAGCAATATGACTTGGGTTATTGAGTGCTCTGCTCTGGTTGTTTCAGCTATAAAATTAGATTAAAAAATAACTAGAAATATCTAGTCTTTTCAAGCACTATTTGCTTGTCTCATAGAAAATTCCAAGATTTGAAGCTGGAAAACATTAAAGTTTTAGCTTCAGGATACATTAAAAATGCTGTTCTTAGTGTGAAGAAACAAACTTAAATGAATTTCATTCTGTGTGTGTGTCAATTGCTCTCTTGTGTCCCAATCTTGGTGAGGTCATAGACTGTAGCCTGCCAGGTCCCTCTGTCCATATGATTTTTCCAGGCAAAAATACAGGAAGGGAAGCCTTTCTCCAGGCCATTTTCCCACAGATCAAACCCAGGTCTCCTTCATTGCAGGCAGATTCTTTACCATCTGAGCCACGAGGAAAGATTCTAAAATAGGCAAAATCTAAATTATAAAACATAATTATTTAAATTGGAAATTTAATCTGTGATACCGCTTAAGTTCTCTTTTAAAAAATGATACTGGGATGTCCCTTAGAGTCTGGTGGTTAGGACTCCACGCTTCCATTGCTGGAGAGTGTAGGTTTGATCTCTGATCAGGGAACCAAGGTCCCATAGTAAAAAACTGAAAGAAAAAAGTTTTTAAAAATGATACAAATGCACTTATTTACAAAATAGACTTACAGACAAAAGAAACAAACCTATGGTCTCCAAAGGGAAAGGGGATGGGGAGATATAAAGTAGGAATTTGAGAGTAACAATGCACACTATTATAAATGAAATAGATAACAACAAGGAGCTACTGAATGACACAGGGAACTATGCTCAATATTTCATAGTAAGCTACATGGGAAAAGAGTCTGAAAATGAATCCATATACATTCTGTACAAAGCATTTATATGTATTTATATATATATATATATATATATATATATATAGACACATACAGAGAGAGAATCACTTTGCCATACACTAGAAACTAACACAATATTTTAAACCAACTACACATCAACAACAAAAAAATAAATATATCAGATTTAATTGTGGCTGTCAGATCTGTAAATATCTGAGCATAAACTGTATCACAGCCTTTAAATGTGTTTTCCCACTTATGTTTTTATGTTTAGTGTATAGTCCACATGTTTTTAAACTTTGATTTGACAAAAGGCAAGTTTCCAATATTAAAAATTCTGGATTCATTCTTATAAAATAGCTGGAATAATTGGCTTTTGAGAAGAATGTCTACTAGAAATTGAGAGAGAAGATAATCTGAGCTAAATACGAAATATGATAAGTAGAACTTATAATTGGCCTTTTATGGGAAAATTTTCTGTTTAAAAAAAATTTATTGAAATGGTTGCATGTTTAGGTGGTTCTCATTTTCCAAAATGACAGGCCATGCAACAATATGCTCCTACATTCAGATGATAGTGTGGAAAGTCTTATAGAATAAATCACATAAGAAGCGGAACTGTTACTAATCTACTTTGGATGGTTTGTATTAATAATGCATTTCTAATACAAAGGAAGATCTATGGCCTTTGATATCCAATAGAAACACCATACTCAAGGGACTCAGGAAACAATCTTAATACTTTTCTAACTAAAGCAAGTTTATAAAATAAAGCCAACTTATAAAACATACAACTACTTGTCTGCAATATTTTTTTTCATGATATTGCAACAGGTTTCTTAAAATATGCCACGTCTTTTCCACTTAACCAATAGACATCTTCTGAGCACTTGGAAAGTCCCATAAAATAAAACCAATCTATAGTGCATATGGCTACTTCTTTGCAATGTTTTTTTCATGATATCACAGCAAGTTTCTTAAAATACACCATGTCTTTTCCAATGCACATTTATTATTTCTATATATTGCCCACAAAATGGAACTCTTTTTTTTACATTTATATTAAAAATGAAAACATTGTAAATAAGTCAGGATTACTAGTGCAACCTTGGCTCAGATGCTGAAACAATCTGCCTGCAATCTGCCTGGGTTCAATCTCTGGGTTGGAAAGATCCCCTGGAGAAGAAAATGGCAAGTCAATCCTGGGAAATTCCATGGACAGAAGAACTTAGCTGGTATAGTCCACAGGGTGGCAAAGAGTCAGACAAGTCTGAACAACTTACACACACACACACACACACACACACACACAGTAACTTTACTTCTACAGAATAAAGGATAAGGTTTTCTTGGATTTATCATCCTTTCACATGGGAGATGCTAGCCCTGTGTTCAGTATGTAAAGCCTGATATTTCCTTATTTCCTATTATTTTCATAACTTACAATATTGTTCTTTTATTCCAATACCTTTATAGATCTAGAATATCTGTGGAGACAGGAGAATAATCTTCATAATGTTACATAGTTTGATTTATATTGAAAGTCATTGTTTAGAAAATATTCCAAATTGAATCCAAACATTCATTTTTATTACTCCCAAAGAAGTTGCATGATAACTTTGAGGTTAATATACAGAAAGAGACTTAAGTGGAGGATATAGAAGGAGACAAGAGCCAAATTACAAATCCTTTCCTTTCCTGTACCTTGAAGTCTATATCACATTAAAATCTGAATGTGATTTTCTTTTTCATCTTCTTCTTTGTATTTCAACTGATTGACAGAATGCATATATACTGAGTATTGCATGAATTTTACTTACCAGTGAGTGGAAAAAAAGCAATATGCAATAACTTAGCTCATTTATGAGCCTCATCAACACCCATTCTTGTGGCCTATTTTTCTATATTTCCCCCAAACAAAAAAAAAGCACACAAAAGATAGTTAAATCTGTTGGTTTGCAGTGATGCATGAATTAAGTCAGTGGCAGAAGTTAACAGGTAGTAGATCAGAAATTTAAAGTTTTTTAAATAAAATAATAAAAAGCACAGATTCCATGCTATCAATGCAAGAGCAAGATGAACAAAGAACAATCATATCAGAAAACAGATCTAGTTAAAAAGTTCATTTATATAATTACCTCAGTTCAAATGGGAATAGAGTCCCTGGAGTTCATCTTGTGATCAAAGATCATATAATAAATAAGTTATTAAAAGTTCCTCTGTGTATCTTGAGGGATTTTGGAAACTCACAAGATTGTAATTTTCCCCTTAAGGCATTTCAGTTCCTTACTTACAATGAATAAAGGAAATTTGGCTCAAGTAAAGAGAAAAATCTGTGTGTGTGTGTGTGTGTGTGTGTGTGTGTGTGTGTGTGTACATACATACCAACAAAGGTCCATCTAGTCAAAACTTTGGTTTTTCCAGTAGTCATGTATGTATGTGACAGTTGGACTATAAAGAAAGTTGAGTGGCAAAGAACTGATATTTTTGAACTGTGGTGTTGGAGACGACTCTTGAGAGTCCTTTGACTGCAAGGAGACCCAACCAGTCATCCTAAAAGAGATCAGTCCCGGGTGTTCATTGGAAGGACTAATGCTGAAGCTGAAACTCCAATATTTTGGTCACCTGATACAAAGAGCTGACTCATTGGAAAAGACCCTGATGCTGGGAAAGATTGAAGGCAGAAGGAGAAGGGGATGAGAGAGGATGAGATGGTTTTAAGACATCACCGACTGAATGCACTTGAGTTTGAGTAAAATCTGGGAGTTGGTGATGGACAGGAAGGCCTAGTGTGCTGCAGTACATGGGGTCGAATAGAGTCAGACACAACTGAGTGACTAAACTGAACTGAACTGAATATATATATATATATATATACAGCCATGAAATTAAAAGATGCTTACTCCTTGGAAGAAGAGTTATGACCAACCTAGAGAGCATATTGAAAAGCAGAGACATTACTTTCCCAATAAAGGTCAGGCTGGTCAAGGCTATGGTTTTTCCAGTGGTCATGTACGGATGTGAGAGTTGGACTGTGAAGAAAGCTGAGCACCGAAGAATTGATGCTTTTGAACTGTGGTGTTGGAGAAGACTCTTGAGAGTCCCTTGGACTGCAAGGAGATCCAACCAGTCCATTCTGAAGGAGATCAACCCTGGGATTTTTTTGGAAAGAATGGTGCTAAAGCTGAAACTCCAGTACTTTGGCCACCTCACGTGAAGAGTTGACTCATTGGAAAAGACTCTGATGCTGGGAGGGATTGGGGGCAAGAGGAGAAGGGGACGACCAAGGATGAGATGGCTAGATGGCATCACAGACTCAATGGATGTGTGTCTGAGTGAACTCCGGGAGTTGGTGATGGACAGGGAGGCCTGGCATGCTGCGATTCATGATGTCACAAAGAGTCAGAAACAACTGAGCAACTGAACTGAACTGAACTGAACTGATACATATAATAAAAATGCCATTGATAGTGATCCCTGCTTAGTGCTTTAGGAAGAGGAGCTTTTCAGAATGTATTATCTGAAGTGACTTAGCAGCAGCAGCTGCTGCTACTAAGTCACTTCAGTCATATCGACTCAGTGCAACCCCATAGACGCAGCCCACTAGGCTCCTCTGTCCCTGGGATTCTCCAGGCAAGAACACTTGAGTGGATTACCATTTCCTTCTCCAATGCATGAAAGTGAAAAGTGAAAGTGAAGTCCCTCAGTCGTGCCCGACTCTTAGCGACCCCATGGACTGCAGCCTTCCAGGCTCCTCTGTCCACGGGATTTTCCAGGCAAGAGTACTGGAGTGGGGTGCCATTGCCCTCTCCGAGTAGCAGCAGCAGCAGAGCATTTTAAGCACTTTATGTGCTCTCTGTTTGCTTTTTTTTTTTTTTAATATAAGAAATGCACAACTGACACTTGAATAATGTATTGGGGTGCCAGTCCTCTTGGGCAGTTGAAAAATCCATGTGTCACTGAGAGTCTTCCCTCTGTTTTTGTGTTTTTGTGGTTCATCCACTTCTACAAATTCAACTGAGGATCCTTTAGTAATGTAGTAGCTACAATTGAAACAAATTGATGCATAAATGCACCACTGCAGACAGAAGATGTGGTAATCACAACTCACTGGACATGAATTTGAGCAAGCTCTGGCAGTGGTGATGGACAGGGAAGCCTGGCATGCTGCAGTCTGGATCAGTTCAGCTCAGTCACTCAGTCATGTTTGACTCTTTGCGACCCCATGGACTGCAGCACACCAGGTTTCCCTCTCCATCACCAACTACTGGAGCCGCTCAAATTCATGTCGATTGAGTCAGTTATATCATATAATCATCTCATCCTCTGTTGTCCCATTCTCCTCCCGCCTTCAGTCTTTCCCAGCATCAGGGTTTTTTCCAATGAGTCAGTTCCTCACATCACGTGGCCAAATTATTAGAGATTCTGTTTCAACATCAGTCCTTCAATGAATATTCAGGACTGGTTTCCTTTAGGATGGACTGGGTGGATCTCCTTGCAATCCAAGGGACTCTCAAGAGACTTCTCCAACACCACAGTTCAAAAGCATCAATTCTTCACCACTCAGCTTCTTCAGAATCCAAACCTCACATCCTACATGACTAGTGGAAAAATCATTTCTTTGACTAGATGGACCTTTGTTGGCAAAGTAATGTCTCTACTTTTTAATATGCAGTCTAGGTTGGTCACAGTTTTTCTTCCCAGGAGAAAACATCTTTTAATTTCATGGCTGTAGTCATCATCTACAGTGAGTTTGGAGCCTCAAAAAATAGTCTCTCACCATTTCCACTGGTTCCCCATCTATTTGTCTTGAAATGATGGGACTGAACTCCATGATCTTAGTTTTCTCAATGTTGAGTTTTAAGCCAACTTTTTCAAGCCTTAATGAGTTACTGTGTGAATATGCCCTTTGGGATACAGGAAAGGTCTAGGAGGATGAAAGCCTTCTTTTTACAAATAAGAAACTAGGGGACAATGTTTTTGTATTTGAAAGGGCCCAAGGGTGTCCTCTGCATTTCAATTCCACTTTTCTTTGATAACCTTCAACCTTGTGGGGAACAAGTGATGGATAAGAAAAGAGATCCCATTTTGCATAGACATGTTAATCATAAACTCAGCAGGGGAGCTCAATTTTAAGAGGACCTGGTTTCAACATGACAAAATACATGATATGTTCAGTTCAGTTCAGTTCAGTCGCTCAGTAGTGTCCAGCTCTTTGCGACCCCATGAATCGCAGTACGCCAGGCCTCTCTGTCCATCTCCATATCCAGGAGTTCACTCAGACTCAGGTCCATCGAGTCCGTGATGCCATCGAGCCATCTCATCCTCGGTCGTCCCCTTCTCCTCCTGCCCTCAATCCCTCCCAGCATCAGAGTCTTTTCCAATGAGTCAACTCTTCGCATGAGGTGGCAAAAGTACTGGAGTTTCAACTTTAGCATCATTCCTTCCACAGAAATCCCAGGGTTGATCTCCTTCAGAATGGACTGGTTGGATCTCCTTGCAGTCCAAGGGACTCTCAAGAGTCTTCTCCAACACCACAGTTCAAGAGCATCAATTCTTTGGCTCTTAGCCTTCTTCACAGTCCAACTCTCACATCCATACATGACCACTAGAAAACCATAGCCTTGACTAGACGGTCCTTTGTTGGCAAAGTAATATCTCTGCATTTGAACATGCTACCTAGGTTGGTCATAACTTTCCTTCCAAGGAGTAAGCGTCCTTTAATTTTATGGCTGCAGTCACCATCTGCAGTGATTTTGGAGCCCCCAAAAATAAAGCCTGACACTGTTTCCCCATCTATTTCCCATGAAGTGATGGGACTGGATGCCATGATCATCGTTTTCTGAATGTTGAGCTTTAAGCCAATGCCGGGAGCCAGCGTGAGGAATCCCGCCCGTGGCAAAGGTCATGAGGAAGGAAGCCAGACATATGCAAAGGCATGATCTAGCTTCAGGGGTTCCCCCTAGGTTTTCCTGAACATGTACCCCCAAAAACCAGAGTCTGCCTGCCTTATTGTACTGTGCTTTCCTATCTTCTGACATAACAGGGGCCATCTCTGACCACTTTCCTCTAAAAAGAATTAACTTAGGGATCCAGTTAACAGTCTCCTGCATGTAAAAAGAATGATGGCTTTCTAACTTACCTAACTGGTCTGCTGGGACTTCAACAACTACTTGTGAATTGTTTACAGCCCCCCAACAGTGAAAGGCACGAAGCTTAAAGCATTTTAAAGATACAGAGCCTTTTCTGAAGAGCTAAAAATTATATTGGTGATGGGTTTCACTGTTGACTCAATGACTGCTGCCAGGCCTCCATATTCTTTATCTTTTAGGCACCTGAAGGATATTAATCAATATAATTGGGATATAGAAACAGGAATATAGTAGTTTTGATGTTAGCAACACTAGACTTTTGAGTTAATTACTTTTCTCTTTGTTATAAATCACTGTACTCCTTTTACTTGTTATAAATTGTTGTGTCTTTGCTATGTACGAATGTAACTTTATTTAGTACTTTCTGAGAGTGGCACCAGACTTTGGGAAGAACAACACAAATAAGTCTTCTGGTTGACAAACCCTTATCAGAAAAGGGCCATGAAATGTTAATTGACCTTCTGGCCAGAAGATGATGTAAATCACTAAGACTTGTGTATACAACTAGGTATGCAGAGAGAAAAGCTTGGTCTCGATAAGAGTTAGGGCTGCTGACGCTGCATAATTTTATATTATCCATTGATCTCTATGTACAAAAAAAGGTATAAAAGGCCTTTCTGAACAATAGAGGATGGGCGAGTCATTGGACTGGTTTCCCCCATGTTTTACTCTTTTCTGGCTGAATTCTCATCTGGAGCGAGGAGGCTAACCATGTGTACTTACTTTCCCTGGCTTCTAGGTCCGTGAGAGAGGGAGCCCAAGGCTAGGCACCCTCCAATATCCAAATGGGCACCGGTTGCCTAATGTAGATGGTGCAAACTTCTTGTCCTGAAGTTTTAATGGCTTTCCCTGTAAACCAAGTTATTCAGGCTCTTTTCTCCATTAAATGTTCCTACTATACTATTTCTTCAAAATTTCTTTTAGATTTCTAAATAAATAAGTTTTCCTCGCCTACGCTGTCTTCCCTTCAAATTTCCTGGATTCATTGGGGCTGGACCTTGGCAAGCCAACCTTTTCACTCTCCTCTTTCACTTTCATCAAGAGGCTCTTTAGTTCCTCTTCACTTTCTGCCATAAGTGTGGTGTCATCTGCATATCTGAGGTTGTTGATATTTCTCTGGCAACCAGTTTGTTGTTCCATGTCCAGTTCTAACATTTCTTTAAGCCAATTAAATTAGAACTCACTTACAAGTTCAGCAATATTATTAAAAAAAAAAAAAGACACACACTGAGATACACATAAACTCAGGCAGACAGACAGAGATTTCATAGTTTTCCACTTGATATTTAAAATTTCTCTTTGAACCCCCCTCCTTTTTTTTTTTTTAAAGTTATAATTTGCCTAAGGCTGAGAAGGAAATGACAACCCACTTCAGTACTCTTGCCTTGAAAATCCCAAGGACCGAGGAGCCTGGCAGGCTGCAGTCTATGGGGTCAATAAGAGTCGGATATGACTGAGCAACTTCACTTTAAATTTTAACTTTCATGCATTGGAGAAGGAAAAAGCAACCACTCCAGTGTTCTTGCCTGAAGAATCCCAGGGACAGGGATGGTGGGCTGCCATCTATGGCGTTGTACAGAGTCAGACACGACTGAAGTGACTTAGCAGCAGTAGCAGAGGTCTCAGGCAAAGTGGGCTGTGTATTTCAGTTCAGTTCAGTTGTTCAATCGTGTCCAACTCTTTGCGACCCCCTGAATCGCAGCATGCCAGGCCTCCCTGTCCATCACCAACTCCCGGAGTTCACTCAGACTCACGTCCGTTGAGTCCGTGATGCCATCCAGCCATCTCATCCTCGGTCGTCCCCTTTTCCTCCTGCCCCCAATCCCTCCCAACATCAAGGTCTTTTCCAATGAGTCAACCCTTCGCATAAGGTGGCCAAAATTATTTCAGGGACATGAAATGTGTTAACTTCAAGCTTTCCCTTAGGCTGTCTTTTTAACAAACTGGTTGTTTTAATTGCATAAGCAAAAAGAACCAGTTTTGAAGCATAGACGAGAGTTTTTGGTCCTTCAGGCCTTTGAATATAGAAGAAAGACCGGGACCAAAGGGAACCTCAGAATCCTTTCCTAGAGATCATGTGGATATGACAGATTGAGCTGGGGTAGTCAAGACAATCTGATGGAGAAAGACAGAGGGCAAAAGGAGACAGGGAGGCAACAGAAAGACACTTGCGGCATGAGTCCCGCAAATCTGGGGATTCTAACTCAGGGTCATGGAGGACTGAACGGAAGGAAATTCTGAGTCCTTTCCCTGCTTTTGGCAAAAGCTAGTCATTGCCTGTGTGGATCACAAAACTTGGAAAATTCTGAAAGGGATGGGAATACAAGACCACCTGACCTGCCTCTTGAGAAATCTGTGCGCAGGTCAGGAAGCAACAGTTAGAACTGGACATGGAACAACAGACTGGTTCCAAATAGGAAAAGGAGTACGTCAAGTCTGTATATTCTCACTCTGCTTATTTAACTCATATGCAGAGTACATTGTGAGAAATGTTGGGCTGGAAGAAGCACAAGCTGGAATCAAGATTGCTGGAGAAATGTCAATAACCTCAGATATGCAGATGACACCACCCTTATGGCAGAGAGTTAAGAGGAACTAAAAAGTGAAAGTGAAAGTGACTCGATGAAATTGAAAGAGGAGTGTTTAAAAAGTTGGTTGAAAGCTCAACATTCAGAAAACGAAGATCATGGCATCCAGTCCCATCTCTTCATGGCAAATAGATGGGGAAACAGTGGAAACAATGTCAGACTTTATTTTTTGGGGCTCCAAAATCACTGCAGATGCTGACTTCAGACATGAAATTAAAAGATGCTTACTCCTTGGAAGAAAAGTTATGACCAACCTAGATAGCATATTCAAAAGCAGAAACATTACTTTGCCAACAAAGGTCCATTTAGTCAAGGCTATGTTTTTTCTAGTGGTCATGTATGGATGTGAGAGTTGGACTGTGAAGAAGGCTGAGCGCAGAAGAATTGATGCTCTTGAACTGTGGTGTTGGAGAAGACTCTTGAGAGTCCCTTGGACTGCAAGGAGATCCAACCAGTCCATTCTGAAGGAGATCAGCCCTGGGATTTCCTTGGAAGGAATGATGCTAAAGGTGAAACTCTAGTACTTTGGCCACCTCATGCGAAGAATTGACTCATTGGAAGAGACTCTGATGCTGGGAGGGATTGGGAGCAGAAGGAGAAGGAGACGACAGAGGATGAGATGGCTGGATGGCATCACCGACTCAATGGACATGAGTTTGATTAGACTCTGGAAGTTGGTGATGGACAGGGAGGCCTGGCGTGCTTCAGTCCATGGGGTCACAAAGAGTTGGACACGACTGAGTGACTGAAATGAACTGATAAGAGCTCCTGGGATACCCACGTAGTAAAGAATCACCTGCCAGTGCAGGAGATGCAAGAAGGCAGATTCAATATAAGTCAGGAAGATCATCTGAAGGAGGAAATGGCAATCCGCTCCAGTATTCTTGCCTGGAGAATCCATGGGCAGAGGACGCTGGTGGGCTATAGTCCATAGCATGGCAAAAAGTCAGACACAACTGAAGCAATTAGCACAGCACACAGAACATACTATAACAGAATTTTAAAAATAAAAATTTATTTTGCCAAGTTTAATAATCCTATTGGTATACCATTCCTTGTGTGCTGTACTCTAGGATACAAGATATTGAATGTTCTTGAGAAATTGTGAAGAATTATATAAAATTAAGTTTAAATATTACCATTATTTTATTTTATTCTGAAAATTACTTTCATACAAATGCATTTACATGAAGTCTCATACCAATTTTTTTTAATGTATTCATATAGTAGTCAGTATCAAAAATATATTAAATGATTTTGGAAAATTGTTAAGGTCTATACAAATGGACTTCCTTGTTGGCTCAGATGGCAAAGCGTCTTCCTACAATGCAGGAGACCTGGGTTCAATCCCTAGGTCGGGAAGATCTCCCGGAGAAGGAAATGACAACCCACTCCATTATTCTTGCCTGGAAAATCCCATGGATGGAAGAGCCTGGTAGGCTACAGTCCATGGTGTCGCAAAGAGTCGAACACTACTGAGTGACTTCACTTTCATACAAATGTTATATGCTTTTTATGACAGTAGTCACGATGTTATACCATTTTAAAAAGTAAACTTTCAAATGAATTTCTTTGCATGAATGACTAAGATAAGAAGCATTTCAACTTGCTACCTTCTCAGGTAGTGGAACCATTTACATATTATTTTAATTGAAACTGAAAAAAATTTAAAACATAACAGTATTTATTGAGCCTTTAGCTTTCTCATTGTGCTGTTTAGCCTACTTGCCACCAGTTATTTCAGTATTTAGAAAATTAAATATGATTTTATTTATAACAAAAGTATTCTTTTTAAATAATATAAATTTATTTATTTTAATTGGAGGCTAATTATCAGACCACCTGACCTGCCTCTTGAGAAATCTGTATACAGGTCAGAAAGCAACAGTTAGAACTAGACATGGAATAACAGACTGGTTCCAAATAGGAAAAGGAGTACGTCAAGGCTGTATATTGTCACCCTGCTTATTTAACTTATATGCAGAGACATCATGAGAAACCCTGGATTGGAAGAAACACATGCTGGAATCAAGATTGCTGGGAGAAATATCAATAGCCTCAGCTATGCAAATGCCACCACCCTTATGGCAGAAAGTGAAGAGGAGCTAAAAAGCCTCTTGTTGAAAGTGAGAGAGGAGAGTGAAAAAGTTGGCTTAAAGCTCAACATTCAGAAAATGAAGATCATGGCGTGCTGCGATTCATGGGGTCGCAAAGAGTTGGACACGACTGAGCGACTGAACTAAAATGAATTACTTTACAAAATTTTATTGGTTTTGCCATACATCAAGATGAACCTGCCACAGGTATCCACGTGTTCTGCATCCTGAACTCCCGTCCCTCCTCCCTCCCTTTACCATCACTCTGGGTCGTCTCAGTGCACCAGGCCCAAGCATCCAGTATCTTGCCTATGAATACTAATTGACCCATCATGGTCTCCTTTCCCTAAATTGCTAAAAATTGGAGAATCTGGAAAATAGAAACAGTTTTCTAAAGAATGCAGTCCAGGTTCGATGCATGAAAGTATTCTTTAGAAAACTGTTTCTGTTTTCCAAATACTCCAATTTATAGCAATTTAGGGAAAGGAGATCACATGGGACAATTGGTATTTGCAGGCCTGATTTTATCATTATGCATCTGTATATGAAATTTGGTGTTTTGTTTTGTTTTATTTCTTGTTTTTTAAAGTTTTAACTGAGATTGTACATGTGCTATGCTCACTTGCTCAGTTGTGTCTCACTCTGTGACTTCATGGACTATAACCTACCAGGCTCCTCTGTCCATGGGGATTCTCCAGGCAAGAATACTGGAGTGGGTTGCCATTTCCTTCTCCAAGAATTAACATACACATACACACAGAGGAGCCCATAAATTGTAAGTGAATAGATTTTAATAGAATGAACACGGTCATGTAACTACCACTCTGATCAAGAAACACATCATTACCATCAATCCAGAAGCCTCCCACAAAATGGGAGAAAATGTTTGCAAATGAAGCAACTGACAAAGAACAATCACCAAAATGTAAAAATAATTCATATAGTTCAGCATGAAAAAAATGCAATCAAAATATGGGTGGCAGACCTAAACAGACATTTATCCAAAGAAGACAACACATGTTCAACAAACATATGACAAGATGCTCAACATCACTAATTATTAGAGAAACACAAACTAAAACTATGATGAGGTATCACCTCACACCAGGCTGAATGGCCATGATCAAAAACTGCCATATGATTTGAGTCAGAAGGAAACCAACCGGCTTCGCAACTTTCCTCTCCCTAGAATTAACGGCATGGTCTCTCCTGTCTAAACTACTGTCAGAGAATTTTTGTTTAATGTCTAAAAAAGATGTTGGAAGATTCTAAAAGGAAAGGAGAATTCAGTTCAGTTCAGTCGCTCAGTCATATCTGACTCTTTGTGAGCCCAAGAATCACAGCATGCCAGGCCTCCTTGTCCATCACCAACTCCCAGAGTTCACTCAGACGCACGCCCATCGAATCAGTGATGCCATCCAGCCATCTCATCCTCAGTTGTCCCCTTCTCCTCCTGCCCTCAATCCCTCCCAGCATCAGAATCTTTTCCAATCAGTCAATTCTTTGCATGAGGTGGCCAAAGTACTGGTTTCAGCTTTAGCATCATTCCTTCCAAAGAAATCCCAGGGTTGATCTTCAGAATGGACTGATTGGATCTCCTTGCAGTCGAAGGGACTCTCAAGAGTTTTCTCCAACACCACAGTTCAAAAGCATAAATTCTTTGGTGATCAGCCTTCTTCACAGTCCAACTCTCACATCCATACATGACTACTGGGAAAACCATAGCCTTGACTAGACGGACCTTAGTCGGCAAAGTAATGTCTCTGCTTTTGAGGTTGGTCATAACTTTTCTTCCAAGGAGTAAGCGTCTTTTAATTTCATTGCTGCAGTCACCAGCTGCAGTAACTTTGGAGCGGAAAAAAGTAAAATCTGACACTGTTTCCGCTGTTTCCCCATCTATTAATGGCTCCTTAATTCAGGGTATATTTTCTGTGGTATTAGTGGCCCTTCTGTGTGAAATGGTAAAGAAACCAGGGCATTCTATCTTTCTCAGTTTCATGTGATTTAATAGTATAGGAAACCATGGTGAGGAAAAAAGAAATGGTTTAGACTAACCCCTGTGAGTGCAAAGGTAATCAAGAACCAAGTCCTCTCTCTGACAATTTTTGCATGTTTGCATTCATTTTGCAGAATATTGGACTATAAGTATTTCAGGCTAATTCCAAGAACATGTATCTGTCCGTTTTATTGGATAGTTCAAATACCAATGCCTTTTGTTTTAAAACTATTTTGCTTTTTGTCTGTGCTCAATAGAAAACATGAGTTAAGAGCTACTCCATTACTTATGAATTTTATGTTTGTGTCTCCCTATTTGTGGGTGTGTCTGTGTGTTTGCATGTATATATTTATTTCTACCTAAATACAGGAATAAAAATGTTAACAATTAGCCAGAGATCGCTAAACCGGAACCTACTATGGCTTATTAGCTTAGTTTACACAATAACCAACCATATGTACTATGACATGCTATTCTTCCAAGCCTTTTCCTTCCATTGCAAAACAGTTCATAATTTTAATAAATGCATATAAATACCATTTTCCGAAGCTCTCATTTGTCTACAAACTATTTGGCACATATGGTATGACATTAACAAGGAATATGCTTCATTTCTTTAGCCCTTTTCACAGCATCCTTCACTTCCTTGTTTCTTAAGGTATAAATTAATGGGTTTAACATAGGAATAACCAGGGTATAAAACACAGATACCACCTTTTCCTGTTCTAAGGAATACTGGTTGTTTGGCTGAATGTAGCTATAGCTTATAGAGCCATAGAATAGAGTCACAACCGTGAGATGTGACACACACGTGGAGAAGGCTTTGTGTCTGCCTGCTGCTGAGCAGATCCTCAGGATCGCGGCAACAATGAAGATATAGGAGACCACCACAGTCACGAAAGTGATCAAGACAATAACGCCTGAGAAGATTAAAAGCAGCAGCTCATTCATGGATGTGTCGAACAGGACAGCTTCAACAGTGGGGGAAGGTCACAGAAGAAGTGCCTGATGACATTTGGCCCACAGAAAGACAGCTTCAGCAAGCCAATTGTGTGAGTCAGCGAGTTGATTACGCCTCCTATGCATGATCCAATGACCAGAACAACACAAACTCCTTTTGTCATACCCACGGTATAAAGCAAAGGGTTCACAATGGCCATATAACAATCATAAGCCATTGCTGCCAGCAAGAAGCCTTCAGCGGTAAGGAGAGACACGAATGAAAAGTACTGCACAATGCATGCAGAGAACGAGATTGTCTCCCGTTCAACAAAGAAGTTCAGCAACATTCTGGGTGCAAAGACTGACGAATAGCAGGCATCAATGAGTGACAGGCAGCTGAGGAAATGATACATGGGTGTTTGGAGTTTGGGAGTTATTTGGATTAGAAGGAGCATTCCCAGATTACCCACCAAGGAAATGGTATAGGTGAGCAGGAACACCAGGAAGAGGACCACTTTCAGTTCAGAATGATCTGTCAGTCCCAAAAGGATAAACTCGGTCACCCGTGTAAAATTAACATCAGCCATGGGTTTGTTTATCTTGGTAGCTGTCAACAAATAAATAGAGAATGGTCATGCAGCATTATCAAGACTACTCAGAATCTCTAACTAGCAATATGACTTGAGTTATTGACTGCTCTGCTCTGGTTGTTTTACCTATAAAATTAGAAAAAAAAATCTAACTAGAAATATTTAGTCTCTTCAAACACTGTTTATTTGCTTGTCCCTTAGACAATCCAAGAATTGAAGCAAGAAAACATTAGAGTTTTAGCTTCAGGATATATTCAAAGTGCTATTCTTAGTGTGAAGAAAAAAACTTAAGTGAATTTCATTCTCTGTGTGTGTGTGAATTGCTCAGTTATGTCCTACTCTTTGTGATCTCATAGACTGTAGCCTTCCAGGTCCCTCTGTCCATGTGATTTTTCCAGGCAAAAATACAGGAGGGGGTAGCCTTTCTCCAGGGGACCTTCCCATGGATCAACCCAGGTCTCCTGCATTGTAGGCAGATTCTTTACCATCTGAGCCAACAGAGAAGCTTCTAAAATAGGCAAAATCTAAATTATAAAACAAAATGATTTAAATTGGAAATTTAATCTGTGATACCACTGAAGTTCTCTTTTAAAAAATGATATAGGGATGTCCCTTAGAGTCTGGTGGTTAAGGACTCCATGCTTCCATTGCAGGGGAGTTTAAGTTTGATCTCTGGTCAGGGAACTAAGTCCCCACAGTCAAAAACTGAAAGAAAAAATGTTTTAAAAAATGATACAAATGAACTTATTTACAAAACAGAAATAGACTTACAGACATAGGAAACAAACTTATGGTCTCCAAAGGGAAAGGGGATGGGGAGATATAAAGTAGCAATTTGAGAGTAACAATGCACACTACTATAAATGAAATAGATAAAAACAAGGAACTACTGAATGACACAGGGAACTATACTCATGAGGGATTGGGGGCAGGAAGAGAAGGGGACAGAGGATAAGATGGCTGGATGGTGTCATCGACTTGATGGATGTGAGTTTGAATGAACTCCGGGAGTTGGTGATGGACAGGGAGGCCTGGCATGCTGTGACTCATGGGGTCGCAAAGAGTCAGACACGACTGAGCAACTGAACTGAACTGACATGGGAAAGAATCTGAAAACAATTCCATATATATTATGTACAAAGAATTTATATGCATTATATTCATACATATATGTGTGTGTGTGTATATATATACATTTCGGAGAAGGCAATGGCACCCCACTCCAGTACTCTTGCCTGAAAAATCCCGTGGACTGAGGAGACTGGTGGGCTGCAGTCCATGGGGTCGCTAAAAGTAGGACACGACTGAGCGACTTCACTTTCACTTTTCACTTTCATGCGTTGGAGAAGGAAGTGGCAACCCACTCCAGTGTTCTTGACTGGAGAATCGCAGGGACGGGGGAGCCTGATGGGCTGCCGTCTATGGGGTCGCACAGAGTCGGACACGACTGCAGCGACTTAGCAGCGACTTAGGACATATATATATATATGCTGCTAAGTCTCTCTCTATATATATATATGTATATATATATAGAGAGAGAGAGGCGGGGGGGGGATCAGTTCGCCATACACCAGAAATTAACACAATATGGTAAATCAACTACACATCTACTACAACAACAAAAATAAACTAACATCAGGTTTGATAGCGGCTGATGTGATATCCATAAACATCTGAGCGTTAACTGTATTATAGCTCTTAAGCTTGTTCTCCCACTATGTTTTCATGTTTAGTGTATAGTCCACTTTTTTTTAAACTTTGATTTGACAAAAGGCAAGTCCCCAATATCCAAAATTCTGGATTCATTCTTAGAAAATAGCGAGAAGCATTGGCTTTTGAGAATAATGTCCACTAAAAATTGATAGAGAGGGTACTCTGAGCTGAAATATGATAACTAGAACTTATAATTGGCCTTTTTTGGGAAAAACTTCCTTTTAAAAAAATATTGAAATAGTTGGCATGTTTAGGTGGTTCCCATTTTCCAAAATGACAAGCCATGCAACAATATACGGAGAAGGCAATGGCACCCCACTCCAGTACTCTTGCTTGGGAACTCCCATGGATGGAGGAGCCTGATGGGCTGCAGTCCATAGGGTCGCTACGAGTCAGACAAGACTGAGCAACTTCACTTTTACTTTTCACTTTCATGCACTGGAGAAGGAAGTGGCAACCCACTCCAGTGTTCTTGCCTGGAGAATCCCAGGGATGGGGAAGCCTGGTGGGCTGCTGTCTATGGGTGTCCGCACAAAGTCGGACACGACTGAAGTGACTTAGCAGCAGCAGCAGCAACAATATACTCCTACATTCATATGATAGTGTGGAAAGTCTTATAGAATAAATGACATAAGAAGTAGAACTGTTACTGACCTACTTTGGATGGTTTGTATTAATAATGCATTTCTAATACAAAGGAAAACTTATGGCCTTTGATATTCAATAGAAATGCCATACTCAAGAGACTCAGGAAACAATCTTAATACTTTTCTAACTAAAGAAGTTTATAAAATAAAGCCAACCTATAAAACATATAACTACTTCTCTGCAATAATTTTTTTCATGATATTGCAACAGGTTTCTTAAAATATGCCACATGTTTTCCACTTAACCAACAGACATCTTCTGAGCACTTGGAAAGTCTCATAAAATGAAACCAACCTATAGAGCATATGGTTACTTCTTTGCAATATTCTTTTCATGATATCACAGCAAGTTTCTTAAAATACGCCATGTCTTTTCCAGTGCACATTTATTATTTGTAAACATTGCCCACAAAATGAAACTCTTTTTTCACATTTATATTAAAAATAAAACATTGTAAATAAGTCAGGATTACTAGTGCTACCTTGGCTCAGATGCTAAAACAATCTGCCTGCAATCTGCCTGGGTTCAATCTCTGGGTTGGAAAGATCCTCTGGAGAAGGAAATGGCAACCCACTCCAGTATTCTAGCCTGGAAAATTCCATGGACAGAAGAGCTACAGTCCACTGGGTGGCAAGGAGTCATATACCACTGAACAACCAACACACACATACACACACACACACACACACACACACACACACAGTAACTTTACTTCTACAGAATAAAGGATTAGGTTTTCTTGGATTTATCATCCTTTCACATGGCAGATGCTAGCCCTGAGTTCAGTATGTAAAACCCAATATTTCCTTGTGTGTGTGTTAGTCGCTCAGTCGTGCCCAATTCTTTGCGACCCCATGGACTGCAATCCACCAGGTTCCTCTGTCCATGAGATTTTCCAGGCAAGGATACTGGAGTGGGTTGCCATTTCTTATTTCTTATTTTCATAATATCACAGTATTGTTCTTCTATTACAATACTTTTATAGATCTAGAATATCTGTGGAGACAGGTGAATAATCTTCATAAGGTTACATAGTTATGATTTATATTGAAGTTCATTCTTTAGAAAATATTCCAAATTGATCGAAACATTCATTTTTATTACTCCCAAAGAAGTTGCATAGAGAATGAGACTTAAGTGGAAGATAAGAAGGAGTGAGAGCCAAATTACAAATCCCTCCCTCCCCTGTACCTTGAAGTCTTTATCACGTTAAAATCTGAATGTGATTTTCTTTTTCATCTTCTTCTTTGTATTTCAACTGATTGACAGAATGCATATATACTGAGTATTGCATGAATTTTACTTACCAGTGAGTGGAAGAAAAACAATGTGCAATAACTTAGCTCATTTATGAGCCTCATCAACACCCATTCTTGTGGTCTATTTTTCTATATTTCCCCCCAAACAAAAAAAAAGCACACAAAAGATAGTTAACTCTGTTGGTTTGCAGTGATGCATGAATTAAGTCAGTGGCAGAAGTTAACAGGTAGTAGATCTGAAATTTAAAATTTTTTAAATAAAGGAACAAAAAGCACAGATTCCATGCTGTCAATGCAAGAGCAAGATGAACAAAGAACAATCATATCAGAAAACAGATTTAGTTAAAAAGTTCATTTATATAATTAACTCACTTCAAACGGGAATAGAGTCCCTGGAGTTCATCTTGTGACCAAAGATCTTATAATAAATATGTTATTAAAAGTTCCTCTGTGTATCTTGAAGGATTTTGGAAACTCACAAGAATGCAATTTGCCCCTTAAGGCATTTCACTTCCTTACGTTACAATGAATAAAGGAAATTTGCCTCAAGTAAAGAGAAAAATCTGTGTGTGTGTGTGTCTGTGTGTGTCTGTATGTGTGTATACATACCTACAAAGGCTTGTCTAGTTAAAACTTTGGTTTTTCCAGTAGTCATGTATGTATTGAGAGTTGGACTATAAAGAAAGCTGAGCACCAAAGAATTGATACTTCTGTACTGCGGTGTTGGAGAAGACTCTTGAGAGTCCTTTGGACTGCAAGGAGATTCAACCAGTCCATCCTAAAGGAGATCAGTCCTGAGGGTTCATTGGAAGGACTGATGCTGAAGCTGAAACTCCAATATTTTGGCCACTTGATGCAAAGAGCTGACTCATTGGAAAAGACCCTGATGCTGAGTCAAGACTTGATAATTTAAAAATCATCCCTTTACTTCCTTGGACTGTAAGAATATCATCAAGAAAATTACAATTAAAACTACTACATTGTAAAAGGCTTCTTTGCAAACAACCCAACCATTAATCCAAACACATCTAGCCTGTGTTTGCTGATAAAAACGTGGGGGTTTTATCTTTATCTTAAAATGAATTGTGAGTGATTCTGGTAGCAGTATTTCAAACTACTCCATATTATATATATAAACAGTCTTTTATTATTTATTCTGTAATCAATTACAGAATTACAATTACAATTGCAAATTTCTTAAATTTCTGAATTAACAGCTGATGGGGCAAAAGTTAGGAGTGGCGGTTAGTCGATATTCTAAGCTTGAGTTAGGCCAGAAGATACTCAATTATTTGATGAGACCTAGGCAGCCCACTCCTGTACTCTTGCCTGGAGAATCTCGTGGATAGAGGAGCCTGGTGGGCTTCAGTCCATGGGGTCGCTAAGAGTTGGACACGACTGAGCAACTTCACTTTGACTTTTCACTCTCATGCATTGGAGAAGGAAATGGCAACCCACTCCAATATTCTTGCCTGGAGTAACCCAGGAAACGGGGGAGCCTGGTGGGCTGCCGTCTATGGGGTCGCACAGAGTCAGACACGACTGAAGTGACTTGGCAGCAGCAGAGCATTTTAAGTACTTGATGTGTTCTCTGTTTGTTTTTAATATATAAACTATTTTCAGTCTACATATGACATATCTATATAAGAAATGCACAACTGATTCTTGAGTAATGTGTTGGGGTGCCAGTCCTCTTAGGCAGTTGAAAAATCCATGTGTAACTGAAAGTCTTCCCTCTGTTTTTGTGTTTTTGTGGAACATCCACTTCTACAAATTCAACTGAGGATCCTTTAGTAAGGTAATAGTTACAATTGAAACACATGGTTGCATAAATCGACCACTGCAGACAAAAGATGAGGTAATTACAACTCAATGGACATGAATTTGAGCAAGCTCTGGCAGTTGGTGATGGATAGGGAAGCCTGGCATGCTGCAGTCCATTCAGTTTAGTCACTCAGTCATGTCTGACTCTTTGCAATCCCATGGAATGCAGCACACCAGGTTTCCCTGTCCATCACCAACTACTGTAGCTTGCTCAAACTCATGTTCACTGAGTCAGTGATACCATCTAATCATCTCATCCTCTGCTGTCCCTTTCTCCTCCTGCCTTCAATCTTTCCTAGCATCAAGGTCTTTTCTAATGAGTCAGCTCTTTACATGAGGTGGCCAAAGTATTGGAGTTTCTGCTTCAACATCAGTCTTTCAATGAGTATTCATGACAGGTTTCCTTTAGGATGCACTGGGTGGATCTCCTTGCAGTCCAAGGGACTCTCAAGAGTCTTCTCCAACACCACAGTTCAAAATCATCAATTCTTCACCACTCAGCTTTCTTCAGAATCCAAACCTCACATCCATACATGACTAATGGAAAAATCATTGCTTTGACTAGATGGACCTTTGTTGGCAAAGTGATGTCTCTGCTTTTTAATATGCGTTCTAGGTTGCTCACAGCTTTTCTTCCCAGGAGAAAAAGTCTTTTAATTTAGTGCCTGCAGTCATCATCTGCAGTGAGTTTGGAGCCTCAAAAAATAGTCTCTCAGCACTTTCATTGTTTTCCCATCTATTTCCCATGAAGTGATGGGACCGGACGCCATGATCTTAGTTTTCTGAATGTTGAGTTTTAAGCCAACTTTTTTCAAGCCTCAATTAGTTACTGTGTGAATATGTCCTTTGGGACATACAGAAGGTCTAGGAGGAAGAAAGCCTTCTTTCTACAAATAAGAAACTGGAGGACAATGGTTTTGTGTTTGAAAGAGCCCCAGGGTGTCCTCTGCGTTTCAATCCCACTTTTCTTTGATAATCTTCAACCTTGTGGGGAACAAGTGATGGATAAGAAAGGAGATCCCATTTTGCATAGAGATGTTAACCATAAACTCAGCAAGGGAACTCAATTTTAAGAGGACCTGGTTTCAACATGAAAAAATAGATGGTATGAATCCACTAAAAAAGATGAATAACTTGAAGTTGTGAGTTAAGTTCTATTGGGGGCAAAATTAGGACTGCAGCCTGAAGGCAGTATCTCATATAGCTCTGAGAGACTGCTACAAAGTGGCAGTGGGTTAAAGTCAATATATAAGGTTTTGGTGAAGGGAGTTAATACCATGAAGTACTCATTCTACAAAAGGTTCTTTGTTAGTCATGAGGATCTGAGGTCACCGTGAAGGGATTTAGTGCTTAATGTTTCTCTAGACATGGAGAGATACAAGGATTGAGATAATAAAATCATCCAACTTTCTAAATACCTGTCCCACCAGATTGCCTGGAGCACAGAGTACTTCACTCCTCACCGAACACCCTCAAGGGTTGTTGCAGGTCAACAGCTATAACAGCATGGGCTTCAGCCTCCATAGAAGCAGATGGCAAATGCCTTTGTTGTTCAGTTGTTGCCAATGCTCTTGGTAAGTGCCAGTCTGTAGCTGACATATGAGAGTAGCATGAATTCATACCACTAAGCACGAGCAAAGTGAGTTTCAACTTTGGGACATTATTGAGCATGAAAAACTCGATTCTGGTAATTTTGCAATTACCATTGATACAGAGGTGGTATTTACAGTAAAAATTTCCATTAGTTTCTCAATTATTGGCTTAACTCTCACAGTTGCCTGTTGTCAAATAGGTTTACACTGCTTCTTTTTTTTTTTTTTTTTTTTACTTTCCAAAGAGGCCTGTCTTATCAAAACTAAGTTTGTTGAGTAGAATTGCCCTTCAATGGCACATACAAAAGTAGCTCCTTTATGGACACCAATAAGTTATCACCTGAAAGTCTGCAGTATGAGCAGCCTTCTCTGTAAGAGTCACTTTTAAATTTATATGAACATGGATTTAATTATCATAAATCAGCAGAAACTTTATGATAACATGGTAATCTATTCTTAGTCTGTTTCTTTTTAGATTCTTTGTTTGTTTATTCATCTTAATAAATTATCTTGAGTGAAATACTTGCTTTGCTCCAGGAATGGGTTGGAAAAGAATTTCCAGACAATAACAGAATGACAGGGAATTAAAGTTTATTAGAGTGGGAGATGCTTTTAGAACAACAGGCCAGGTCAAGGGAGAACTGACGTTGAACAGAGTTCCTTAGTCCACTTTTATACCTAGGGCACAAGGAGTGGGATAGGGGTCTTGAGAGTCATTTGCTGATTGGATGAGACATGTATACTGGGTGGGAGGAAAGAGTAAGGCAAATGTCTTCTCCCCTCCAATGGGGTAGTGGGGGAGACAGGTTATACTGCTCAGGAGGACCTGAAATGCATTAATAGTTACAACATAGGGGAAGGAAGGTCCAAAAGTGTCTGTATTTTTTCTGTTCCTGCATACCAAGACCCTCCTTGGTTTTATCTGCTCTTTCGTCCTTGGATCACCACATTCCTCACTCTCTTTATTTTCAGGGCCAATTCTTTAGCCCCTTTTGATACCCTGCTCATGTCTAACTAGCTACCTATTTCCCTTCTCAGACATTTGAGAACCCAGTCTCAAAGGAAAAGGGGCGATGACTGCTCTGACTTCTTCAGGCTGTACAGGGGCATCATGGAGCTCTGGGTCCCTTTTGCCTGCTCTCTGTTAGGGTGCATTTAGGAGGGAGCTGAAAAGGTGACTTGTTTTAGCATTGTCTAGGTGTTGGTCAGAGAAATCTTGTTGTACTTGGAGACTTTCTGTATTCTAGAAGAAACAAGCTTAACAAGAAAGTTAAAGGTATGTGGCCTAAAGATGAATAGAACAGTTGCTGGGAGACTATCAGGAGAAGCAGGCCCAGAGCTTGGTTTATGGCATCAGTGTTTCTCTGGGTATGAGAAGAGGCAAGGATTTGGGCTCATAAAATCTACCTGAAAATATCTTACTGTCTGAAGACCAGTTCTTCTGGGTTTTCCCAGAGCATAGGGTGCCTTATTTCTGAATTCCACCCTGAACGTCTCTCGGGGAGTGTTGAGGGTTAGCAGCTCGCTAACCCTCATCATGTAATCTTTGTAGGGGCAGCTGGCAAGTGCCAACTTCCAGTCAGCAGGGTCCTTCCAAGCCACTATTAGACTATGTTTTGGGGGCCTTTTCTGGCCATTGTGTCCAAGGGGACTGGAAAAACTCATTCCCCTGTCTAGGGAAGATTCTATTGACAGCCCCTCAGTGTGCTGTTATTGGAGTAGGCCTTGCGAGAGCAAACGTTTCAAGATTATGTCTGTCTTACTAGCCTCTTGGTCCAGGAAAATATTCCCTCTTGTTGCTACTTTCCATATTTAGAGTTACATTAGTACAATCATTGACCTCATATGGAACTGCATAACAGCATTTTATCACAGGCTCAGTCACACCTTTGTGGCTAAGGTAAGAATCTGAAACAAGGGACATAGAAAATAAAATAGCTAGAGCTACAAGTTATTAGTGATGTCATAAGTAAGAATTATAAGTCAAGAACTTTCATTAGTAGAGCCCAGTATACCCCAGGTCATCTGACCTCATTTGTTAAATGACTATGCTGCTACTGCTGCTCCTAAGTGCCTTCAGTCATGTCCGACTCTGTGTGACCCCATAGATGGCAGCCCACCAGGCTCCCCCGTCCCTAGGGTTCTCCAGGCAAGAACACTGGAGTGGGTTGCCATTTCCTTGACCAATGCATGAAAGTGAAAAGTGAAAGTGAAGTCGCCTGCTGTTATTCTCCTGATTGTACATCATGGAGCATCTGATCTTTTTTTTTTTTAATATAATATAAATTTATTTATTTTAATTGGAGGTTGATTACAATATCTGAAGGCTGGTTACTGAGATAAGCTTTAGAAACAAACTTAGAGTGTCCTTTTAAATAATTTAATTAAATGGTTTAGCAATATAACGTAACAAGGAACTATCTCAGGAGTCTTAGTAAACAAAACTAGAAACTTAGTTTAACAATTAGCAGAACTTGATACTCAGTGAAACACGATTTTTTCATTATGAGGGAATTAACCCTGGCACCAGAGAAGGCTTTAACCCATCAAATGAATATGAGGTTTGTCAGGGAGCCGGGTAAAGCCAAGGAGCCATCATGGATTTTCAATCTGGATTTCAGCTATCGTTCACGCATTTTTTAATTGCCCGATATTTAGGAGTAGACTGTTGCCATGTTTTAAGGACATCAGGACAGCAAAATCTAACAGTCTGGGGTTAGTTTTTGTAGAAGCAGAATGAGCTTTTACGTGTACCATAATCTTAAATGACGCTTATTTACTTTACCAAAGTCACAAAAGACTTTAAAAAAATATATAAATCACTTAAAGACAAAGAAATTCTTAATCTGCTATTGCAAGCTTCATTCTAAGAAAACTTTGCTGTCTTAATATAGAGTAGACTAAATTCCAGTCTGTTACCAGTTTACCAGACAACAAACAAAAGTTGTTTATCAGTTAATCTTAGAAAAGTCTTTTGCATACACCTTGAGAGATTAGCAGTATTTTTCTAAAGACATGAGAGTGAAACCATAGAAGGCATGTTTACAACCTATTTAAAGTGCAATTGACAAAGTAGCCTGATCATTGCTGTGACTTGTAACACTTTAACATGATAACTAGAATTATAAATGAAAACACTTTACCAGGACATATCAGATTTTCATGAATTTCACATAATTTCCAGGGTAACTATATAGTTCAATTCAGTTCAGTCACTCAGTCGTGTCTGACTCTTTGCGACCCCATGAATTTCAGCACGCCAGGCCTCCCTGTCCATCACCAACTCCCGGAGTTCACTCAGACTCACGTCCATCGAGTCAGTGATGCCATCCAGCCATTTCATCCTCAGTCGTCCCCTTCTCCTCTTGCCCCCAATCTCTACCAGCATCAGAGTATTTTCCAATAAGTCAACTCTTCACATGAGATGGTGAAAGTACTGGACTTTCAGCTTTAGCATCAATCCTTCCAAAGAAATCCCAGGGCTGATATCCTTCAGAATGGACTGGTTGGATCTCCTTGCACTCAAAGGGACTTAGAGTCTTCTCCAACACCACACTTCACAAGCATCAACTCTTCTGCACTCAGCCTTCTTCACAGTCCAACTCTCAGATCCATACATGACCACAGGAAAAACAGTGGCCTTGATTAGACGGACCTTAGTCGGCAAAGTAATGTCTCTGCTTTTGAATATGCTATCTAGGTTCAGTTCAGTTCAGTCACGCAATCGTGTCCAACTCTTTGCGACCCCATGAATCGCAGTACGCCAGGCCTCCCTGTCCATCACCAACTCCCGGAGTTCACTCAGACTCACGTCCATTGAGTCCGTGATGCCATCCAGCCATCTCATCCTCAGTCATCCCTTTCTCCTCGTGCCGCCAATCCCTCCCAGCATCGGGATCGTTTCCAATGAGTCAACTCTTCACATAAGGTGCCCAAAGTACTGGAGCTTCAGTTTTAGCATCATTCCTTCCAAAGAAATCCCAGGGTTGATCTCCTTCAGAATGGACTGGTTGGATCTCCTTGCAGTCCAAGGGACTCTCAAGAGTCTTCTCCAACACCACAGTTCAAAAGCATCAATTCTTCTGCGCTCAGCCTTCTTCACAGTCCAACTCTCACATCCATACATGACCACAGGAAAAACCATAGCCTTGACTAGACGGACCTTAGTCGGCAAAGTAATGTCTCTGCTTTTGAATATACTATCTAGGTTGGTCATAACTTTTCTTCCAAGGAGTAAGCGCCTTTTAATTTCATGGCTGCAGTCACCATCTGCAGTGATTTTGGAGCCCAAAAAAACAAAGTCTGACACTGTTTCTACTGTTTCCCCATCTATTTCCCATGAAGTGATGGGGCCAGATGCCATGATCTTCGTTTTCTGAATGTTGAGCTTCAAGCCAACTTTTCCACTCTCCTCTTTCACTTTCAACAAGAGGCTTTTTAGCTCCTCCTCACTTTCTGCCATAAGGGTGGTGTCATCTGCATATCTGAGATTATTGATATTTCTCCCAGCAATCTTGATTCCAGCTTGTGTTTCTTCCAGTCCAGCATTTCTCATGATGTACTCTGCATAGAAGTTAAATAAGCAGGGTGACAATATACAGCCTTGACGTACTCCTTTTCCTATTTGGAACCAGTCTGTTGTTCCATGTCCAGTTCTAACTGTTGCTTCCTGACCTGCATACACATTTCTCAAGAGGCAGGTCAGGTGGTCTGGTATTCCCATCTCTTTCAGAATTTTCCACAGTTTACTGTGATCCACACAGTCAAAGGCTTTGGCATAGTCAATAAAACAGAAATAGATGTTTTTTCTGGAACTCTCTTGCTTTTTCCATGATCCAGCGGATGTTGGCAATTTGATCTCTGGTTCCTCTGCCTTTTCTAAAACCAGCTTGAACATCAGGGAGTTCACGGTTCACATTTTGCTGAAGTCTGGCTTGGAGAATTTTGAGCATTACTTTACTAGCATGTGAGATGAGTGCAATTGTGCAGTAGTTTGAGCATTCTTTGGCATTGCCTTTCTTTGGGCTCAGAATGAAAACTGACCTTTTCCAGTCCTGCGGCCACTGCTGAGTTTTCCAAATTTGCTGGCATATTGAGTGCAGCACTTTCACAGCATCATCTTTCAGGATTTGAAACAGCTCAACTGGAATTCCATCACCTCCACTAACTTTATTCGTAGTGATGCTTTCTAAGGCCCACTTGACTTCACATTCCAAGTTGTCTGGCTCTAGATTAGTCATCACATCATCATGATTAGTGGTTAGGATATGGAAATGAATGTATGGAGATCTGTATTTGTTCATATGATTTTAAATCATTGGAGTCAAGTTTTTAGGACTTCTTTTGCATCATACATCAAAAAGAAACTTCCTGTAGGGATAATTGCTCTTTAATTTTGGGATAATTGAAGACAATTCATGTGAAGGGATCTGTGAGTGCACATATATATGTTTGGTTTAAATTTTTAATTTTCTTCTCAGATATGTATTACTGGTGTCTGATGCCAGCAAAGTTCATTTTAGAATAAAATATTTTACATTATAAAGCATTATAGGTGACAACTGATGAAACATACTGTATATTACTTTAGGGACTTATGAGGATACTCTTAACTCATCACTCATTCCCTTTATTAATTTAACATCAATTTTTTTTCTTCTAAGCACAGTGTCTGAGTCAGATTAGTTGCCTTCAAGATATTTCATTATCATTATTGAAAATTAGTAAACTGTTTATATTTCCTTTTCTTTCTTGACCAGGGATTTTCATCAATGCATCATAACTACAATGCTCAGATTTTAATAATTGTATGAAACATCCTCACTGTTGAAACTTCTTTATATTTACTGTGGTTCTAATTATATATATTTTTTTAATTTTCACTTGTATTGAACATATATTGTTCTGTAGATAATTTCAAGATTTTGTGTTTATTTAATACTAATAAAATCAGGTATCTAATTTTTGTTTCTGTGCTTTAATATTGCCTTGTTATTCTGTTTCTAAGAGAAAACATGCCATGCTCTCTTGTTAAGCATAAGAAGCAGAGATATATTTTATTTGTTCCGAGTTATGATTAAATGTCCATATATATATTTTTCAAAATGTCCTTGTATTTATCCCTGGTGTACTTTCTATCATTCTAGATTAAGGAAAAAAGGAATATGTGTGTGTGTGTGTGTGTGTGTGTGTGTGTGTGTATGTATATATAATCTATCTATCTGTATATATATGGAAGTGACAGTGTTAGGCACTCAATAATGTCTGATTTTTTGCAAAACCATGGAATGTAGCCCTCCAGCCTCCCTGTCCATTGAATTCTCCAAGCAAGAAGGCTGGCATGGATAGCTATTCCCTTTTCTAGGAGATCCTCCCACCCCAGGGATCAAACCCTATTCTCCAGCTTTTCAGACAGATTCTTTAACATCTGAGCTGCCAGGGAAGCCCATACGTGTATGTGTGGATAGATAGATAGATAGATAGTTAAAATTATAATGAATTAGGGAATGGAATTAAATTAAGAGAGATTTTAAAAATCTCTGATCATGCTTTGGTTTCTGACATGACACAATGAATGGTATAAGAATAGTTTGAAATCAGGAAAAGCACTGAAATGAACAAATGAGTTTCAGTGTTAGAAAATATTAAGTAAGAAAAACTTTCTCCTCATAGCTTTGTATTTATCATGGTTTTTGAGGTGGCTTTAGGGCTTCTCTGGTGGCTCAGTGGTTAAAGCGTCTGCCTGCAATGCAGGAGACCTGGGTTCAATCCCTGGGTCTGGAAGATCCCCTGGAGAAGGAAATGGCAACCCACTCTAGTACTCTTGCCTGGAGAATCCCATGGATAGAGGAGCCTGGTGGGCTACAGTTCATGAGGTCGCAAAGAGTCAGACATCACTGAGCCACTTCACTTTGACTTTCACTTAGTTATAAAATGAGAGTGGATACTAAATATACAGTATGGTAGTGATTATGCAAATCTAGAGGTATACAGATAAGTACTCCATGACTGAAATAATTGGGAGCAATTCATTAAATTATTACAACAGTGGTTTTTTTCCATGTCATTCTCTGAATTTTGTTATATTCTAGTTTTATTTTTAACAAACATATTTACTCCCTAAGTAGTATTACATAAAACTTTCATTGTCAAAAATGTATCATTCTGCCCCTGATGATTTTAGTCATGGAGTAGATATTTCACTAGAAATAGTTTCTCTACCACTCTGGGCATAAACTTAGAGCATCACAAAGGTGGACCAACCCATAGGCTCTTCATTTTGTGGCTCCTAAAGGAAAAGACAACTAGCTTCTCAAATCCTATCATAGCTGCTTTTGATCCTTGCACTTTTGTCCCTGGAGACAGGCAGAGCAATCTTTCTTGATAATTGGTCCCCAGGGATGAGCAAACATTTCATTATCAACAATTCCCAGTATATGAACTACCCTGGAAATATTAGGATGAGACGAAAAGCATGCTCTTCTCTGCTGATGTACCTATAGAGTGGAGCCCTGAAATTCTTTTCAGGCATAACTTCCTGGTAAATTTTACATTTAATCAGGAGCTGAATGAAGTTTCTAGTTTGATTTACTTTCCCTACTGAACAAAATGACTGCATTAAAATTTAAAAATAATTTATCTCAAAAAGAACCATGTTTATTACAGAAAATTTCAACTTACATGATCTTCATGTTTTGTGAGCAAAATTTATGGCCAACATACTTCAGAGACAGATAATATTGAAAGAAGTGTATTTTACCAACCTTGGCCTCCAGTAAGTATTATTCTCAAAGGTAGAATGTTTTAGGTAGAATCAAATAAAATGGAGATATTTTCAGAATATGTAAACTGATATCTTTTCAACATTTCCCTAAGTAATGCCAAGATTTGTAGAATCAGAAATACAGAGTTGATGTAATCAGGGTCTGCAATCATTGTGCATATTTAGAAATATAAGTTTGGAAGAAATTTAATTTTTAATTATCAAGTTGTACAAGCATCCTATTGTTTCAAGATTAATACTAATATATGGTCTATAATTTAGCATATGCTACTGAAGTTCACTAAAGTTGAAATGAATGTTTATTAGTATAATAGTAAATATATTGGGAAAGAAAGAACAGTGCATGATGCATTAAACTATATATATCAAACAATTATATATATATATATATATATATATATAATTATCAATTATATATACCTCAAACAATTTTTGTTATTATATATCTAAAAATTTTGCAGGTTTGCTGAAATTAATCATAAATAAGAATATAGTATTATGGGTATTCCTTTTGAGGTCAATCTACCTTAATACAATATCAGATCCAATATTTAATAGCTCTGACTCTGATTGGGTTAACTAAATTCACAGTGCTTCTTTTCTCATATGAAGAATGTGTCAAATGGTACTAACTATGGTTTAATAATCTCATGGTAATTAAATGCATTAATAATGACAAACCTTAAAAGAGTATCAGTCATTCTAACTATTCAATTGTACTAGGTTTTGCTACATTATATCCCAATATATAGTTACACTTCTTTCTATATTTGATAGTCAAATTAAGAGTTTTCCTTTCGTACTCTCTACAACCCTCTTCTCACTTTCTAGAAACATCAAACTATAACATCAAATATAAACATATCATGTTGTTTATAAAACCCAAGCTTTTTGAAGTAATTCATGTCAAGTATCAACTTTGATCTCAACCATTTGGAGCACTTGAACACTATGGGGAGAAGGAATATCACACAGGTGTCTGACTTCATCCTCATGGGACTGACCGACTCTGAAGAGATCCGGCTGGTCCTCTTCACCCTCTTCCTCCTGATATACCTGATCACTGTGCTGGGGAATGTGGGCATGATCCTGATAATCCACCTGGATTCCCAGCTTCACACGCCCATGTACTTTTTCCTCAGTCACTTGTCATTTCTTGACCTCAGTTACTCAAGTGTCATCACCCCTAAAACCTTAGACAACTCCCTGACTTCCAACCAGAATATTTCATACGTGAACTGCTTCACTCAAATGTCTTTCTTTGTCTTCTTGGGCGCCACTGAGTGTTTCCTTCTCTCCTCCATGGCCTATGATCGCTATGCAGCCATCTGCAGCCCTCTGCATTACCAGGTGGTTATGTCCACCAGGCGCTGCTGCTCTCTCGTCTTTGGATCCTATTTGATTGGCTTTATGGACACCTCTGTCAATGTTCTGTGCTTGAGTAGATTGCATTTCTGCAACTCAAATATAATTTATCACTTTTTCTGTGATGGACCAGCAATTTTAGCACTGTCCTGCACTGACACACATGACATCGAAATCATCATATTCATTTCTGCTGGTTCCACACTAGTGGTGTCTCTTATCACAATATCTGTGTCCTATGTGTCCATCCTGTCCACTATCATGAAAATAACTTCCACTTCAGGGAAACAGAAAGCTTTCTCTACCTGTGCCTCCCATCTCCTGGGAGTAACCATCTTTTACAGCACTATGATTTTCACTTACTTAAAACCAAGTAAGTCCTACTCCTTGGGAAAAGATCAAGTGGCTTCTGTTTTTTATACTATTGTCATCCCCATGCTGAATCCCCTTATATACAGTCTTAGAAACAAGGAAGTAAAAAATGCACTCAATAGGATCATGAAGAAGAGAAAGGACTCCAAATAATTAAAATAACAGTATGTTAAACTTCAAAGCTCTTTTTTTTTTTCCATTCCTGTAGTATATTTCTTTGCTGTCTCTTCAGAGACAAACAGAATTCTTTGTTTGTTTATTTATTGTGCTGAGCTATCATTTGCCTAACTAAATATCAGTACAGTCTAGTTCCAGTTCAGTCTCTCAGTCGTGTCTTACTCTTTGTGACCCCATGAATCACAGCACACCAGGCCTCCCTGTCCATCACCAACTCCTGGAGTTCACTCAGACTCACTTCCATCAAGTCAGTGATGCCATCCAGCCATCTCATGCTTGGTCGTCCCCTTCTCCTCATGCCACCAATATCTCCCAGCATCAGAGTCTTTTTCAATGAGTTCATTCTTAGCATGAGGTGGCCAAAGTACTGGAGTTTCAGCATTAGCATCATTCCTTCCAAAGAAATCCCAGGGCTGATCTTCTTCAGAATGGAGGAGAATGGACTAGTTGGATCTCCATGCAGTCCAAGGGACTCTCAAGAGTCTTCTCCAACACCACAGTTCAAAAGCATCAATTCTTCAGTGCTCAGCTTTCTTCACAGTCCAACTCTCACATCCACACATGACTACTAGAAAAACCATAGCCTTGATTTGACTAATCGGGAAAGTAATGTCTCTGCTTTTGAATATGCTCTCTAGGTTGGTCATCACTTTTTTTCCAAGGAGTAAGCGTCTTTTAATTGCATGGGTGCAGTCACCATCGGCAGTGATTTTGGAGCCAAAAAAATAAAGTCTGACACTGTTTTCACTCTTTCCTCATCTATTTCCCATGGAGTGATGGGACTGGATGCCATGATCTTCGTTTTCTGAATGTTGAGCTTTAAGCCAACTTTTTCACTCTCCTCTTTCACTTTCATCAAGAGGCTTTTTAGTTCCTCTTCGTTTTCTGCCATAAGAGTGGTGTCATCTGCATATCTGAGATTATTGATATTTCTCCCGACAAACTTGATTCCAGCTTGTGTTTCTTCCAGCCCAGAATTTCTCGTGAGGTACTCTGCATAGAAGTTAAATAGCAGGGTGACAACATACAGCATTGACGTACTCCTTTTCCTATTTGGAGCCAGTCTGTTGTTCCATATCCAGTTCTAACTGTTGTTTCCTGACCTGCATACAGATTTCTCAAGAGGCAGGCTGGGTGGTCTGGTATTCCCCATCTCTTTCAGAATTTTCCACAGTTTCTTGTGATCCACACAGCCAAAGACTTTGGCATAGTCAATAAAGCAGAAATAGATGATTTTTCTGGAACTCTCTTGCTTTTTCCATGATCCAGTGGATGTTTGAAATTTGATCTCTGGTTCCTCTGCCTTTTCTAAAACCAGCTTGAACATCAGGGAGTTCACGATTCATGTATTGCTGAATCCTAGCCTGGAGAATTTTGAGCATTACTTTACTAGCGTGTGAGATGAGTGCAATTGTACAATAGTTTGAGCATTCTTTGGCATTGCCTTTCTTTGGGATTGGAATGAAAACCGACTTTTTTCAGTGCTGTGGCCACTGCTGAGTTTTCCAAATTTGCTGGCATATTGAGTGCAGCACTTTAACAGCATCATGTTTCAGGATTTGAAATAGCTCCACTGGAATTCCGTCACCTCCACTAGCTTTGTTCATACTGATGCTTTCTAAGGTGCACTTGACTTCACATTCCAAGATGTCTGGTTCTAGGTGAGTGATCACACCATCATGATTATCCGGGTCATGAAGATCCTTTTTGTACACTTCTTCTGTGTATTCTTGCCACCTCTTAATATCTTCTGCTTCTGTTAAGTCCATACAATTTCTGTCCTTTATCGAACCCATCTTTGCATGAAATGTTCCCTTGGTATCTCTAATTTTCTTGAAGAGATCTCTAGTCTTTCCCATTCTGTTCTTTTCCTCTATTTCTTTGCATTGATCACTGAAGAAGGCTTTCTTATCTCTTCTTGCTATTCTTTGGAACTCTGCATTCAGATGCTTATATCTTTCTTTTTCTCCTTGGCTTTTCACTTCTCTTCTTTTCATAGCTATTTGTAAGGCTTCCCCAGACAGCCATTTTGCTTTTTTGCATTTTTTTTTCCCATGGGGATGGTCTTGATCCCTGTCTCCAATGTCTAAAACCTCACTCCATAGTTCAGTCACTCTCTCTATCAGATCTAGACCCTTAAATCTATTTCTCACTTCCACTGTATAATCATAAGCAATTTGATTTAGGTCATACCTGAATGGTTTAGCGGTTTTCCCTACTTTTTTCAATTTAAGTCTCAATTGGCAATAAAGAGTTCAGGATGTGAGTCACAGTGAGCTCCTGGTCTTGGTTTTGCTGACTGTATAGAGCTTCTCCATCTTTGGCTGCAAAGAATATAATCAATCTGATTTTGGTGTTAACTATCTGGTAATGTCCATGTGTAGTCTTTTCTTGTGTTGTTGGAAGAGAGTGTTTTCTATAACCAGTGCATTTTCTTGGAAAAACTCTATTTGTCTTTGCTATGCGTCATTCTTCATTCCAAGGCCAGATTTTCCTGTTACTCCAGGTGTTTCTTGACTTCCTACTTTTGCATTCCAGTCTCCTATATTGAAAAGGACATCTTTTTTGGGTATTAGTTCTAAAAGATCTTGTAGGTCTTCATAGAACCGTTCAACTTCAGCTTCTTCAGCATTACTGGTTGGGGCATAGACTTGGATTATGATGATACTGAATGGTTTGCCTTGGAGACGAACAGAGATCATTCTGTCGTTTTTGAGATTGCATCCAAGTACTGCATTTTGGACTCTTTTATCGACCATGATGGCTACTCCACTTCTTCCGAGGGATTCCTGCCTGCAGTAGTAGATATAATGGTCATCTGAGTTAAATTCACCCATTCCGTCCATTTTAGTTCACTGATTCCTAGAATGTTGACGTTCACTCTTGCCATCTCCTGTTTGACCACTTCCAATTTGCCTTGATTCATGGACCTGACATTTCAGGTTCCTATGCAATATTGCTCTTTACAGCATCAGACCTTGTTTCTATCACCTGTCATATCCTAATCTTGGGTATTTTTAAGAATTTTCCTTTGGAAATCTACAATTATATTTGGAACCAGAACCGTGTTAAACCATGGTCTAACTATATACATTTTTAAGTGAAACTGATTTCTAATTGAGAAAGTATAGTCGTCAGCTTTTAAAATATGTCCTATATATTCCAAAATGTAATCCAACTTCAGAGAATGTTATCATGGAAAAAAGGTCAGTTTTGGGAACAATGATACCAATTTCAGAAATCATTTCCTTTACTTTATAGAGATGCGTTATAGCAGAGTGATTATGAGCACTTGTTTGGGAACCAAATATTCCAAAAGTTAGATTTTAAGATTATTACTATTACTTATATAACCCATAAATCACTGAAAATTCAAGCCTCAAGTTTCTTCACCTTCAATGAGTGAGTGAAGTCGCTCAGTCGTATCCGACTCTTTGCGACCCCATGGACTGTAGCTTACCAGGCTCCTTCGTCCATGGGATTCTCCAGGCAAGAATACTGGAGTGGGTTGCCATTTCCTTCACTAGATAAATAATAATTCCAGGTCCATATAGTTACTATAAGGTCTTCCCAGGGGCTCAGTGGTAAACAATCCATCTGTCAATGCAAGAGACATGCATTCGATCCCTGTGTCTGGAAGATCCCTGGAGAAGGAAATGACAACCCATTCCAGTGTTCTTGCCTAGAAAATTCCATGGACAGAGAAGCCTGGTGGGCTACAGTCCACGGGTCTGCACAGAGTATGACAGGACTGAGTGATGGAGCATACCTGCACTCACACATACAGTCACTATAAAAATTAAATCAGTTCATGTGTGCAAAGCATTTAAGGCAGTGCTAATACATGTTGGCCATCATCATAAGAATACTGATATCCCTCCAGTATTTTTAAGACACAGTGACTTCTTTGTAATGATTATTTAGTTGTGTTTTATGAGTTATTTCAGGTTGATTTGAAAGGCAAACACACAAACAGCTAAGGAAACACTCACCACTTCACAATTTTGGATTTTGAGTGGAATGTGTTAACATTGTAAAAATTTGAAAAATATTGAAAATTTAAGGAAACAGAAATGCCTAGAAATTATTATGTGTTTAGTATGTGTTTTAGACTGATAATTATGCAGGTTTTGTGTGTACATATTATGAACATGTGTGATATTTCTGACATTTCCTATATTTTTTGAGACTTTCTGTATACACTTACATGTATAAACTTGAATATTCTTTTTATCATGGAAATCTAAGATGACTGTGTTTGTATGTGGGAAAGATGCTCATTTTCCAATTCTTTGGACATGAAATATTATTGAATTCATCAAGTTAACATTCTGAATGAAATGCTATAATTTTGATGACTCCTGAAAATATTGATTTTATTTTTTTAATTTTTTATTTATTGTTTATTTATTTTGGAGTGTAATAGTGAGAAAGTCATTTCCTAGGCAGGTTGATAAGAAGTCTAGAGGTCCCCAAGGAGAGGGGGTTCTGGAGTTCTCAAGGAGGAAGAAAGGACAAAATTTTTTCCTTCTCTACATTCCTTAGGATTATATAACAATGTATTCTGCCTGAGGACAGTCTCTGGATTAAACCGTCTGGCTAATTCTGTTATCTTAAAATGTAAATTATGGGAGTAGGTCTGGTGAGGTCTTTACAACCTCCAGACATTCTTTGGATCCATTGGAGAGTATATAACTTCATTGCTAACACTAACAAGGGGGTACTCTTTCTGCCCCTTTCTGATGCCTATGTCAGAAGCTTTCTATATCTCCTTTATATTTTAATAAAACTTTATTACACAAAAGCTCTGGGCCATCAAGCCTCGTCTCTAGCCCTGGATTGAATTCTTCTCCTCCGGGGGCCAAGAATCCTGGCATCGTGATTCAACAAAAATCTTTCATCTTGGGGGTTCATCTGGGATCTTTCAGGACAAGGTAAGGATGCTTGGAGCTCTGGTTCTTTGTTCTCTTAGCTAACACAGTTTCTGCTGTGCTTTACTAACTCTATGGTGTGCTTGTGTGAATGAATGACATGCCCTGCTGAAGCAAGTAAGGAGCCCTGCTCTGTGGTTGCATGGTGATCTCATATGGTTTATGGAAAAACCTGTCGGGGGTTTATACTGACCTGCCAATGCCAAGAGGCACCCAATGTCTCCTTTGGGAACCGACCAGAAATGGGCAAAGCATGTGGACTGAACTCTCCTTTCTCGGTCAAACTTTTTGGTCTCTTTGACCATTTCATAACTCCTTGGGAATTAAAAGTATTAACCAAATCTATCAGCTGCTGCTCCTGGCCTTGGGGGCGAGGTGGCTCCTCCCGGCCGCCCCAGACCTCAGACTGGTGTGTCTCCTCCCAGCCGCCACTGACTTCGGACGCAGGGTAGCTCCTCTCTGCCATTCCTGCGCCATTGCAACCTGGCACTCTAGGCCACTGCCCATGACCTCAGACGTTGGGTAGCTCTCGGCCGCGCTCAAGTGCGGCAGCCACCTTCGTTGAAGGTCAGGAACGGTGGCGGTAAGGAGATACCCCTCTTCCAAGGTAAGGTGCAGTGGCTGTGCTATGCTGGAGCAGTCGTGAAGAGATACCCCACGCCCAAGGTAAGAGAAACCCAAGTAGGATGGCAGGTGTTGCAAGAGGGAATCAGAGGACAGACACACTGAAACCATACTCACAGAAAACTGGTCAACCTAATCACACTAGGACCACACCTTGGCTAAATCAATGAAACCAAGCCATGCCTGCGGGGCAACCCAAGATGGGTGGGTCATGGTGGAGAGGTCTGACAGAATGTGGTCCATTGAAGAAGGGAATGGCAAGCCACTTCAGTATTCTTGCCTTGAGAACCCCATGAACAGTATGAAAAGGCAAAATGATAGGATACCAAAAGAGAAACTCCCCAGGTTGGTAGGTACCCAATATGCTACTGGAAATCAGTGGCGAAATAACTCCAGACAGAATGAAGGGATAGAGCTAAAGCAAAAACAATCCCCAGTTATGGATATGACTGGTGATAGAAGCAAGATCCGATGCTGTAAAGAGCAGTATTGCATAGGAACCTGGAATGTCAGGTCCATGAATCAAGGCAAATTGGAAGTGGTCAAACAAGAGATGGCAAGGGTGA
>SJXQ01002247.1:508277-548198 GCA_006408695.1 Aepyceros melampus | reverse complement strand
GTAGTACACGAAGGGGCCCGTGTAGGTCTAGGGGAAGGGAGGGCAGAGGAGCAGAGGTGGTTCTTCTCTCCCAGGCACACCGCGAGCCTGTACCTGGGCGGGGCGCACCCAGTCTGCACAGGGGCACGTGGGGAGCGGGGGTCAGGGCCATCTCAGGCCGGCAGGTGGAGGCTACTGCTCCCCAACAACTCGGCGCAAGGGTCTAAGGGAAATGACCCCGGGGCGCAGGGAGCAAAGCCACTGGCCTTCCACATGGGCTGCAGGGGCCCTGCTCCTTAGGGAGGTGCAAGGCAGACACTGATGGAGAAAGGGAATCGGGTCAGAGGCAGAAACACCCAGGAGCAATGCGAGTACCCTTTCTAGTATTTTGTGAGATTTAGCCCGCTGTCTCTGGGGTCGCACAGAGTCGGACACGACTGAAGCGACTCAGAAGCAGCAGCAGCAGCAGCAGCAGCTGCCTGACCCCGGGGAAACTCTCCTGAGCCACCACCACCTTTGGAATGATTCAGTACTCTCGGTCTCCAGTTCCTCCTCCCCCCCCATCCCTGTCTCTGTGGAGAGGCAGCCTCCTCAAGGCCTCCACGCTGTCTACCTCCCATACAACCGCCAGGAGTCATCTTCTCCAGTGGAAACCGGATCCCGGCCCTGCCCGCTTCCCAGCCCCCTTAGAATAAATGCCAGCCCCTGCCCCGGGCTCCAAGGCCCTGTGTAACTGGGTGCTGCCCACCTTTCCAACCTCACGGTTTCAGATGTGAGCTGCCAGGGGCGGGCAACAGTGAAGAGAAAGCACTCTGCAGAGAGGCCAGGTGGGCAATTCTGGTCCTCATCTCAGAGGCAGCCAGGAAGCTGGGAGGGCCCAAGCAGAGGAAGGAGGAGATTACACAGGCACAAACCCTATTCCCAAGATGGACAGGAAGGCGCAAGAGGGAAGAGCTACGTGCAGGGCCCGTCCTCAGACCTTACCTTGATGCTTCTGAACTCCTTCTTCCAGGGGCAGAGGAAGAGGTTGATGCCCACCGTCTAAGCACACTGAAGGCGCAGCGCAGGGCCCGCAGGCTGGAGGAGCGGAGCGAGCGCAGGGAGCTTTCCACCACCTCATAGAACTGGATCAGCCGGAACCGGTAAAAGGGGTCCACCCTGTGCAGGCTGAGCAGGGCGGAGGCTGCCGCCCGCAGGGACTCATCACTGCTAGTGGTGGCGTCCCCTTGGCCCTCGTGGAACTGCACATACTTCCGGAACAAGTCATCCTTGTATTTTGCATCCATTGAACTGGGCTTCCCCATCCAATCCGATCCAGGGACGGGGGCTACCTTATCTCCTCCATGGCTTCTGGCTTAGAGGCAGGGACATTGCCAGAAGCATCGACATGCTGCCTGCCTGGACCCGCAGAATGCTCTGGAAGGGGAAGACCGAGAAGCATGTCATTCCTCGAAATGGTCCACGTCCCATCTGGTGGCTGCCGAGGCCAAACCAGAAGCAGAGCCAGCCTGAGCTATACCAGGGCTTCAACACACTTACCAGACAGGAGTGGAAACAGGACAGGCAAGGTCCTTGACGCTGCTGGAAAGTAGGATTAGGGGCATCGAGCCTGGTTTCACGGGGGTGGGGGAGGGTTAAAAAGCCCCTGAGAAAGTGAGGGTTAGACCCAAAGTGGGAGGTGCTGGCAGGGAGGCAGGTCCTGGGCTAACACTATGAGTGCTTGCCACACGCCAGGTGCCCACACCTCCTAACTCATCCTGTCTTCAACAGCCCTTGAAGGTCAGTGGCATCTTTACCCCCATTTCACATATGGTAAAACTGAGACACAGACACACTAAGAAACGCACCCAAAGTTACAGGACTATTAGGAAGCAGGGCTGAGGTGAGCGCCCAGGCAGGCTGCTACAAAGCCCATGCCCTTCACCGCCACACCCCTCTCCTGAGGCCAGAAAGAAGCTGACACGTGAACAGCAAGCAGGCTAGTGAGGCTGCAGCAGAGAGAGGAGGAGGGTCACAGGACACAAGGCTGCCCACACCAGCAGGATCCCAGCCCCGGGTCTCAACGGTCAGACATTTCATTCAAAGAGCCCCGTGAAGCCCGTGAAGGGTTCAAAGCAAGGGGAATAGGAGCACGATCACACCTGTAATTTAAAAAAAAAAAAAAAGGCTACTTTGGCTGTTGACTCTTGAGAGTCCCTTGATCTGCCTTTGTTTTTCTGCGGGGGGGGGGGCGGGGGGGGGGGNNNTGGTTTTGGCCATCCCCTGTGGCTTCTGGGATGTTAGTTCCTTGACAGAGACTGAACCTGCGCCCTTGAAGTGGAGGCATAAGTCCTAAGCACTGGACCACGAGGGAATCCCACTCCACCTTTGTTTTTTACGGTTCCCTCTTGGGAGAGAACAGAACCTTCTAGGCTGGACGCACAGGATTCACACACTCTTGCCATCTTCCTGGCCACTTGTTACTAGAGTAGGCACAGATCCATCAGTATTCTTGGCACTACGATGCTGCAGCAAATCTGTATTCATCGAGGGATACTGCCAGGGCCAGGGGAGGCAACACAGCCCATAGGGGTTACAGACAGATTTCAAAGCTGGACTGCCTGGGTGTGAACCCTGGATCTGCTTCTCCAGGTTACTTGGGCCAAGTACTCAAGTGTTTTCTCATCTGAAAAAGGGGGTTAATAATTCTTACAGTCCAGAGCTGGTAGAAGGATTCTCTGCAGTCAGTACAGAAAGCTTTTCAGGGACTTCCCCGGTGTCCAGTGGTAAAGAACCTGCCCTCCAATGCCGGGGGTGAGGGTTCCATCCCTTGTCAGGAACTGCGACCCCAGACGCCTTGGGGTAACTAGGACAGCCTGTGCACCGCCACAAAGAGCCCGGATGCTGCAACAAAGCCCCAGTACAGCCAAGGGAAGGAAAGGAAAAGAACGCTCTCCAGAATGCCAGCTCAGAGTAGGCCCACGAGGCACACAAGCAGACATTCCCAGTGTCGGAAGGTGCAGTACCTGCCAAGCGTTTTCAGAGGTGAGATCGGAGTGAGGCAAACATCTCCCACTGGGGTGGACATGTGCTTTCACACTCACCTGTCCTGCCCTTCCTGCCCACAAGCTCCATGGGTGCAGAGATTGTGACCAAGTGACTCAGGAAAGGTCACAGTGCCAGGGCAGGGCACACGCTTCATAAAAACCTGCCGCTGTCTGAGTGTGTCTGTGTGTGTGTGTGGGGGGGTCCTGTTGGCTGTGGGAGATGCTGAGGGACCAAAAACAAGTGCGGTGGGATGGGATGGACCTGCACAGTCCTCCAGCAGCTCTGAGTCCAGCTCAGAAGTCCTAAGTGCCTATAAGCCTGGCGACGATCAGGAAGTCGATAAAATCATGCCGGCGGTAATAAGACACTCCTCTGGCTTCTCCAGTTTTGGAGAGATGCCCGGGGGGGGGGGAAGACATGCAGGAGAATTAGGGACACAGAGAGGCCACCTTCTCCCACCCACTGCCCTGCCAAGGAAGCCGAAGGCTCAGACCTGAGCAGCACACAGGTGAACAGTGCCACTTGGGATCAGATTCTCCCTCCTGCCCAAGGTTGCTGTGGCCCTCAGAACAGCCATCCCTGCCCTTTAAGGTCCACCCACACAGGCCCTTCTGCCTGCTCCTCACACACATCAAGCCCATTTTTATCTCAGGACCTTTGCACATGTTGTTCCTTCTGCATGTTCTTCCTCTGGTTTTTCCTGTCACGGGTTCACGCTCAGGTCTCAACTCTAGCATCACTCCTCTGAGGCTCTCCCTGATCACCCCAGCTCAGGAAATCGCACCTGCCTGGCCCTTGTCATCCCATTATCCTGGGATAATCACCATCTGAAATCATCAACTTTGGGCATCCTGGGCAGTCCAGTGGTTAAGACTCCACAGTTCACTGCAGGGGGCATGGGTTCAATCCCTAGTGGGGTAAGTTCTGTATATTGCTGGGTGTGGCCAAAAAAAAATACTCTGGGAAATTTTCAACTTTATTCATTTCCTATCTTCCTGTCCATCTCCCCTCAATATCCAGTAAGCAGTCAACCCTGCAAAGGCAAGGTCAATGTCTGTTTTGTTCACCATGATGCCTAACACAGCACCTGGCACACAGTAGGTGTTTAATAAAACAGGAAAAACGCATGATGCTAAGCACGTCAGCATTCACCATGCTCACGTTTCTCATTTAGCTCTCCTTAGAATTCTGGAAGGCCAGCGGGAGCAAGGCTCCATGACATGATCTGCCACAGGGTTATGTAAGCTCAGAGTTAGGAAAAGGGGACCCCAGCTTCCAAGCCTGGCCTGAGGACTGGAAAGCTGTGTTCCTCCCGCCACCCCATGATTCCTGAGCTCAGCGATATTCAGGCCTCCATGGTACCAGTCCCCAGGCTGGTGCAGTGCGGGGGACAGGGTGTAGGCAGGGGACAGGAGGGCACAGCGGTTGAGAAGACAGAGCTCTGCCCTGAATTCTAGCTGAACAGGCTTACCGCTCAGTATCAAAGTATGTGTGTTCACTTTAAAAATAAAACTGCATTGCAACCTGAGAAAAGACATCACTGTCCTTGCTAAAAAAAAAAAAAAAAAATAACCCATATGCATTTACCTTTTTTTTTATTTATCCAAAAGAAGCTTCCATCCAGCCTCTGGCCCCAGGGACTGTTTTTTAGTACATCTGAGAACAATTTAGACAAGCGACATCAAGCCTCTGAAACACTGCTATGATTTTTCTCCAAAGAAGTCAGGCTTGAGCCAATAGAGACTGACTTTAAAAAAAAAAAAAAAACAGAGTCAGCCACCCTCAAGCTCAGCTCAGCGTCTGCTCAGTGCTGCAACCATACCACAGTCCCCACCCTTGTTTGTGGCTGGCAAATAAACAAGCAAAAGGACTGCAAACAGCCCAGTTGGTATTCAAAGTCCTAAAGTGAAGGGCGGGAAGCACATCTAAGGGGAATCTTGGACCAGCCTACACCGGTGAGGAAACAGGTAAAAGAAAATGCTGCAAGATCCTTGAAGAAAGGCCAACAATTATCGTGGTCCTACTGTGCGCTAAGCCTCGGGCTTTCCACTTTAACTGCATCAGCCAGTTTAATCCTCACAGTTCTACGAGGAGAGAGACCAAGGCTCCGCCATTAAACAACCTGCTCAACGGAGCCTGAAAAGGTCAGAGCTGGAATCTGACACTGGGGTGGCTGGCCCCGTGGCCTGGATTTTCCTCCTTTACTTCGCTCATCTGTGGTTAACATGAGTACCATTCACCAAGGGATTAGCACAGACGGGCCCTCTGCTAAGTGCCCCATGAAATCAACAAAACCCACTCGACAACCCCAAGGTTAAACAAGAAAAAGTGAGGCTCAGAGGGGCCAACTAGAGGAGGGAATGGCAACCCCTTCCAGTATTCCCACAGCCACGGAGAATCCCACGACCAGAGGAGCCTGGCAGGCCACAGGCCATGGGCTCACAAAGAATCTGACACAACTGAGCGACTCAGCATGCAAGCGCAGAGGGGCCAAGTCACTCGCCCTAAGCCATAAGGACAGGGAGAAGGGGCTCAGGGATCTGAACCCAGGTCTGATGCCAAAACCCTGACTCAAGCTCTGAGCTGCGCTGCTTTTAGGCACAGCCGTCCAGCTGCTGGACAGCTCTTCTCAGAAGGGCTTGACTAAGGCAGACGCCCTATGGCAGGGCCAGCAGAGCTGAGCTCTAAAAATTTTGGTGGCAGCAAGACTCCCATCTTCTCACACGGAGCGGGACTGGAAGAGCACAGATCTCTCTATGACGTAAGCTCGAGGGCTGAGAGGGGAGGCTGACCAGCGCCCGGCCAGTGGTAAAGCAGCTGACATCATCCCTCCTGAATTCATTTTCTGAGAATACAGGCTGCATTGTAGCTGGTCATAGCTGATGTCTCTTCTGAGCACAGAGCCAGCAATTTATTCCTAGCACTCTGCAAGAACAACAAAAAACACGCTCTCTGCAAAAACAGCGTGGTTACAGGATACCAAGACAGCGCAGTGACAGAAGCCGTTAATTTCTCCAAGCAACCCAAGGACTGGAATGCCAAGACATGCCAGGCTAGTGGAAGAATTAAAAAAAAAAAAAAGCATGGTACCATGAACATCCCTAACAGAATCGGGTGGGTGTCCAGAGCCAAGAGACCCGGTCAGGACCTTCCTGCACCCGCAATCTGGGCCCCGCTTTGAAGAGAGATATTGCAGTTGGGGGCGGCGGGGGGTGGTATTTTAATTATTTTTTAAACATCTCAGAGGAAAGCTGGATCTGTTTAAAACCTCACTGAACGGAACTGAAATAATTCTGGATAGCAAAGGTGAGCTTGGCTTTACCTCAGCTGGCCCATTCAAGCAGAAACATTCCCCAAGCAGCATCTGAAGGCTTCCTCCTCCCTGCACAGGCAGAAGCTATTTTGGGCCCGGCACTGCCCCAGTCCACAGGTTTACAGATCCCCCTGGTCTAGCTTCAGGCCGCTCAGAGTTCCCTGGGCCTCCAAACAGCAGCAAGGGGAGTGCCCATCAACCCCCTCCACCTCCGCACCCCACTCCTTGGCACTCATCCCCAAGCCCCTGAGACACATCCTAGGCAACCTTCCACTGGCAGTGAAAACACCAGAGGGTCCCCACACCCCAACCCAATCCCAGAGAGATTCAGAGAAAGGGCTTCCCGACCTCTGAAAATAGCCTCAGCCGCCGCTGAAATTGGGCTTCCCCAGTGGCAGCTGCCGCTGGCAGAGGGGCTCTGGAGCAAGCAGGCTCCCCTCCCTGCAGCACACAGAAGCTGGCAACTGCTATTCCCAGTCTGGTAATTCCTACAGCCTCTAAGCACCACATCAGTTGTGCAAAACACCCTAGTCCCAATCTCGGGCCCTCCCCAGGGACTGTGGCCGAATCGACAGCAGCTATTTATTGGGGGAGGGGGGGCTTCCCTGGTGGCTCAGATGGTAAAGCATCCACCTGCAACGCAGGAGACCCGGGTTCCATCCCTGAGCTGGGAAGATCCACTGGAGGAGGGCATGGCAACTCACTCCAGTATCCTTGCCTGGAGAATCCTATGGACAGAGGAGCCTAGCGGGGCTACAGTCCTGTGAGGTCGCAAAGAGTCGGACTAGACTGAAGCGACTGAGCACGCACTCATCATTTATTGGACGCCTGCTGTATGCCAGAGGCTGTGCTTCGTATGCATCTCCCTTCATCCCCACCCCGGCCCCGAGCAGACAGGTTCACTCCCCATTGAACTAACCAGCCAACTGAGACTCAGACGATGGAGGGACTAGTCCAAGGTCACACAGCGAGTACAAATCCAAGTCTGCCACCGGAGCCCGGGCTGAGGACCAACTCGCGGTAACTGCCTGCGGCTGGAATCGAGGTGTTCTGCTGCCGCGGCAGTTGCCGAACAGGGGGTGCTCCTCCTGAGCTGCCCCGAGCCTCCCACCGCCGGTCCCCAGGAGGCTGCAAGGCAGCCCTCGGGGAGAGCGGGGATCCTGAGGAGCAGCCGGGCCCCCGGTGTGCCGGAAAGGCGGGCTCGCCCATCGCCCCCTCGCCGGCCGCGAAGGGATCCCGCTCCCCGGCCGGCCGAGCCCCGCCGAATTGGGCGCCCCCTCCGCCCAGGGAAGCCCCAGACGCCGTTTTCGTCCGCGGCCGAACCGCCCTTACCCCGGCACCGCCGCCGAGGACGCCCCGGCCGAGGTGAGCAGGAAGCAGCCGCGGCCGCCGCCGGAGCCGGGCCCGGATGGGCGCTCGGAGCTCCGGCCGGCTGCGGGAGACCGAGACCAGTACCCTGGGGCCGCGGCGACCCGGAAGCACTCAGTCCGGAAGTGACATCTCGGAGGCGGGCCCAAAGGGAGGCCAGGCCGCGGCTGCGCGCTGGGTCGGGGAGAGGCCGACACTCGCCGGAGGCGGAGAAGAGGCCGGAGGCAGAAGGGTGAACGAAGAGCGGCGGCGTCCCGCTTCGGAGCCTAAAGGCCCGCTGCCGCGGGGCTGGGGCTGGGACCCGGAAATAAACGGGCCGGAAGTGACGCCCGCCCTTGGTCCCAGGATGGCGGCTGGCCGAGTTGTCATGGGAACCTGGCTGGAGCCCGGAGGTGGTAACTTGGAGCTGTGAGCTCAGATGGAGAGATTTGCGGCTTCCACCTCCCGGTCTTCCCTGTTATCTATGCGATCTGACCATGCGCTCCCGACCGCACCTGAGTAGAAGCTGACAGTTGGATCCCTCACCCCCATTTTACAGGTGGAAATACCAAGGCTTAAAAAAAAGCAAATGAGATGCCCAGTGTCACTTGAGACTGAATCCAGCCTTGAGGGGACTTGCGATGTTACAGGCTGTGTCTAAGAGGGCGTTCCAGTTTTGTCTTTACCACTTCGAGCAACATAACCTTGGAATAGTTACTTAACTTCTGTGAGCCTCGGCCTTTTCACCTATAAATGCAATAATAATATACCGCCTCCTGGGATTCAAGTGAGTATGGAAGTCACTTACTAAAGTTATTAAAGTAGTTGCATTCAGTTCAGTTGCTTAGTCGTGTCCGACTCTTTGCGACCCCATGGACTGCAGTACATCAGAGTTCTCTGTCCTTCACTATCTCCTAGAGTTTGCTCAAATTCATGTCCATTGAGTCGGTGATGTCATCTAACCATCTCATCCTCTGTCCTCTCCTTCTTCAATCCTTTCTTCTCCGCCTTCAATCTTTCCCAGCATCAGGGTCTTTTCCAGTGAGTCGGTTCTTCGCATCAGGTGGCCAAAGTTTGGAGCTTCAGCTTCAGCATCAGTCTTTCCAGTGAATATTCAGGTCTGATCTCCTTGCCAGTCCAAGGGACTCTCAAGAGTCTTCTCCAACACCACAGTAGTTGCATTAGTGTAATAATCTAAATACACTGTTTTAAAAATCTGGTTAAGTTAGTAATTCCTTGGTGGTCCAGTGTTTAGGTCTCCATGCTTTCACTGCTGAGGGACTGCGTCCAATGCCTGGTAAGGAACTTAAGATCCTGCAAGCTGCATGGCACGGCCAAAAAAAAATAAACAATAAAATATAAAATAAAATCTGGGTAAATCAAAGGAAATGACTTTTCTCAGCCCTCAACTTCCCTGAATGGAAACCAGCATTGAGGAAGACCAAGCCAAACACTGTCTCCTTGGCTTGTCACTTCACCAGACACCTGCAGTGTAGACCTCACTGGCATCAATTCCACACTTCACTTCATGGATTTGTCTTCCACCCATCACGTTGATGGTTTTCCCAGAGGTGGCTAGTGGTAAAGACCTACCTACCGTAGTGCAGTGAGACTTAGGAGACTCGGATTTGATCCCTGTGTCGGGAAGATCCCTTGGTAGAGGAAATGGTACCCACTCAGTATTCTTGCCTGGAGAATGCCATGGACAGAGGACCTGGTGGGCTACAACCCATAGAGTTGCAAGGAGTCAGACAACTGAAGCTATTCAGCATACACACACACACACATGTTAACTGTGAGCTTTGCTTTTGTGGCTCATCACTCACTGAACCCTTAGTGCTTGCAGTGTCCAGCACATATGCAAGACTTTGTTGAACACATTTACCACTGAACCACTCAGTCTGTCTAACTCACCCCAGATATTTATTGAAGACTCAGGGCCCACAACATGCCAAGTTCTCTTTCTCCAGCATGGTCTCGGCTCTCTGTACCCACCATATTCTTCTGCAACTTTGGCTTCTGTGCCTGTATATGCTGTTCACCGGGTATAAATGTTCTTCCTTTCCTCCCTCCTTGTTTTGTTGACTTCCAGCCCCAACTGAGTCATCATATCCTTTCTGAAGCTTTCTCTGATTTCTTCAGGCAAAGATCCACCTTCCCTTGGTTTCCCACCCCACAACATCTTTCATAATTAAAAAAGTTTAAAAAAAAATTTTGGCCATGACATGTGCCACGTGGGATCTTAGTTCCCCAACCAGGGATAGAACTCTTGCCCTCTACATTGGAAGTGTAGAGTCTTAGCCACTGGATTGCCAGAGAAGTCCCCTGTGTTTCATAATATCTGTGTTTCCCATGAGCTCTGCACATGTCTGATCAGGAGCTGTCCAACAGCTGTTGGTGAGTGCAGGATTCCCTCTCTAGGCCTTGGTGTCCCCAGCTAAAGTCAGTGGGTCTTGTCTCAGGAGTCAGTGACATGGTGCCTGGAGAGCATTTGGAGAACAAACAACCTGCTATTCAGAGTAGCAATTACTGTATTTATCTGTTGCTGTCTGAGCATCACTTTAGATCTTTGTGTACCTCTGCTGTTACCAGCTCATGTTTAAGCTCCTGTCTTAATCACTCCTAAGGTGATGGTGTTTATAGGAAGTCCAGCTGAGAAAAACTGTCCCACCCAAACTCCGCCTTTGCAACAACTCAAAACTGTACTTTGGAAACCATTACAAGAGTGCATGAGGTGTTAATAAGTCCCTTCCAGCTCTGTGGTTTTGTGACAGCCAAAAAGAAAACAAAAGCTTTAGTGGTAGGAAACCCTGGTCACTGATTCTCGGTGACATTTTGTATCAGAAAAATACCAAAATCTCTGAAGGGAGACATATTTCTCATCTTGAAAGCAGGGCTGGAGGCCTGAGATTTCTCTGCTTGGTGACGTGTAATCGCAGGAGCATCCTTTGCAGATTTTATTACATAATGGTTAGCGGATTATGTAACAGTCATGTGACAGTGATCAGGCACCTCTACTTTCTGAAAGCCAGCCACATGAACCATCTACCTACTTCTTTCTATTTTTTAGCGTTTTTTTTTTTTTTAAATCACAAAAGTGCTGTATGAATTCTAATGACATAGGCATGTGTAGAACAAAAAATGAAAAAGAAAAGCAAGCCTGTGACCCACCACTTTGATTTCCTGGAATCTACCAGAGAAAAAGCAGAAGTGCACAAAAAGACCTGTTGCATTATTGTTTGTAATGCAAAAACAAAACCCAGAAACTTTCTAAGTGCCCATCACTGGGGAATGGTGTCGCCACACTAATGACTGCTATCTATCACTTTAAAAGGGTGATGTAACCCTACATAACTCTGCAAGATATATTTTGGAAGGAAAAAAGAGAGCAATACCCTGAAATGGAAAACACAAAATCAACCAACACTATATATTTTCTAAGGGTGCGTATGTATGAAGCCAACTGGGGACAATAATTCAAATAGAGATCATGTTTTTCAAATCAGTCTACAAATCCAAATTATATATGATTTTTATGCATATCTTTCTCCCCTAGAAGTCAGTGAACTCTCTGAGGACAAAACTACTATGTCTGTTTTGCTTACAATTATATTACTGCTCCATGCCATGCTACACTACGCTGCACCCATCAGAGAGTTCAACAGCAACTGTTTTTAACTGAAATTTTCATCAAATGCCGACAATGTGCCAGGACTGATGTTTAAGGACATAGACCCAAGAAAGACAGATACAGTGCTGCCCTCAAAGATTGTACCGTCTCCTTACCAGAAAGAGAAGATTAATAAGTTAGGAGTAAAGAAAGAAAGAAAGTGAAGTCCCTCAGTCGTGTCTGGTTCTTTGCAACCCCATGGACTATAGCCTAGCACGCTCCTCTGTCCATGGGATCTTCCAGGCAAGAGCACTGGAGTGGCATTTCTGAACTGAAAACCAGTGATTCAGGAGAGGTGGTGATGAATGTTGTGAGAAGGACAAAGAGCTTAGAGAATGGAGAAGTGACGTCAGAGATGGCACCCTGGGGACAGCCCCAAGGAGGAGGTGGCATTTGCATGGGCTTTGGACATGTAAGGGTATCCAGCTCTCCTTCCAGCTGGAGGAAAGAAAGCAGTTAAAGTCAGGACTGCTGAAATTCCACTGCCTACAAGGACATACAGTGGGTGTAACTAGCTACTAGAGTACTATCGTCTCATACTACACAGTGCCAGAAATTAGAAGAACTGTCATACAACCTAGTACCTGGCCCGCAGGAGGCATGCAATAAATACCCCAGTGAGAAAACAAATGTTGAACCCCTACATCTGCCAGCTGATTATCGCGTTTCCCAGCTGATCATGATCAGGCATTCAGATTTCTGAGGAGAAGCTAGAGGTCCAGCTTTCTAAGTGAAATTTATCAATTATAAACACCGTATGTAAACATACTCCCTAGGCACTTCCCTGGTGGACCAGTGGTTAAGAGCAGAATCTGCCTGACAATGCGGGGAACACAGGTCTGATCCCTGGTATGGGAGGATTCCACATGGCACAGGGGCAACTGAGCCCATTCGTCACAACTACTGAAGCCTGCATGCCCTAGGGCCTGTGCTCCCAACAAGAGAAACCACAGCAAGCAGAAGCTTGTGGATCACCATCAGAGAGTAGCCCCCACTTAAAAAAAAAAAAAAAAATATATATATATATATATATATACACACTTCCTAGTTCTGCCAACAAAGGGAGCCTATGAGAAATGACACCACTGTAAAAAAAAAAAAAAAAAAAAGAATTCTCTGGAGTTTGAGTGGTTAGGACTCTGTACTTCCACTGCAGGAGCACAGGTTTGATCCCTGGTCAGGGAACTAAGATCCCGCATGCCACATCGTGCAGCCAAAAAGAAACCAAACAACAACAATAAAGTGGAAACAACCCAAGTGAAAGCGTTTAGTCACTAAATGTGTCTGACTCTTTGCAACCCCGTGGACTGTAGCCTGCCAGGCTCCTCTGTCCATGGAATTCTCCAGGCAAGAATACTAGAGTGGGTAGCCATTTCCTTCTCCAGGGGATCTTCCCGACCCAGGGATCGAACCCAGTTCCCCACATTGCAGTCTGAGCCACCATGGAGGCCCCAAGTGTCTCAACTTATGAGTAGATATACAAAATGTGGTATTTCCACACAATGGGATATTATTCATCCATTAAAAAGGAATGGAGTTCTGATGAATGCTACACCATGAATTAACCTTGAAAACATTGTGCTAAGTGAAAGAAGCAAGTCACAGAAGGACAAACATTGTTTGATTCCACTTACCAGAAATGCCTATTATAGGCAAATTCAAAGAGACAGAAAGTAGAATAGACATTCCCAGGGGAACCATAATATCCATTTTTCAGTTATAGTCATTATCAGATCTTGCTAGGTTAATGTCTGTACTTCATTACATGGCTTAATATAATACAAATTGCAAAATGCTGTGCAAAAGTGGTGAGCTGGTGGAGTGACTGATGAACAACAGTATTCTGGAAGCAGCCTTTTTATGTGGTCATCCTCCTGCTGCTGCTGCTACTAAGTCACATCAGTCGTGTCCGACTCTGTGTGACCCCATAGATGGCAGCCCACCAGGCTCCAGTCCCTGGATTCTCCAGGCAAGCATACTGGAGCGGGTTGCCATTTCCTTCTTCAGTACAGGAAAGTGAAAAGTGAAAGTGAAGTTGCTTAGTTGTGTCCGACTCTTCGCGACCCCATGGACTGTAGGCTACCAGGCTCCTCCATCCACGGGATTTCCCAGGCAAGAGTACTGGAGTGGGTGCCATTGCCTTCTCCGGTCATCCTCCTGGGTCTTTCCTTTTTATAGCTGAATCATTCACTGCCCAAATTCCACCACCTCTCAGGATACCGGACACACAGAAGTTATTGGTTAAATAGACATTTACATGCCAGTGTCACCCATGTTAAAAGTCCTTGCAATCCAAGACTGTGTTCTTTTTTCTTCCAGTATTTTTTTCCTTTTTGGTTTTTACTTCCATCCTAAGTTGTTGCTGTTCAGTTGCTCAGTCATGTCTGACTCTCTGCGACCCCATGGACTGCAGTTTGTCAGAGTTCCCTGTCCCTCATCTTCTCCTGGAATTTGCTCAAATGCATGTCTGTTGAGTAGATGATGCCATCCAACCATCTCATCCTCTGTCATCTCCTTCTCCTCCTGCCTTCAGTGTTTCCCAGCATCAGGATCTTTTTCAATGAGTCAGTTCTTCGCATCAGATGGCCAAAGTATTGGAGCTTCAGCTTCAGCATCAGTCCTTCCACTTAATATTCAGGGTCAATTTCCTTTAGGATTGACTGGTTTGATCTCCTTGCTGTCCGAGGGACTCTCAAGAGTCTTCTCCAGCACCATAGTTCAATTCTCTGGTGCTCAGCCTTCTTTATGGTCCAACTCTCACATCCGTACATGACTACTGGAAACACTATAGTTTTGACTAGACAGACCTTTGTAGCAAAGTGATGTCTCTGCTTTTTAATAACTCTATCTAGGTTTGTCATAGCTTTTCTTCCAAGGAGCAAGCATCTTTAATTTCGTGGCTGCGGTCACCATCCACAGTGATTTTGGAGCCTAAGAAAATAAAGTCTGTCACTGTTTCCTTTTTTCCCCCATCTATTTGCCATGAGTAAGCTATAAGGGATAGGGGTAGTCAACATTTAAGCAACTGAGAAGATTTAAGAACAAGGGAAGCCTTGTTCCACCTAGTTGGGCCAGGTGTGGCGAGCCTGTGAAATACTCGTTTGCCCCCTAGTGGTGCACGTGGGAATTCCTACAGCTTTCTGTTAGCAATTTGCAGTCTTGAAGAACTGCTGACATCGAGATGAAATTATCTACCCATAGATTAATAAATGTACAAATACATAATGATGTAAGTTATACCTACTTTAGATAAGCATAGTAATAAATACATTTTACATGTGATCTGAGGTTGAGAGATAAGACTCTGAGAGTTACTTGATCTGAGAGCTAGGAACTACCTGTGCTAGATTCTCAGCCAGCGCAGGAGACACAAGAGACACGGGTTTGATCTCTGGGTCAGGAAGATCCCCTGGAGCAGGAAAATGACAACCCACTCCAGTACTCTTGCCCGGAAGATCCCATGGACAGAGGAACCTGGCGGACTATGAGGTCCCATGAGTCCATGGGGTCCCAAAGTGTCAGACACAAGTGAGCAGCAACAGAAACACTGACTGGGGCGGGGTGTGGGGTATAATGCAGGTTGCTGCTGCTAAGTCACTTCAGTCGTGTCCGGCTCTGCGCGACCCCATAGACGGCAGCCCACCAGGCTCCACCGTCCCTGGGATTCTCCAGGCAAGAACACTGGAGTGGGTTGCCACTGCCTTCGCCAATGCATAAAAGTGAAAAGTCGCTGAGTCGTGTCCGACTCTTAGCGACCCCATGGACTGCAGCCCACCAGGCTCCTCTGTCCATGGGATTTTCCAGGCAAGAGTACTGGAGTGGGCTGCCATTGCTTTCTCTGATAATGTAGGTTAATGGTTCGAAAAGTGCAGCCCCGATCGGTAGCACCTGCACCACCTGGAGAAAATGTTAGGCAGATCCTTGGGCCACGCTCTAGATTTACTGACCAGCTGAATTCGAAACTCTGGGTGGCTGCCCCCAGCGACTCTTATTTTCAGAATCCGCCCCCCACAGGTGACTCTGATGTATACTAGAGTTTGAGAGCGACTGGCACTCCTTTTTGGTTGTTTTTTACTTTTTAAATTTTTTAGCCCCACCCTGGGGCATATGGGCCTTTAGTTCCCCTCAGTCCCACTGCATTGGAAGTTAGCCACTGGATTGCCAGGGAAAATCCTACTCCTGTGTTCCATCTGTGTTAAAATGTGATTTAATACCTCTGTGTGTCTATTTGCATGATTGTAAAATGCAAATTGGCTTCCCAGATAGCTCAGTGGTAAAAAATTCCCCTGCTGAGGCAGGAGACACAGGAGACACTGGTTCTATGCCTGGGTCAGGAAGATTCCCTGAAGGAGGAAATGGCAACCCACTCCAGGGTTCTTGCCTGGGAAATCCCATGGACAGAGGAGCCTGGTGGGCTACAGTCCATGGGGTCTCAGAGTTGGACGAGACGAAGCACACACAAAAAATGCAAATAGTAGAACCTGTCATAGATTGCTGGGAGGATTCATGTAAAGTGCTTAGAATAATAAGCACCCCAAAGTTCACTATTAATATACTATTATTTCAATCCTGTCCTCTTCTTTCACTGCTGTAGTTCAGTCACTCAGTCGTGTCCAGCTCTCTGTGATCCCATGGACTGCAGACACACCAGGCTTCCGTGTCCTTCACTACCTCCTGGAGCTTGCTCAAATTCATGTCCATTGAGTTGGTGATGCCATCCAACCATCTCATCCTCTGTCGCCCCCTTCTCCTCCTGCCTTCAACCTTTCCCAGCATCAGAGGCTTTTCCAATGAGTCAGCTCTTCACATCAGGTGGCCAAAGTATTAGAGCTTCAGCTTCAGCATCAGTCCTTCCACTGAATATTCAGGGTCAATTTCCTTTAGGATTGACTTGTTTGATCTCCTTGCTGTCCAAGGGACTCTCAAGAGTCTTCTCCAGCACCACGGTTCAAAAGCATCAATTCTCTGGTGCTCAGCCTTCTTTATGGTCCAACTCTCACATCCGTACATGACTACTAGAAAAACCATAGCTTTTACTATACAGACCTTTGTCAGCAAAATAATGTCTCTGCTGTTTAATACTCTGTCTAGGTTTGTAATAGCTTTTCTTCCAAGGAGTAAGCATCTTTTAAGTTCATGGCTGCAGTCACTGTCCTCAGTGGTCTTGGGGCCCAGGAAAATAAGATCTGTCACCGTTCCATTTTTCCTCTTTTTGCCATGAAGTGATGGGACCAGATGCCATGATCTTCATTTTTTGAATGTGGAGTTTTAAGCCAGCTTTTTCACTCTCCTCTTTCACCTTCATCAGGAGATTCTTTAGTTCCTCTTTGCTTTCTGCCATTAGGGTGGTATCATTTGCACATCTGAGGTTATTGATATTTCTCCCGGCAATATTGATTCCAGTTTGTGCTTCATCCAGCCCAGCATTTCACATGATGTACTCTGCGTATGTTAAACAGAGTAACACTATACAGCCTTGACGTACTCCTTTCCCAATTTTGAACCAGTCCGTTGTTCCATACCCAGCTCTAACTGTACAGGTTTCTCAAGAGGCAGGTAAGGTATGTATGAGTTCGTGGAAAGGTCATTTCAAGAGCTCAAACTGGAGGTGCTCAGTGGATTTGAAGCCCAAGTCTGGGACTCCCCTCACCAGCACAGGGTCTGGCGGCAGTTACAAGGCCAAAACAAAAGCTTATAAATACCTACAACACATCTCTGCCACCACAGAAGCACCCTCACTCCTGAAGGGGAGACAGAGCAGTTTTGGGCCAGGGAAATGTCGGATGCACAGTGCCTGGCATCGAACAAGAAAAAGAAATGGTAAAATGGAAGTATTGGCTCTCGGGCTGCTGCCTACACACCAAGTTACTGGTTAATGAAAAGATGGCCCACATGGCTAGTTAAAAATAATCCTCCTGCTGCCAGCAGGTCAAGCAAGAGTCAATCTAGAGGACTGGGAATGGCCCAAATGAGGCGCAAATTTGCATTCAGTTAACCTGGTTTAGCAAACTGATTTATTTGTCTTGTGCAGACTCCTTACTGTGAGGCCTCTGTGGCCTTACAGGGTAGAGTTTAATTGATCATTGACTTTCCTGGTTAAGAAAACCACATAGACCTGTTAGCAAAGCCAGTCTTTAAAAAAAAAAAAGCAGCTTGTTATAACAGGCTGTATATGAGAGCCAACTGGGTACAGTGGGAAGTAAAGGAAGATGAGATTCAAACGTCTGGGTTCTAGGCCTGCTTCTTTCAAGAGTGAGGTTTAGTCTATCTCTTCAAACCGCAGGCTCCCCATCTTCTGCAGAGCTGGAGTTGGACCCCATGGCCAGGAGGCACGTGAAGACAATACTAAATAATTTTATTACTTCTGCTTTCACTAGGAAGTCTCAATGTGGTGACAGCCTGTCTTCAACGCCTCTCTAATCACGCTTAATCTCCCTTTTCTGCGTCAACAGGATCCGGCACGAATTCATAAGACTATACTGTTTCTATTGTATTTGTTCCCCGTGCCTTGTGGAAATAAGTGGTGTTGATTGTCTATTTGTAGCTTGGGAGTGATATCAAATCTCCCTGTAAAATTTGTTTGCTGAAACTCGACTGAAGAGAAAGATTAAGGAATAGTGCATACGTAAATATTAAGTAATAGTAACAACCATTTAAATTTTGGGCAAAAGTGGCTGAAGCACAAACCCTCCTCTGCTCAAACCAGTCTCTGGATCCGGGTCTGCCCTTTTCCCTAGCGTCTGAGGGGCCGGGAGGCGGGGCCCGCCCGCTGGCCCCGCCCCCAGCCCGACGTACGTTCCATAAGCCACGCCCCGAGCGGCCTCACCGCTCTCGCCCCGCCCCTCCGCCTCCTCCTCGGCCGCTGAGGCGCGGCGCTCCGCGGCGGCAAGATGGCGGCGCAGGCGCAGGCCCCGGCCCGTGATGGTGGTGCGCAGCTGGCAGGACCCGCGGCGGAGGCCGACCCCCTGGGCCGCTTCACGTGTCCCGTGTGCCTGGAGGTGTACGAGAAGCCGGTGCAGGTGCCCTGCGGACACGTGTAAGAGGCGGGCTGGGGCCCGATCGGGGTGGTGGTGGGCAGGGGGAGGAAAGTGGAGCTGAGGAGGGAGGCCCCAGCAGGAAGGGTCTCCGGCGGGAGCGGGAGGCCTGGCCTCGAGGCGCGTCTCCGCGGGGCTCCCGGGCCCCCTGGACGTCGGCGGGGCGCTCTTCCCTTCTGCCCCGCTTCCTCCCCAGCGTCCGGCTCGCCGCTGAGCGTCCGCCGGGTCCCGGGCCCCTCCGACGCGGGCTGGCGGAGTGGCGCCCTGCTGGGGGCTCGGAGCCCGAGGCCCGCCGGCTCCCCGCGAGTGGGCTGCCCGCGGCCCCTGGGGGTGCCGTGTCCTGTGTCCGGCTCTGCCCGGCAGTTCAGTGTGCTCGGAAGTTGGAGACACGCTCGACCGGACCAAAAGGACCAAGGGGGAGTCCTGGAGGAGACCTGACCCGTCCGCCCTTCTCGGGGAGGAGGTCGGGGGCTGGCAGGTAGCGGTGGCCGCGTTCCCACAGGCGTGCGCGGCGTGTTGCGCTGTTTGAAATTCAAGCCTCCATGCTGCTAGTAGGCTGCTTGTGAGGACGAAAGGAGCTTGTGTGAGAATGGCCAGTCACGGGCTCTGGGGTGGGCTTTGAGGTTGGCCAGATTGGAATGGAAGCCTTGCTCCATCCGACCCGCAAAACGGCTGAGTGGGAAGAATTGTAGACAGGGTGGCTGCCCGCCTCTGGCCGCTGGGGGCTGGATTTTGCTCTGTGGCCTCCCGCAGCGCTTATCGCCGCGGGCATCGCTCGGGGTTGGTGTGAGGGCCCCTCCGCTGGTCAGGAGGCGCAGAAGGCACCTGCTGGGCGTTCTTGCTCCTGAAGCAGACCTGTGGGGGCAGAGACGTGGCAGCCACGTCTGCAGGTGAGGGCACCGAGGCTCCCTCAGGGCCGGCTCACCGTTGCCTGCCCTCCCCCGATGGACCGGGTGTCTGTTTGCCTGCCCAGAGAACCGCGGGCGCCTGGCAAGGGCTCCTCAGCCACCCGGACGCTCTTTCCAGCTTCAGGCTGTTCCTGCTTGCAGTTCGGTTAGCCTGGGAGTCGTCTTGCCCCTTCAGCCCCTCTCCCGTCACCACCCCACATCCTTTCCAGACTTCAAGGCCCAGTTGTAGTAATCTCCCTTGTCACTCTCCCCATTTCAGTTACCTCCTTGCCTCTCTCCGGGGGACTCCTCCTCCTGCCTTTCAGAGAGCAAAACTTAGAGTCCTGAGGGCAGCGTTTTGCGCCGCTTTCTGTCCCAAGTGCCCAGTGTAGGGTTTGAGCAACTATCTTCCGATCTTATGTTCAGCTAGCTAAAAATATTTGTATACACACTATGGGCCAGGTTGGGGAACATCCTAAGAAACAAGGTGATTCTGCCCTCAAAGTTCACAGTCCACTGAATTGATGGTAAATAAGTCCTAGCAGTGTTCAGACTCTTGTCAGTCAAACTCACTGTCCCCTGGGAAGGTATCACAGAGATAAAGCCTGTGTGAGTGGGGGATGGGGAGTGACCGGGTAAAGGCCACACAAACTAAGAAACTGGTGAAGGCACACTTTGTGAGAGTTGAAGTGGCCCCTAGGTAGCTTTCAAGTTGAATCCTCTTCTCTGTGAATCAGCCTTCATTAGATGTACCTAATTTTGGATTACTTCACTGGATTTAATTTACATTTAACACTTTTAAAGAGGCTTGACCCAGCCCAGTTTACCAACTAAAGAGCAGCAAAATTTGAGGTTTCCTTGAGCCAGGTGGACCTTTCCAAGGTCAGAGGTCAAGGGGCAGTACTGATATGCAAACCTTGGCTCTTGTCTGTACTCGCCATACTAGCTCCACGTGTTCACCAGTTCCATGCTGATTGAAAACAGATGGCAGGATCTCTGTGAGGGCCCCCACATCTCCCTTAACTCCCACCGAGTGCGTTTTGTTCTGCCTGGTTGCTTTTTGCTAGCTTTTGTGCTTGAAAACAGCATCACTGCAGCTCTAGCTGCACGAGGCATTGGGTTCTTATAAAACTTGTTTCAAGCCCTGACTTTTACATCCCTCTTCACGTTAGTGGGACAGCTGGAGGCTGGCAGGTGGCTGGGTGCCCAGGACGACTTGTCTGGGGAGAATTATAACAGGAAGGGTGGGGCATCTGAAAAACTGAAAAAGGCCCGTCAGTAGGAAGTGGAAACTGAAAGCCAGACCAACGCTGCTCACTCTTAAATCATGTGCGAGTCTGCGACCGGATAGACTGTAGCCCGCCGGCTCCTCTGTCCATGGGGTTTCCCAGGCAAGAATACTGGAGTGAGTTGCCATTTCCTTCTCTCGGTGATCTTTCCAACCCAGGGATCGAACCTGTGTCTCCTGGATTGGCAGGCAGATTTCTTTACCACTGAGCCACCAGGGAAGCCCCTCAGGCTTGTTTGTTAGGCGTGACAGGCACAGAGTGGCTTGTGAACATTGATCTCTGAGTCACAGCTATAAAAAGCAGCATTGACGCCTAGCTAAAGGACAAAAAGAAAAATGTTAGAGACAGTAAAAAACAAACCAAACGTGCAGATTACCTTGGATGACATGTCCAGAGCTCTTCCTGGCGGATTTTGCTATCTTGCCTTAGATCTCTGAGGTTGCAAATGCAGCTGGGGTACTTTCATGCCTCATTTATTCCTTCTTTCTCTGTACTTTATCTCAGCATTACCACCTGTCTAGGCTTCAGATATACAGAAAGTTGGTCATCTTTAACTTATTTTCTTTTCCAGATTTAGTAAATTGCCAAGTCCTCCTGAATCCATCCTCAAATCATTTCCTGAATTCTTTATTGCCTCAGTCAGGCCCTCATGATCTCTTGCCTTCAGCCATCTGTTTGGTTTCTTTTCTCCTCTGGGGGAAAAAAAAAACTGACAACTCTATTGTCCATGCTAATCCCAGAATTATTTTTCTAAAACTCAATTTTGGTTTGGTTGGTACCTGGCTTTAAGTACCTGGGGCTGATGAAGCAGAGTGGTAAACATGCACAGTGCACGTGAGGAAATAGAAGTCTAGGGGCTTGGAATATTCTTCCCTCCTCTACCACTGAACTCTTCTAAGCTCTTTCGTGTACGCTGTCTGAAGTCTAACCACTGCTGTCTTTCTCGGGTTACAGCTGGCTGCTCTTGACTTTGTGTTTCCATAGTGCTTTGCATTCACCTCTGTTGATGGCTGCTCCTGCTTATGATGCATTTCATACGTGCTAGACACTGTCCTAGGAGTCCACTATACGTAATCCACCCTCCCTAGATTCTAGAGCAGGTACTGCAGTCTCCACTTCACAGAAGAGAAACTGGAGTTCGGGAAACCCCAGCAGGATCCCTCGGTGGCCAGGGCTAAGGACTGAAGACTGTGCCATGGCACCTTCTGCCATGTGTCATGGTAGTTTGCGTTCATTTCTGTCATTGGACCTGTGTATCCTTTGCAAGGAATGCTGCCCGCCTCCCCTTACCCTACCGCCACTGTTCTTGCCCAGAAGGACTGAATCAAGAGCAGAGATCAAGTAGTTTTTAATTCATTATCCATTGATGTCATTTTGAAAAGTTTATCCATTTTTGTTGTCTTGTCTCCACGATGCATGACGTAGGTTTTCTGTATGTCTTGTTCTAGCTTTTGCTCTGCATGCCTGCAGGAATGTCTGAAGCCGAAGAAGCCTGTCTGTGGCGTGTGTCGCAGCACTCTGGCACCTGGCGTCCGAGCCGTGGAGCTCGAGCGGCAGATTGAGAGCACAGAGACTTCCTGCCACGGCTGCCGTAAAAATGTATGTGGGAGTGGGGCGGAGCAGTCGGCCTCTGTAAGATGGGTAGCAGAGCTTGCCGCCTTGCCTCTGAACTTAGAGCGTGGCTGAGGGACGAGCAGCACGTGTGCATGCTGGCTGGCTGTGGTGTGCTGTTGCATTTCAGTGACCTGATTGGTTGTGTGGTTTGGTTTTTTTCTTTTAAAGAATTGGTTTAGCGTGTTACATAGCTTAGCTTTGAAAGCCATAGAAATCACTTATCCCAGTTTTTTTCTGTAAAAGACCCATTTTTCAAAGCAGCATACACAAATTTAGAATATGACAGAGTGATATTTCTCCATTTTTTAAAGTATAAAATGAAGTCAGTGCCTCAAAGTTACCTGCTGCAGTGAGTTTGAGGGGAAATTTTGTGATGTATCTTACTACCGATGTAAAACTTGTTCAGCTTTTGGCATTTGGCAAGGAGGAATTATAGTACAAAGGTCAGTATGATAATAGCGGTGTCCAGTGTTTGAAATGCATCCATGTTCTTTTTTGTATGGCCTATTAGAGTCAAGAATATTTATTTTAAAATAATTATAACTGCACAGGAGAAATACTGTTGTTTTATTTTCAAAAGAGATATATACAGAATTACTGGGTTTTAAATGTGATTTCATTAATTCCAGACAGCACAAAAATATTAATGTAGGCTTGCTTCCCACTCCAGAGATTACCTTTTTAAAAATACTTCAGTTTAGAAGGCTGCAAAACAAACACAGGTGTGAATTTTATACAAACATAGATACAGGATTTTTACAAAATAGGATCCTACTATAATATATATTTCTACAACTTCTTTGCACTTTTTGAAAAATGTTTTTCACTCCATGACTTGTCAGACACCCTTGCATGTCAATTTCTTTACTTTACACCTTAGTGTGAGCAGCCATGGACTGGGTGTCCCTTTACCCATCCTCCTTTCAGAGGATTTGGCGCTACAGGTACACAGTGGCTGTAGTTCTGAGTACAGCTAGTCCCCATCCCCCCTTTAACTGGGAGCTCTTTGACTGGCAGCTTGAAGTCAAGTTCTTTAGCTAGCGATAAGACAGAAGCATCATGGTAAGCCAGAGCGCAAGTACTGAAACATATTTTTCCTTCCAGTTTCTTTTGATTTAGAAACTCAAGATATTGAAGTAAAATTTTGTCTTTCTGTATTGCAAAGACTAGATTTTATTAGGTAGAATTCAGAATCTGATTTTTTTGTTTTTTTGGTAAGTTCATTTATCACAATCTGGTGACAGAATATTATTTAACTAGGATTACTGGCCTTTATCCCTTTTATGTAAATCATCACTTTTCTCTGCTGCACTTAGAATATGGTTCTTGGCATGCTGAAAGGAGACTAATTTTAAGTGCTAGAAAACTTTAGACACTTCACTGGGTTTGGAGTCTCTCTGTGAGCAGAGAGCATATCATGAATAAAAGAAACCGCTCCAAGAGTGATTTTAGAGTGGAAGCAGATATCCTGGTTTGCTCAAGTAGAACATCAGCCTTGATACTAATAGAAACCCTGCAGAAGGTCAGGTTTCAGTCGCTTCAGTGGAGCCAGGAGTCTCGTGAAGTTCTTTGCCTCCCCGGGGCGGTATATGTCTAGTTTACATCTTGCCTTTGGTTTGGCACTGTGTTTGATTGGGTACAAGATCCCAACTAACTTGTGGGCTCTGATCCTTCCTACCTAAGTTCTACCTGTCCAAGATCCGGGCACATGTGGCTACCTGTTCCAAATACCAGAATTACATCATGGAAGGTGTGAAGGCCACCACCAAGGACGCGTCTCGTCAGCCAAGGTAAATGGTTCTGTCAAACTCTTGGGTCGATGTCTGTCTGCATGGGTTTTGGGAAACAGAGGTGTGATTGTTAGGCTGGCTAAAGCTGGTGTAAGTTTTTGTTTTCGGGTGGTTATGAGGACTCGCATGTTCACTTCAAATACAGGCTAGACTGTTACTTTCAAAACATTTGACCTGACTCAGAAGTGATCACCAGAATCCCTGTCCTAACACATTGAGTGAACTTTGCTCCTTTGGGAAGGGGACAGTGGTTGAAATTGTGTGGAAGGGTGCTCACAGAGAAGTTTCTTCTTTTTTCCTGCCTTCATCTTCTAGAAGTGTCCCAAACCGGTATACTTTCCCTTGTCCTTACTGTCCTGAGAAGAATTTTGATCAAGAAGGACTTGTGGAACACTGCAAGTTATCCCATAGCACGGACACCAAATCTGTGGTAAGAGAAACTTGAGATTTTTTGTTTTGTGGGTTTTGTTGTTTAAATTCTTATGGGGGAAAAGTCAGACTTTACAAAAAGTTACAGGATTAGTTAATGAACTCTAATGTACCCTTCACCTGGACTCACAGATGAAGATTTTACCATATTTGCTTAACCATATACTCTATATACATATTTTGTGCTAGCCATTTGAGAGTAGATTACAGATACTGTGATCCTTTGCCCCTAAATACTGCAACACATATCTCCTAGAAAGAAGTGTATCTTCTTAGAAAACCACATTTTTTGTGTGTTTTAATTTTCACACTCAGGAATTGTCACATTGAACAAGCTAATACTTGATCTGCAATTCACATTTAAATTTTAACAGTTGAAATGTTCTTCAAGGCAGTTTTCCCCAGCCCGCAGATCCTGGATCTGTGTTATATTTGAATGTTAAGTCCCATTAGTCCTCAGTCTTTCTTTCATGACCTTGACATTTTTTGAAGAGGGTGGGCCACTTGTTTTGTAGCTTGTCCTTCAATTTGGGTTTGTCTGTTTCTTCATGATTACATACGCGAAATGCTCTATCCTCTGCATCAGGGCAGTCAAGTGATAACTGTTGCTCCCATTGTTGGTAATGTTAATTTGGATCTCCTGGTGTCTCCCAAGTTTCTACATAAAGTTGCTGTTTTCCATTTGAATAGCTTCTTCATAGTAGTGGAGAAAGAGAATTTAGATGGAAGTATTAGGAAAGTGCTTATCAGTCTTTGACATTTAATTTAAATATCAAGGCTGATGTGGTTTTCTTAAAAAAAAAAAAAGTTCGAATTTGGTCCATCTCAGCAGTGTTATCCTACCCTCTTAATATGATTGACAGGGGTCTTAATACAACTTTCTCTTTAGTTTCATTTCTATTTTCCTGTTTATCTTACACCCCAAAGCCAAGTTTTCGGCTGCTGCTTCAAGATGTTTTAGTTATAATTCTAAATAACTAATTACTGATTGAAAGAGCAAGTGAGCTTAGACACAGAGACAGACAACCACCACCACCTGCCCCCACTACCCATTTCCATTTTAAAGTTAGCCAGGTAAACTTACCTATGTTGCTAATTATGAAAACTAAAACGGATGTTAAATCAAATGACAGAGATACTTTCATTCATATCCTGCCACCATCTTCCCTGCACTCATTTCTGGAAGCCTACATATGGTACCCATGCTAAGTGGATGAAGCTGGTTAATGCAAAATCAGTCCTGGAACCCAGCGGTATCCTGGCACTTAAACCAATTCTGTCTTAAAGGCATCAGAGGCACCTCTGTGGGCTGCCCATTGGCCTCTGAGTAGTGCTCACTCTGTGTGTGGAAATACAAAATGTGTCACCCAGGGACATTTCTAGCCTTCGATTGGAAGTATGATTCATGCATGTCCTCCTTTTCTTGTCCCCCTTTTGATGCCAGTGACAACGCATTCTGCACACTGTAACCGGTGTCGCTGACGTTGGTTTCACATCAGTACCTGTGGATAGGATTCTTTTTTTAATGAGCTGCCAGTTTTCCATTACTGGTCTGTACTATGATTTTAACTGGTCCCTTATTGAGAAATGTCAGTGTTACTTCTGACAGTATCTAAAAATCGGACTGGATATTAATTGCTACTAAAAAATGGTTGATTGATTGGTGAGATAATAAGTAATATTGTAAAGGGAAACACATTTTTAGGACTGTTCTGAAAGAGTTAAGGGTGAATTGTTGTATCTTATTTTTAAATGCTTCATTTATTGCTGAAGAAAGTGTGCCACACTTAAATCTAGGCATTGGGGATAAGGAATAGTTTATTAAATTATTATTTCCTATAGTTGTGAAGTTTTTCATGGTGCGTTTGAAAAGACTGCCATGGATTTTGACATCCCTTTGCCTGTATTTTTTTATGTCTGTGAAGTAAAGTCTTGAACTGACGCCAGTTAAGCCGACTGTGCTCCTTTCTCTGGGGCCTGGCGTGCAGTGACCACAGACAGCATCCTCTCTGGTAGTGTGTGCAACCTGTTGCCTGGATGGGTTGCCCTAAGGGACCTTGGAGACGGGCTTTTTCCACAGACATTCCTGTCTGGCCTCATGCTGTTCCCAGTCTAGGCTCCAGACAGGTATGTAGGGTGCCTTTGGAAAGACCCAAGGCACAGTGGCCTGGGCCCACGTTGGCCAAGTCATAATGTCCATCTGTACCAAGCTGCTGAACAAGGAGCGTGTGATTGAGGCCCTTTTCAAGGCCAAGTTCAAGTTCCCCTGGCCACCAGAAGATCCATATCTTCAAGAAGTAGGGATTTGCTGAGTTTAATGCAGATAAATTTGAAAACCTGGGGGCTGAAAAGTGGGCCCATCCCAGATGGCTCTGGGTCAGCTTCATCCCTAATCATGGCCCCTGGACAAGACCTTCCTTTCTCAGCCAAGGCCACCAGTAAATTCTACTTCCTGACCAAAAGAAAAAAATTATTCTTAGTAAAGTCTTAGATATGGATTAATTTGGTCAAAGGTTAACTGTAATTCATAATCTTGATAGGTATTGCTAAACTCCTCTGTGGTATCTGATACTACAGCTTAGTTTTCTCTCCTTTTCCCCCTTCCTTTGGCTTCCTGAAATCCCTCTGATTACTTTGTTTCTTTAAAGCCGCTGCCCCTCCCCATCCTGCCCTCCTTCTGCAGAACTCCGTAATGGTCAGTGTTTGCACCCTGCCCTTCGGAAGTCTCCTCAGACTGTGATCCTGGCCATGTTCCGCTCCATAGCACCAGCTCTTCCACTCGAGCTGCCCATCGTGTCACATTCTTCTCATGTCAACCCCCTCTGTCACCGTATCTTCCTTGTAAAGTAAATGGTGACATGCCATCGCCAATCCAGCCCCTTGGTCTCCCCATTCCCACTCCTCTCGGCCTCTCTCCAGGAATTTTCCCCTCTAGCCACACTGATTGGCTGTTTACCATGTACTCTTTGTCTTTCCAATACCTCCGACTCTTCAGAGCCGGAATCAGCCTCTTGTGTGAAGGCTTTTCCCCTTGAGCCCCTTCATCTGAACATTTACTTTATAAAAATAGCATGTAAGACTGTGTTACTTCCTTGGGATGTTGCTCACCTGTCATTTCCTTGGTTTTCTTTGTGCTTTTATTATCATTTTGCCCACTGGGTTGGAAGGCTCCGTCTGGGCCCCTCCTGGTCTGACACACTGACACCCTGTTCTCTCCTCAGTAGGGGATTAGGAATGGGTGGTATCATGGCTTAAGCCTTTACCCACCACCCGCACCCTGCCCTGCCTGTCAGTTGTCAGTAGGAGATTGATGTCCTCCGAGATGTGAATTTGCCCTTGAGGGTGTGACCAGGTGTTGGGCCAGGAGTCAGGAAAGCTGTCCTGAAGGAAAGGTGGTGGACACAGTCCCCCAAGGGCTGGGGTCTGCTCGGGCACTGAGTACCTAAGCCATCCCTGACACCATGCTTCTGTGCCGGAAGGTGTGTCCCATATGCGCCTCGATGCCCTGGGGAGACCCCAACTACCGCAGTGCCAACTTCATTGAGCACCTCCAGCGCCGGCACCAGTTCTCCTACGACACCTTCGTGGTGAGTCTGCAGCCCGGGCGCTGATTCCTGGCCGCCCCACATACCCGGCGGGCCCCACAGCTCCCTCCCTCCCCTCACTGCAGGCCCCTGGGGGGGTTTGTCACTGACGAGATGTGTTCCTGGAATGACAGCTCTGTGGCCTTTAGGAAAGGGAACTCGCCAGCCATTGAGACTGAGACAGTGAGATTCCTTTTATGTTTTCCAAAATTTTTATCCACTTTTTTCCATATGTGGCTTCTAGCTGTTACAGAACCTGGTTTGGGATCCTTAAGCTCAGAAGCCCATGGGTCCAGGCAAGTCATGGAAGTGATTGTCCTAGGGAGTTGTAAGCTGGAGAGTGTATATGACTCATCATGCTGCCAGCAGCTCCAGCTGATGGGGACAGAGCCGGGCACTGTGTTGCCAGGTTCCTTCCTGCCCCAATACCGAGGAGCTGGAAATGCAGAATTTCATGTGAAGTGTCCCATATTTATTTCTTAAAGTACTTCAGGTCAAATCAAACACTCGAGGACTTCCCTGGGAGTCCAGTGGCTAAGACTCTATGCTCCCAATGCAGGGGGCCTGGGTTTGATCCCTGTTCAGGGAACTAGATCTCTCATGCCACAACTGAATACTCCGTGTGCCATAACGAAGACCCAGTGCAGCCAAATTTTTTTTCAATTTAAAAATTAAAAAAAAAAAAAAAAAACAAACATAGCCAAACGTGGTCATCAAGTTTGCATCCTTCCCCTGGAGCTGAGTGGTTTGAAGGGCACCCTGTTGTCTTGGCATTATGGTGGCAGATCCAGGTAGTTGTCTCAGGTAAACCTTTTATTTACATATATAGGTGTCGATTAGGATTCGAGAATAGCATTCAGTCTCAATGGCCGTGTTTCAGGACCTAAGATGGAAAGCATGACTCTTTTTTTTTTTTTTTTTGGAAAGCATGACTCTTATCTGAGTTGTCCTAAAGAGTAATTTACTCTTGTCCTAATGAGAGTATCTGAAATTCAGACTTCAAAATTAGCATCTTTTTGTTAAAGATGAATACAGTTGCCAAGACAAGCCCAAGTCGATAGCTTTGCCTCATTGAATCAGAGAGGCTGTTTTCACCCCGGGCACTCCAGCTCTGAGTACCTGGTCTATGCCAGGCTTCATGCAGGTGCCTGCCCGTCTGAGGGCGCCATGGGCATGTTCACGGTCAGGGTGAGGCAGCTGCGGCATGGACATCAAGCAGCTGCCCAGGGTCAGGCAGCTGGCATCGCAGCCCAGGCAGCTGGGCCCTGGCCCTTCTCCAGAGCTCTGCTCAGAAGCCCTGCTTCTCTGACCCCCAGTGAGTCCCTCAGCTGTGCGCGGTTGCTGAGCGTCTATGTTGTCTGCAGGATTATGACGTGGATGAGGAGGACATGATCAACCAGGTGCTGCAGCGCTCCCTCATCGACCAGTGAGCAGGCGCCTGGCTGCGCCCAGCCTCGGCTCCGTGTGCAGAATGGGACTCGCCCCCCGAGTGTGCAGCGGGCCTGGTGTTAGGGCAGGGTCACTCGCACAGGGAACTGGCCCGCCCTCCCTGGGGGCTCCGCTCACCTGCGTGTCTCCGTCTGCTCTCATCCTGCTCCTCAGCCTCCCCAAGGAGCCTCTGTCCCGTCTCTGGAAGGGAGCCCAGCTGCCCCCCTGTCCGGGCATCACGCTCGCGCCTCCTGTCCTGTCCCTTGTTGATTTCTCAGGCCCTCTGAGCCAGCCAGGACCTTTTCTGGGCCATGAATAGCACAGGTGAGACCAGCGTCTCCTCTCCTTGCCCCCGGGTGTGTGGGCTCCGGTGGTAAGACGTCTCGTGGGTGATGGAGCTGCTCCCATGCTGTGCGAGCTCCTGTTTGTGGCCGTTGGCAGCAGCCGCCGGAAGCTGGAGTCGCCTCATAGGAAACGATTCACGAGTCCCGTGGGAGTGGGTGTCCTGAGCTTACCGTGGTCTGATGCTGAAAGTTTTGATGAGCTCTCTTTCCCTCCCATTCCTGTACACCCTTAGGATTAACTGGTTCAACCTTAAATGCCTGCATGGTGCCTTCTTAGGGTAAGGTGTAACCGCATATTTTTAGTGAAAAGAAGTGTTTCTGACTTAGGAAACTTAAACTCCATTTATTCCTAAGCAAGGAGAAGGGTCAACTTAAGTGAGGTGGGAAGGCCACAGCTTTGGGTTTTGATTTTTTTCAAACTAACAAGTCATTTTCCAATGACTTATTCATGTTTGCCTCTCTGTTTGGGAACCTGCTTACATTCTTGTCCTCGAAGCACAAAGAGGGGTCCTCAGATGAGTAAGAAGTTCTGGGGCCCCAGTGGGTACTAGTTCTTTCATCTCTTACTTGGCAACTTAGATTAACCTGAGGGTTGCTTTCCTATCGCAAACTTTTTCCTTATAAAACTGGTTTCAACACATAAATCAGTGTGCGAAGACCTGCCTTCTGAGGCGGAGGGGTTAGGGGAGGTACAGCCTCCCCACCTGCTGTCTCTCTGACAGGACCCGCAGGTCAGGAGGCACACGCACCTCTGGGAGCAGTTGGCCATGGAAACTCCGCCAGAAACTCGCTTTGCTAACAGCTCAAGAAGCTTGACGTTCACTCTGTTTCACCATTGTTAAAAAATAAGGCCATGGGCTGTCTCATCTGGAGGAGCAGAGCCTCTGGTAGACCAGAAGGCCTCCATTTAGGTTCATTTTGCCCTGTTAGACCTCCTGTCTGAATAGGGATATTTTTGTTGGTTAGTGGCTGAAGTTGCAGGTGAGCCAGGGCTCTGGGCCCGGACACCGCTGCTGGGGGCCTCACCCTCCCTGCTGCTGAGATCGCACGTGCTCAGGAACTGGCAGGGACCGGGTCCTGTGGGGCCGAGTAACTTTCTCTAATGTCTGTCGCTTGGGAGGGCCCAGGTGTTGTTACAGCTTCTTCACTGTAATTTCTGGAAAAAGTTCGCTCTGACCGCCCTGAATTGAGATCATCTCAGCCTGGGTTTAGAGGGAAATTTAACAAATCCTTCATCTGAGGGAGCCTGATGTGGTCTCACAGTGGTACCAAGAAACGAATTTCATTGTATTAAGTGCACTTCATGGATTTCTAATAAGATGACTTTCCAGAAAGTGACGTTTGTTATGTTCTGGCTTTTAAAGTGAAATATAAATAAATCTCATGATTTATCCAACTGGTACCCTGTAATGCCTGTTTTTATTAATCTCAGTTTGCTGAAGCCTGGGCTTGGGGATCCTCTAGAAGACTGTTGTGCTTTTTAAGGTGAAGTTCTTGTCTGTCAGGAGTGAGTTCCATCTGGCTCTGATCTCAGCTCTGACCCTTCACCAGCTGGCCTTACCGGGCCTGTCTTCTCTGGAGAACAGACCCACCTCCCTGCCACCCCTGTCCCCACCGTCCTCCACCACAGACACACATGTTTGGGAGCTCCAGTGAGGCAAGAAGTGACCCTGTTCCATGAAACAAGACTTCAGGTACCTCAGCAGCAGCCCTGAAACAGTGCAGTAGCGGCCTCCACACGCGGAGAGCAGAGGCCCTGGGCCTGTCTGGGTTCTGCACCCTGCCTCTGCTGTGGGACGTCTGGAAAGGACTTCCCTTCTGAGTTAAATAGGCTTACGTAGGATCCTTCTGCATGTGTGGCCTCGCTGCTGGCTCAGTTAAAGAAGGTGCCTGCGGTGCAAGAGACCTGGGTTCCATTCCTGGATCAGGAAGATCCCCTGGAGGAGAGCATGGCAACTCACTCCAGTATTCTTGCCTGGAGGATCCTATGCTTATAAAAATCATCTAGACTGTTTGGTCTCAAATGATCACCCCTCAAATTATTTACAAAGAAAAAATCACTAACTTTGGCACTTCCCTTGTGCTCCAGTGGTTAAGACTCCATGCTTCCAATGCAGGGGGTGCAGGTCGATCCCTGGTCAGGGACCCAGATTCCACACGCTACAACTAAGAGTTTGAATACCACAACTAAAGATCTTACATGCCACAACTAAGACAGCACAGCAAAATAAGGAAAAGTAAATACTGAAAATTAGTAACTTTGCAGTGGAGAAACCTAGCTGACTCCTTTACCAAAGGATCAGAATTAATATCACTGATAATGGGACAAGTCACAGGTGACTTGATGGGACACACTGAAGAATGCAGCACTTCTGGGAGTCCGCCAGAAACATGAACTAGAGTCCAATTGTAAGGAACAGCTTGCCAAGTGGCGCTAGTGAAGAATCCGCCCACCAATGCAGGAGACCCGGGTTTGATCCCTGGATCAGGAAGATCCCCTGGAGAAGAAAATGGCAACCCACTCCAGTGTTCTTGCCTGGAGAATCCCATGGACAGAGGAGCCGGCGGATTACGATCCTTGGGAGTCACAGAGTCAGACACGACAGCGCACGCACAGACCGTTGTAAGGAAACATCAGGCAACTCATGCAAACTGGGAGACAGTCTGTGAAACAGCTCCACCTCTTCCAAAATGTCAGGGTTGAAGACCAGAGAGGCTGCGCCCAGCTGCAAAGCTGCGTGAGCCTGGCTTGGATCCTGATGTTACGGGGGTTGCTCGAAAGGGTGTTCATGGACCAGTTGCTAACAATTGACTAAGGATTGTGGAACAAGTAACTATTTTATCAGTGTGAGATTTCCTAATTTTGAGTTACACCACAGTCACTTAAGAGAATGTCTTTGTTCTTAGGAGATAGACGTGAAAGAGTTTAAAGGATGTGATGGGACTTACCTGGTGGTCCAGGGGTCACGACTCCTTGCTTCCACTGCATGGGGCACGGGTTCAGTCCCTGGTCAGGGAACTAGGATCTTGCATGCCACGAGGAGCAGCCGCCCCAAAATGATATAAGTAAGGGACATGATGTCTCCAAGTTACTCTCAGATGGCTCAGGAAAAAATAGTGTGCCCCTGTGTATAAATACATAAAATGATAAGAGCAAATATGTATGATGTTAAAAACTATAATGCATGCTCAGTTGCTTCAATTGTGTCTGACAGTTTGTAACCTGAGGGACAGTAGTCCGCCAGGCTCCTCTGTCCATGGGATTCTCCAGGCAAGAATACTGGAGAGGGTTGCCATGCCCTCCTCCAGGGGATCTTCCCGACCCAGGGATTGAACCTGAGTCTCCAGCATCTCCTGCGTTGCAGGCAGATTCTTAACCACTGAGTCACCAGGGTCCCCTTAAACAAACAACTATAATGCTTACTGTTTAGAAAATAGCAGAAGACAGGTAAAGCAGAAAAATATAAAAAAGTGGAAACCACTCCTCATCCCACCCCACAGACAATCAGTGATCATTTAATAATGAAATACATGTCCTTGGGTCATATTTTTGGTTTACTTCTTGTCTATATATATTATTACCTGCATTTTTCACTCCGTGACTTATCTCTCAATATCTTTCCTGTCTTTGTGGTGGTATTTTTAATGATTGCCTGACCCTCCTGGTGAGGATGGACCTTACTTTTATTTATCAATGAGTATTTAGGTTTCCAGTTTGACTCTCTTAACCTAAAACAATAACACAATCGGTTGTTGTTTTTAACCAATAAAATGAGTTTGTTAAGGAACAGCAAAGAATTTTAACTCGGGACATGCACAGGTGGCAAACTCAGTGCAAGTCCAGTAAAATAAAGGAGAGGAAACTCTCACAGAGGAGAAGGGGAAGTTGGGAGAGGCTGTTATGAACGTAAAGGCCCTTGGAGGAAACTGGGAGTTTGAAGGACAGTGCCTTCTCATTGGCTGCATCATGACAGCCTCTCAGTGGCCAAGCTGTTGACAAGTAAGGAAGAAATCTTTCTTATTCCTGCTGGCAGTAGTAAAATAGTGTCCCTTCCTACCACAAGATGTGAGGGACGTCTTCTGTCAGGATCTGTTGACTTCTAGTGGTATATGCATGAGAGCTCCCCTTTCTGGCCTCCCAACTCCATTTTAGTGAGGTTTGGCCAACTGATTGAAGAGCCAGCTCATTGGGAAAAACCTCAATGCTGGGAAAGATTGAAGGCAAAAGGAGAAGACGGCGGCAGGAGGAGACGGTTAGATGGCATCACTGACTCAGTGGACATAAACTTGAGCAAACCCCAGGAGATAGCGCAGGACAGAGAAGCCTGGTGTGCTGCAGTCCATGAAGCTGCAAAGAGACTAAATCATTCAGATTTAGCAACTGAACAACAATAATCCTTTATTAATTTTCACAACTATGTTATGGGCCATGCTACAGCGAATATCCTTCCAAATATATCTTTGCCCACCATCTAAGTACTTTATATACAGGACTTCCCCGGCTGTCCAGTGGTTAAGAATCTACCTGTTGATTCAGGGGGACACGGGTTGGATCCCTCGTCAGGGAACTCAGATCCCACATGCCGTGGAGCAGCTAAACCCTCACAACAAGACGAGAGTTCAGGGGCCACAACGAAAAGATCTTGTGTGCAATGAAGATTCCTCAAGCCGCAACTAAGACCCGATGCAGCCAAATTAATTTCTTTTTAATTCAAAGCTTTGCATGAAGCAGGGCACCAAAACCAGTGCTCTGGGACAACACTGAGGGATAAAGTGGGGAGGGAAGTTGGGGGTGGTTTCAGGATGGGAGGACACGTGTGTACCGGTGACCAATTCATGTTAATGTATGGCAAAAATCACAATATTGTCAAGTAATCCTCCAATTACAACATTAATTTTAAAATAAACAATGGTTTTAATTCCCTTATAAAAAAATTTAAAACTTCTAAGTATTTTATAGAGAGAGGTGCTGTGTCAAATGAAGAGAAGTTGAGAGAGGCAGAAATACAGAGAAAGACTAGGAGAGACTGAGACAGACAGAGTCCAGGGAGACAGAGGGAAACGTACACGAGGTGAGACAGAAAAATAGAACAGTCAGAGACACTCAGAGAGAGAGTGAGAGATGGAGAGAGACAAGGAGAAAGCGCAAGGTCGAGGGATAGCCTGAGAGAGAGAAGGTGACCGCTGTCGGGGGGACGGAGCAGGTCTAAGGCGTGAACGCCCTGACATCCTGGCCACAGGAATCCAGGCAGAGAGTGACTAAGCGACTTCGAGGAACACACCCTATAGATACAATTGTAGGTGAGGTCAGCGCCCTTTGTGCAAGGATTTTCCTGGGACTATCGCTCCCGGTAAGCAGAAGATGAAAAGTAACCTCACTGCCCATCACCAATGGGGGACTGGTTAGGACTGTACTCTGAGTGCGGTAGCGCCAGCCTCAGCAGGGCTGCCAGATTTAGCAAATAAACACGTGAGTGTATGCTCATGCTCAGTGAGTGCCTGACTCTGCAGCCCCATGGACTCTAGCCCACCAGGCTCCTCTGTCCCTGAGATTTCCCAGGCAAGAATACTGGAGCGGGTAGTCATTCCCTTCTCCAGGGGATCCTCCCGACCCAGGGACTGAACCCAACTCTTCTGCATCTCCTGCGTGGCAGGTGGATTTACCACTGAGCTATCGGGGAAGCCCTAGAATACTAGAGAGCCAGTTAATTTTGAATTTCAGATAAGTTTGTCCCGTGCAGTCTGATACTAAAAGTTTATTGTGGTTATGTGAGATTCTTTTTTTTTTTTCACACTTAGAACTTTTTATTTTGATTGGGGTAAAACTGATTCTCCAAGCCAGACTTCAGCAATACGTGAACCGTGAACTTCCCAATGTTCAAGCTGGTTTTAGAAAAGGCAGAGGAACCAGAGATCAAATTGCCAACATCCGCTGGATCATGAAAAAAGCAAGAGAGTTCCAGAAAAACATCTATTTCTGCTTTATTGACTATGCCAAAGCCTTTGACTGTGGATCACAATAAACTGTGGACAATTCTGAAAGAGATGGGAATACCAGACCACCTGACCTGCCTCTTGAGAAACCTATATGCAGGTCAGGAAGCAACAGTTAGAACTGGATATGGAACAATAGACTGTTTCCAAATAGGAAAAGGAGTACGTCAAGGCTGTATATTGTCACCCTGCTTATTTAACTTCTATGCAGAGTACATCATGGAAACGCTGGACTGGAAGAAACACAAGCTGGAATTAAGATTGCCGGGAGAAATATCAATAAAGATATGCAGAGGACACCACCCTTATGGCAGAAAGTGAAGAGGAACTAAAAAGCCTCTTGTTGAAAGAGGAGAGTGGAAAAAGTTGGCTTAAAGCTCAACATTCAGAAAACGAAGATCATGGCATCTGGCCCCATCACTTCATGGGAAATAGATGGGGAAACAGTGGAAACAGTGTCAGACTTTATTTTTTGGGGCTCCAAAATCACTGCAGATGGTGACTGCAGCCATGAAATTAAAAGGCGCTTACTCCTTGGAAGAAAAGTTATGACCAACCTAGATAGTATATTCAAAAGCAGAGACATTACTTTGCCGACTAAGGTCCGTGTAGTCAAGGCTATGGTTTTTCCTGTGGTCATGTGTGGATGTGAGAGTTGGACTGTGAAGAAGGCTGAGCGCCAAAGAATTGATGCTTTTGAACTGTGGTGTTGGAGAAGACTCTTGAGAGTCCCTTGGACTGCAAGGAGATCCAACCAGTCCATTCTGAAGGAGATCATCCCTGGGATTTCTTTGGAAGGAATGATGCTAAAACTGAAGCTCCAGTACTTTGGCCACCTTATGCAAAGAGTTGACTCATAGGAAAAGACCCTGATGCTGGGAGGGATTGGGGGCAGGAGGAGAAGGGGACAACCGAGGATGAGATGGCTGGATGGCATCATGGAGTCGATGGACATGAGTCTGAGTGAATTCCGGGAGTTGGTGATGGACAGGGAGGCCTGGCATGCTGCAATTCATGGGGTCACAAAGAGTCGGACACGACTGAGCGACTGAACTAACTGACTGAAAGCTTATTAGCAATGTTGTAATAGTTGCAGATGAACATTGAAGGCACTCAGCCATACATGTACATGTATCCATTCTTCCCCAGACCCTCCTCCCATCCAGGCTGCCATTTAACATTGAGCAGAGTTCCATCTGGTATACAGTAGGTCCTTGTAATTTATCCATTTTAATTATAGCAGTGTGTGCATAACCATCATAGACCCCCTAAATTCTGGTTTCAATGGATATCTGTATTTTGTTTGGCAACTCTATCTCTAGAATCAGTGAGAACAGCAAGGTGAAGTCGAGACAGAGAGTGTGTGTGTGTCTGTGTACACATGTTTTCGGGCTTCTGAGATGGCTTGTTCAGGTTTTAGCTCCCGGTGTACGTGGTGGTTGTAGTTCTAAAGAAGGGATCTATTCAGGATTATACAATCACAGGTGGTAGGGCTAGGAGGACCCTAGCTTTATGCTCTGCAGAGATGTGTGTACATGTCTTTAAAGTGTTAACATATTAAATACAAACATTAAAAACAGACAACACTTTTTTTTTTTTAAGTTTTTATTTGCACTGAGTCTTAGTTGCAACACACAGGATTGTCAATCTTCACGGCAGCACACAAACTTAGTGTCGGCGTGAGGGATCTGGTTCCCGGACCAGGGGTGGAACCTGGGCATTGAGAGCGGAGCATCTCAGCTACTGGACCACTGGGGAAGTCCCCAAACCATAGTCTTCTAAACTCCCATTTGGACATTTCTAATTTAAAAAAAAGACTGGCAATCTCAAGAACTGCGAGGGCCACCTGTGGGGAAGTTATTTACAGAATGAGAATATCACATGCAAAGCTGCTGAGGCCGGAGCGCGCCTGCTCTGGCCCACGGTGGCTGGAGCCGCCTGGGGCTCAGCGAGGAGCTTCTGCCGCCTGAAGTGCTCTCGCATCCCGGAGCACTCAGCTGCCCCCGGGCTTCTAAGTCACGGTGGTCTGCAGTCTCTGCTGCTGGGAATGTCTCCTTACTTCCCTCTCTCACCTGCCCATCCCTGTGACCTCAGCGTGGGGTCCCTTGGGGTCTTACTCCTCTGACTCACCTGGGTCCCTCAGACTGGCAGATTCCTCCCTCACCTGTGGGCTCCAAGGGCACAGGAGCTTGTTTGTGTCTGGCTGGTTTATTATAAAATCCTAACCCACTAAGCCAGGGACATTCCATTGCTTGCTCACTGTCACTTGAGCATGTTGGCATGTCACCTCTCTGAGCATTGGTTTCTTTATCTGTAAAATGGGGTTGATAATCTTGACTATTTTACAGAAGAGGATGAGATGGTTAGATAGCCTCTCAGACTCAGTGGACATGAACTCGAGCAAACTCCAGGAGATAGTGGAGGACAGAGGAGCCTGGTGGGCTACAGTCTATGGGGTCTCAGAGAATCAGACATAGCTTAGTGACCTGAACAGCAGCAACCTCGCCTAGCGCTCAGGGCTGCTGGGCGTCAGATGGGCCAGTGTGGCAGCAACGACAAAGGGCGATGACAGGAGCATTTCTGAGGTGATGGATGAGCTGGGAACGGCTTCAGGAAGAGCCGACAAAGGGCATTCTGGGCAGAGGGAACAGCAAAGGCCAAGGCCCTGCTGTGGGACAGAACCTGCGAGACGAGGGGGCAGGAAGGCCACAGAGGCTGGAGCAGTGAGCCGTTGGGGGAGGGGGGAGATGAGCCCCAGGCCAGGTAGCACCTCACAGCCTCTGACCTGAGGACATGGTTGTTCTCACTTTCCCCTCCTTGGCAGTATCTCCCACACATCTTTGTCCAGAGATGCACAAAAGTCTCCAGGTGGGCGCAGATGGGGAGAGAGGAGGCCTTGGGGCTTTTCCTGGAAACAGGTTCAGCCTTCTGCCCAGAAGTGGAGATAACAGGGCGCTATCAGCAGTCTGAGGGGCGAGGCTGCCAAGGCAAATTAGTGCTCCAGATACGCCGTGAGATAACGCGTGGCCACCCCCGTGGCAAATGCACGGAGATTAGCTGGGCGAGAAGCGCACTGCACCTTCACGAGATCCCAGGCACCCGTGTTGGGTCTGGAGCATCAGTGACCTCCAGGCGCGACGCTGGCCCAGCAGGTGTAGACATGTACCGTCAGGGCCCCACGCAGTCCCCACACATCCGCCTGCCACCCCCAGGCTTTGGACGACCGCCTTCTAACCACGGAAATCACCTCTTTCTGTTTGCCCAGGAACATTCCAGAACTTCTGCAGTCCTGGGCAAGCAGGGCCGGCTGGTCACCCTACTTACTATCTTCCTTCACTAGATGAGGAAACCAGGTCTCAGTGGCAGACAGTTAAATTTTGCCTGGGTTTTGTGGTTGGATTTTTTTCATGAAAAATATTTTATTTGAAATGGTGACATGCATCTGAAATAGACATTGAGTCTACAGCCATACCACCCTGAATCTGCCTGATCTTGTCTGAAATAAAACATTCATACCCTTCAGAAATGGTTTGGAGGGATTGTCCAGTGGTTAAGACTCCATGCTTCCAACACAGGGGGTCGCAGGTTCAATCCCCGATCAGGGAACTAAGAGTCTACATGTCTCATGGCCAAAAAAAAATAAAGATAAATAAAATAAGAATAAGAATGATAAAACAATTAAAAAAAAACCAAAACAGTTTGGAGAAAAAGAAGTCTCCTTCCCACCTGTCTGCTTTCCTCAGAAGTAACTGGATTCTTGGGTCTAATTGTACAGTCTGGGCCTACATGTAGATATTATTTATTAACTTCTGCACAGCAGGCAGCCTCTGAGATATTCTGATCACCTGAATGTTTTGTTTTCACCTAAAAGGTTATATCAGTTCATTCACTCATTCAACTAATATTTATTGAGCACCTACTATAAACCAGGCTTAGGTCCCAGCAGTGAACCAGATACTTCCTGCCTGGGTAGAGCTTCCTTTCCTCAAATTGATAAAATGTTTGTCTGTAAAAGCTGTTCGTGGACCTCCCTGGGTGTCCAGTGGTTTCTTTTCTTTTTTTTTTAAAGCTATTTGTAGCGCAAGGGCCATAGAAAAATAAACCACAGGTTGAATCTGGCCTGGGGGCTATTGTTTGCCAACCTCTGATCTGAAGGACAATCAGCAAAATAAATAAAATACACACGTGTCAG
>SJXQ01002247.1:483386-498361 GCA_006408695.1 Aepyceros melampus | reverse complement strand
GAAGCCCTGCGATGTTCCCCTCAGCCCCCCAGCTTCTCTTCCCTCCCCTTTGGACATTATTTTCATGTAAAGGCACGGCCCAGACACACAAAGCCTGTTGAAATGCACCAGCGCCATCCTCCTCGCCTCCCATTGTGCATCTTAATGGTGCGCCCGGGGGGCGGGGGCTGGGGGCTGGAGCAGGTGCGCGGGGCAGCGGTGCCCAGCACCTGTTCCGGGCCACAGCTGCTGGCCTACAGCGTGTCAGGCCCCTTTAATCCAGGGAGTATCGCATGTACACTGCCCCCCTCGGCGGCCTTTGTCCCCGCCGGCCTGGTGCCCATTTCACACTCCAGGAGCACCAGAGAGACGTGGCCGGCCAGGGTGGGGGAGTGGATCTGTGCGGGGTGGAGGCCTGCGGGGCCTCCTGCTTCTGCACACAGACCTCCACCCGTCCCATCCCATCCAGCCGGCCCCTTTGTCCAGGTTTGTGTCTAATCACATGTAACATAAAGATAACGTTCGCTGAGCGCCGTAGGCGGGAAGGCACGCGCTCCAGACCTCTCGTCACCTGTGTCGCGGCAGTCAGTCCAGCAGCCGTCCTGAGAGCGGGGCTGTCCTGACTCCGTCTCAGCGGTGAGCAGAGAAGGCTGCCACTTGCCCAAGTCCCAGCTTTACAGGCCAGAGTCAGGGCTCCTGCGCCTCGCCTGAGGGGAGCGAGGGGAAGCGGGGAACCCAGGCACCGCACCCGCTTTTCCAGGTCTGCAGAGCCCAGGGCCTGAGTTTTCAGAGCATGGTGTGAATGAGGAAGAACTTGTAGGACGCAGTCATCAGACCCTTCGGGCCTGCTCTGCGGAGGCGCTCCAGTCATGGCAGAGCAGGTTACACAGGCATCCCTTCCCCAGTCCTCTGGCCCCGGCCCCGTTCTGCTGGTGGCTTGGTTCCTGGTGTCCCTGCCCTAGGAGACTGAAACCCATGATGGAGGCTCCCCTGTGGGCTGCAGGCACCTGGCTTCTGGACCCCCCAACCCAGCACTGCTGCGCGTGCCCCCAGCCACCCAGGAGGGCTGTTGGCATTCATTTATTTCCAGCACCAGGATTTAACTAGGCGGCCTTGGCCTAGGGACACAGGGGAATGGGAGGAGAAGAGAATGTCTTTTCTGGAAAAAGAATATTCAGTATTATAGAACAGTGCCTGGGTGGAGTTAGAGGCTTGATTAGTATTTATTTAATGAGTTACTCTTCTGGCTTTATTTGGGAAACGCAGCCCCAAGGAAAAGTGAAACAGCATTTGCTGTAAGGTTTCTGGAATGAGTTATAGTCTCTTGATTGGAGCAGGAATTATGAAAAACTGGTGAATGGTGTTGTCTGGTGGTGACTGAGCAGCCAGGCTCTTCTGAGACCTTTTCTTTTTTATTATTAAAAAAAGATTTGTTGTCCAAGCACTTAAAGCTCCTACTATGTATCCAGCCCTGAGTGCAAGGCTCTTCCCAATACAGCCTGGGTGCCCAGGTGGCATGAGGGCCTCAGGTGGGATGCTTTTTTTTAAAAAAGTCACAAGGTGAAAAGATTTCTGTAGCCTCTTGGGGGTTCTAGGGGAAGCTTGGAATGGATTCGGGGTGGGGAGGTTCCTGCCTTTGTGGTACTCTCTGATGTTTTGGACAGACACTTTCTTGAGTGTGATCCCAGTGATGGGGAAGCAGTGAAAAGGAGTAACCTGGGGAGGGGGGAGGGGGGCTTTTAGGCTGACTCTTAAGCTAAGCTTTGTCCCCGCCGGAAGGCAATACAGAGGTGTGATAATAAGAAACACTCATTTCAGCCTCCTTAACTAAGAGGCAGTCTCTGTAGTGGTTAAAACCAAGGGCGCTGGAGTCGGGCTGCTTGGTTCTTGCTGAGACCCTGCATATTCCCTGTGCCTCAGTCTGTCCATCCCTAAACTCAGGACGAAGGTGAGGTTCAATCAGACAGTGGGAAGTGCTTCCACCGTCCGTGTCACAAAGCATTAGGCAAACACGTGGCCGTCACTGCCGCGTCATTGTTGAGCATTTCTGCCAGCAGGGCAGGAAAGTATTTGATTCAGCCTTCTCTCAATTACCAACCCCTGTGCGTGGGGGCTGAACGGCTCCATTTTACAGATGAACAAACGGAGGCTCAGAGAAGCCCGCTCAGGGCCACACAGTGGGAAGCGGCAGCGCTCCCTGCCGAATCCAGGCCTCTGGTTTCTCTGGGTCAGGGGAGCCCTTCAAGGTTGGAGTGAGCTGGGTGGCAGAGGCTGGGGGTGGCTGGGGATATCAGCGGACGTCAGCTGTTCTCCCGAGTGACTGCGCCTCCACCAACCCCTCCTGTCGTCTCTCCCCAGGAGAGAAGCCCTTCTCCTGCCCCCACTGCAGCCGTGCCTTTGCCGACCGCTCCAACCTTCGGGCCCACCTCCAGACCCACTCGGATGTCAAGAAGTACCAGTGCAAGACATGCTCCAGAACCTTCTCCCGAATGTCCCTGCTCCACAAGCACCAAGAGTCGGGCTGCTCAGGGGGGCCGCGCTGACTCTCGAGGCTCCTTCCGCCTCTCTGGGCCCTCCCTGCAGCCCGGAGTGGCCTCCCCCTGCTCCAGAAGGGAGCACCCTGCCTCCTGGTCACTGCCACAGCATCCCCTCCTGAGCTCCACCGTCTGGCTGGAGCCTGGGGACCATTTCCTGGTCTTCTGGATGCCCTGCCAGCCTTGGGGGGGCAGGGGCGCTTCCTGTCGGGGCAGAGGGGGGGAAGGGGAGGTGGCTTGCCGCAGGGACCCCTCCTGGCAGTCGCTGCTCCCAGCATCCGTGGAGCTGGCCTTTCTGGGCGGCTCTGTGACTCCAGAGCTGTTCGGGTGCAGCTGCTTGGAGCTCGGGGACAAGAACCGGCAGACTGAGGAGAAGTCCCCAGGGACCCCCAGGCCGCCCCTCCAGGAGGTGCGCCTCACTATGCAAGCGGCCACCCCCAGGTGCCCCGCGGCAGTGCCCCCAGATGCCAGGACCGCGTCTGGACCCCTGGATGCCCCGGGGCCCGGGCAGCTATTTCAGCCTCCTGTGTGTCATGGTGGCACCTGTTTCACGGCAATTTAACGATGTCTCCAAAGGGACTGTGAATAATTGCCTTCCCTTGTCGGGGGCCCGAGTGGGGCACTTCGGCCCCACCACTGTGTCTCCCAGAACTATTTTCGGGGCCCAACAGGTGGGCCCGGGAGGAAGATGTTTACAATTTTTTAAAGGTACACTGGTATTTATATCGCAAGCGACATTTTGTACTAAGGAAACGTTTTGTATAGTTATATGTACGGTTTATTGATATTCAATAAAGTGGTTAATTTATATATAAAAAGTCTACCTGGTTTTATAAATTATATATAATTTATATATAAAAAGTCTACCTGGTTTTATCGCCGCAGGGGTGTATTCAATGGCCATCAGGGAGGAAGGACGGGGCAGGGATGCAGGGAGCCCGAGTGCTCCCAACAGCCCGCAGTCTTGGCTTTGGCCCTCTGGGTTTGCCGGGGGACCTTGTTTGTGCAGGTGGGTTTTCCTCGGAGCGTGGACGTCCTGTCCGATACGGAGGTCGGGAAACACCTGTGGGCTGGTGGGCGGTAGGGCTGTGCACGCAGGTTCCTTATCCTCTCTGTGGCCCTCCTGTTCTCAAGCCGACCAGGCACACAGGGAAGGAAGCTGGCTCCCAGGTCTTATCAAGCAGGCCTGCTGTGGGGCCTTCCCCAGCCCGGCAGGTCTTCTGGAGAGGGCGCGGCTGCTGCTCCAGATGAGAGTGGAATGCGGTGAGCCAGGAGGGACAGAGGATGTCCTTCCTGTTTCCAAGGGCTCCGGGCCCCACTCCGGCCTCCCTGGCAGGCCCACACCTCCGTCTGGTTGCTGGGTACCAAATGGCCTTTGATGCGAGGAAATTGGCTGGCTGGAGCCGGGAGGGTGAGAAGCCGGGCCAAAGGGTAGGGGTCATTCTACTTCCTGCTCGAGGACAGGACGGGAAGGCAGTCAGCACTGCGTCCCGGGACTGAGATAATTCACTCCCCACTGGCTCGCACGGTGACCTCACCTCTGGGGCCCTCCTGGGGCCGGGAGAAAATGAGTGTCTTTCTGAGCACAAAAGGTGCTGAAGGTGCCAGTTTCCTGCAGGGAGCTGAGCGGGGCGGGCGTCGCAGGCGCCCCGGAGCCCCAGAGCCAGGCCGGGGGTGGGGGAGCTTCGTGTTCCAAAGGAGAGATGATTCTTTCTTCTAAACAGGAAATGGTGACCCGCAGGCCGGGAGCAGCCCTTAATGACTTGCAGCTTTCCTCCCAAAAGAAAAAAAAAAAAAGTTCTCTAACAATCGCCAAATTGTAGCTGGCCTCCCTGAAGGGAAGTCAGGGAGTTGGGGGTGGGTGAGGGATGGGCATCAATGTGCTGAGGGCCTACTGTGTCCCAGGTCCCTGGGGGGCGTCCACCTACCCACAGTAGGTGCTGACACGTGGAGGATGAAGAACCGTTCTCATACACTCCCTGAGGGGTGGGCCTCATGGGAACCCCCAGCCAGCATTCAACCAGGGTGTACCAGACTCCCCTTATCCCAGGAGTCAAGAACCAGTCTCACACCCCCTTGGCTCGCAGGCCCTGGAGAAAAGCTCTCCCCATCTCAGACCCCTGAACACTCTAGCTTCTGCCTCTGAAATAGGGTGATGATAGTGCCTTCCTCCCCCAAGAGCAAAGGATGTCCATGCAGTTGGTTTGGGTGAGACCCACATGTTCGAGGCCCCAGGGTTACAGCCCTGAACAGATAGACAGTCCTTGGGCTCAGGGAACTCATGTTTTAGCGGGGGAGACAGAAAACAAACAAGTGACTAAATAAACAAGCTGCTTTCCTACAGTGACAGGCCAAGATGGAATTAAAGCGAGCATGTGCTTCGGAGCGATGGGGTGGGGCGTCCTCTGATAAGGCCCGGAGAGCCGGAGCCCAGAGCCCGTTCCAGTGGAGACCTGGAGGAGGCGAGAGCTCCAGCCTCGGGAGCCAGCAGCAAGTGCAGAGGCTCCGAGGCTGGAATGAGCTTGTCCCCCTGCCAAGAGGGGCTGGGGGGACCCGGTGGGGTTGATGAGAGGGTCCATGTCCTGCAGCGCTTGTGTGGTGGCAAGGAGGAGTCAGACTCTGGTTGAGCCCTGGGGCAGGCACAAAGTCTTTTGAGCGGAGAAACCATGAGGCCTGCTTTTCTTTTACACCAATTCCTCCCATTCTGGTGGAGAATGGAGTCAGCCAAGTCAGAAGAGGAAAAGAAACAAGAGCTGGGAGCCAGGGAAAGGCCCAAGGCAAGAGGGATGATGCTGAGCCGGCCCGAGGGGTGGGGGCCTCAGGGAAGGTTGGGTTGAAGAATGTGCGATGGCTGAGCCTCCAGGCCCGTGCCAGGCATACCTGAGAGCTGGTGGGTACGAGTTCCGAGGGGTTTTTTTTAAAGATGTTGGACTGGGTGACGGGAGTGGGGATCAAATGGTTGACGGTTCTTCTGTCCTGGTGTGGACCCGCCCCACTCAACCACATTTAGCTAAGGGGAAAAAATTACATGCAGACCATGCTCCTTTTTGTGGGAAGAAGGGTGGAATTGAGCATGGTCTTCATTCTTGTTTGTGTTTGCCTACAGAAACTCTGGGAGGATTTATAATAAAGCAATCAAAGCCTAGGTCTCTAGGGGAGTGTAGGGGTGAAACAGGGTGGACAGAGACTATTAAGAGAGAGAAGAGAGACAGGTGTTTTAGATTTCTTTGAAACTTTTTATTTTGAAATAATTTCAACCTGACAGAAAAGTTGCAAGGAAAGTACAATAAACTGGAATCTTTCCATCAGATTCTTCAGAATAACATTTTATCAAGTTTACATTTTCTCTGTCTACACAGGTACACATTCCCACTTTTTTTTTTTTTAACCATTTGAGAGGAAGCAGTAGAAACGATGCCCTTTTGCCACTAACTATGTAAGTGGATATTTCTTAAGGACAGGAACATTCTTTCCTATGACCACAGTTTAATGATCAAAATTAGGAAACTCAGCATTGGTGCAACGCTATTATTCAATCCACAGTCACAATCAAGCTTCCCCAAGTGTCCTAGTGATGTTCTCCGTGGCGCTTTCGTGGGTAGGGGTGGGGAGCGATCCTATCTTGTGTTAATTTTCCTTATCTTGTCTCTCCGTCTCTTTTATTCTGGAACAAGTCCTTCCTTGGTCTTTTGTGACTGACATTTTTGAAGAGTTCAGGCCAGGTCTTTTCATGGAATGTCCCCCAGTTTGGACTTTCCTCATGCTTCCCCGTGGTTAAAATCTGGGCTGTGCGCTGTGGGCAGAACCACAGTGGTCCGGCCATGCCCTTCCCAGGGCAAGTTATCACGCGGCACATGACGTCAGCCTGTCCCATTCCTGGTGATGTCACCTTAGACCACTTGGTTAAGGTGGATAAAGTTCCTCTTTCTCCCTTTTTGTATTTAATCTGTATCTTGCGGGAAGACATTCCAGGACCATGTGAATATCCTGTTACTCCTCAAGCTTCCTCCCATGAGGTTTAGCCCTCGCTGGTGATTTCTGCCTAAATCAATTATTACTATGGTGGTTGCCAAATAGCGATTTTTCTAGCTCCATCATTCCTTCTATTTTTACTGGTTGGCTTTCTAGTGTAGGGAAGAACTGCCCTCCTCTGGGCAGCAGCTCAGAGCTGTGGGTTGGGAGAGCTTGGGTGGGGAACAGAAGGGGCTGGCCAGGCCCTTAGATCCTCCCCTGGGTTTTTCTTTAAAACAAGTCCAGGAAATAAACTGGCTGTAAAGCTGCACTCCGTGCGAGTGTCCAGGCAGGCAGGTCTGGGGCCAGGGCCACCTCTGGGCACATCTGGGCCCCATTAGTGGTCCAGTGGCTTTCTCATGGATGTCCCTTGAGCTGGGATGGGGGCGTGCGCTGGCGAACAGAGATCTGGGTCCTTGCCCTTTTTTGCTTTCAAATGGTCAATTGCACAAATGTTATGGAGATTTATTCTTTCATTAAAAAAAAATTGAAAAGAGTAGATATGAGGCTCAAGGGATGTGTGAGCCACACACCCCACCCCGATGCCCTTACTGTCTCCATCGTGACTCTGTGAAGTGCCTAGTTGACATCTTTCCAGGTTAAACAAGTAAACACATATATTCACATGCACATATGGCTCCAGTCTCACTCACAGGAAAAGCCAAAGCCCTCGACTTAGCAGCACTTGTCGCCATCGCACTCACCCAAATATTTTACTCGTCACTGCTCTCTTTGGAGTGTCTTTCTCACCAGAATATCAGCTCTGTGCAAGTGGAAATGGTGTCTGCTTTGTTCGTTGTCCAGTCTCTCTCACAGGAGGAGCACAGCCAGTGAAACCGTGCTGAGTGATGAACATGTGTGCGCCCCTAGGAAAGACATCACTGCCTCCTCCTTATGGGGCACTTCTGTGACCCTGTGCTGAGTGCCTTGCATAGATTGACTCCTTAAACCTTCACAACAGACTTGAGAAAAAGGAAACCAAGACCCAGAGATGTTAAGTAACTTGTCCAGGGTCACACAGATGGCAGAGCTCAGATTGACATCCTGATTCTTTTTCTTTTTAAAACAATTTTTTTTTTAGTATTGATTATTATGTGTTTGTTTATTCTGCTGCGCTGGGTCTTGGTTGTGGCACACAGGATCTCCCACCTTTGTTGTGGGAGAAGCTCAGGTGTGGCCTGCGGGATCTTCAGTTGCTATGTTAGGTCCAGTTCCCTGACCAAGGATCGACCCATGCCCCCTGCACTGGGAGCTCGGAGTCTTACTCATTGGACCACCAGGGAAATCCCAAACGCTGAGTTATTTTATTATCGTGGTCATTTTGTTCCTTCTCCCTTTGGGTGGGTGTAATTAAAACTTTTTAAATGGCAGTGGAGCATAATCTGGGTCTCTTCTTACTACACTTGCCTGTCTGGACTGTCTCGAATAGACAGTCCCATTCTGTGTTTAACCAGTCTTCTGTTAATAGAAACCTCAACATCCATCTCCAGCCAGGTAGATAGCCAAAGGTGTGTGTAGATGGGGGCTCGGGTTAGGACCAGGAAAAGAGAGTGTCCATACGGCCCTGTGAGGTGAGGTATGCTGTGTGGTCCCTGAGGACTAGGAAAATTTCCAGACTCCATGAGGGCAGGACCACCCACTTGGCAAGAGGTTATTTGCGCAACCTCCTGTACCCTGGGCCTGAGACCCACTCTTTGTGCCACAGTTGGGTGGTAGATTCATTTCCTATGGCTGCCGTACAGTTCCCAGGTGGCTCGGTGGTAAAGAATCCCCCTGCCAGTGCAGGAGACACAGGAGAGGTGGGTTTGATCCCTGGGTGGGGAAGATCCCCTGGAGGAGGAAATGGCAACCCACTCCAATATTCTTGCCTGGGAAAGCCCATGGACAGAGAAGCCTGGTGGGCTGCAGTCCATGGGGTGGAAGAGAGTCGGACACACCTGAGTGACTAAGCTTGCACGGCTGCCATAAAAAATTACCACAAATTGGGTGGTTTAAGAAGAACAGAAATTTGGGACTTCCTTGGTGGTCCAGTGGTTAAGACTCTGTGCTTCCTGGCTGGGAAATTAAGATCCCACATACTGTGTGGGATGCCCCAGGCCCAAGGGGAACCTAGAAGTTTATTCTGCCACAGTTCTAGAGGCTAGAAGCCCACAGTCAGGTGTCACCTGGGCCATGCTACCTCCAAAGGCTCTTGCTATCTCACTAAGTCGTGTCTGACTCTTTTGCGACCCCACAGACTATAGCCCACAAGACTCCTCTGGCAATGGGATTTCCCAGGGAAGAATACTGGAGTGAGTTGCCATTTCCTCCTCCAGGGGATCTTCCCAACCCAGGAATCAAGCCCAGTCTTCTGCATTGACAGGCAGGTTCTTTATCACTAAGCCACCAGGGAATCCCAAAGGCTCTGGAGGGAGTATGTCCTTCCTCACCTCTTCCAGCGTCTGGAGGGAGGCTCCTGGTAATCCTGGTGCTCCTTGGCTCCTTGTATGGCTGTGATCTCGGCCTGCTTCTTCACGTGGACTTCTGTGCCTTTATTCCTTTGAGGGTGTGCCGCTCCCCTTTTGAGGGCGTCAGTCACTGGAGGTAAAGCCAACCCTAACCCCGTAGGACATCATCTCAGTTTCATTACATCCACTTAATAAAGAAGTGAAAGTGAAAGTGTTAGTCACTCAGTCGTGTTCGATTCTGCGACCCCAGACTGTAGCCTGCCAGGCTCAATCTGCTGTGGGATTTCCCAGGCAAGAGTACTGGAGTGGGTTGCCACGCCCTTCTCCAGGGACCGAACCTGGGTCTCCTGCATTGCAGGCAGAGTCTTTACTATCTGAGCCACAGGGGAGTCCTATTTCCAAATAAGGTCATATTTACAGGTCTGGGGCGGGTGTGGGGCGGGGGGTGGGACTTAAACATCTCTCTCTCTCTCTTTTTTTTTTTTTGGGTGGAGAGGGGACACAATTTAACTCCTAACAGGTGATTACAGCCAAAGGTGTGGCCACCTTTTCTCAGGGCCTGGAATGGATCTGGGAACTTTTTATTATTCAACCAATGAACTCGGAGGGAAAGTTGGGAAACTGGCGTGGAGGAATAGGACCCTAGGGAGGAGATTTGGGGAGCTGGATTTTTGTCTCTGTGGTTCTTGGAAAATAAAAGTCTTTAGACAAAAGCTCTGCTCTCCCTTGGTCTCCAAAGTATGAGAGGGGCTAGAGGGAGGGGTCTGCTAGGATTACAGCCAGGGCCAGGTAGGGAATTTGGGGCTTATCCTGAAGGCATGGGAGGGTTTGAGCAGGGGAGAAGCCTGAGTGGATATATTCTCTGGGAAGATCCCGTGGGAAGTTGTGTAGGAGCAAAGCTGGCAGCGCCGGCCCCCTGGAGAGGGTGTAGATGAGGCCGAGGAACGGGTGCAATGGGGAGACGCTTGGGATGGGGAGGGGCCAGGACAGGCCTTGTCTAGACTTTTCAGCAACTGAGGGAAATAAGACTCAGCGAGGTGAAGAGCAACCAGTCAGACAAATAATAACAACAACGGTAATAATAACACCAGTAAACATCTCATGATGGTTCACTGTCTGTTTTGCACAGGTTACTTGGTTTCATCTGCACAGCCCTAGGCCATACAGGTATAAGGTTCTAGAGCCAGACTGCCTGGGTACACACGTCTCCCCCATGGCCTGCCTGCTGTGTGACCTGGAGCATATTGCTCAACCTTTCCTCATCTGAAGAAGAGTCCCTCCTTCTGGGGACTGTTGACAGATTAAATGAATGAATACTTATAAATTGCTTGGCCTGGGGCTTGGCATAGAGGAAGGCCTCTGTAAACACTGGCTATTTTTATGCCCATTTTACAGATAGAACAATTGAGGCTCCAAAAGCGTATTTTCCAAAGGTCACATAGAAGATCATCCTAATGATACTGGCTCTTTTGTGCCTCCTGGCCCTTATTGAAATTTGAGGCCTGACTCCCAGGGTCTGGCATCCTGTGTCGCCTGGAGCCTGGAGTGGCCAGGAGGCAGGGTCCAGTGGAGCGGAAGACCTTCTGTGAAGTCTTGTGTCCCCTACCCCGCTGTAGGACAAACTGCAAGGGCCTCAGGTGAGCCACAAGGGAAATGGTGAGGGCAACAGGTGCTGTCAAATCTGACTCTATTTAGCTGGTGCTATCGGAGAAGGCAATGGCACCCCACTCCAGTACTCTTGCCTGGAAAATCCCATGGACGGAGGAGCCTGGTGGGCTGCAGTCCATGGGGTTGCTAAGATTCGGACACGACTGAGCAACTTCACTTTCACTTTTCACTTTCCTGCTGGAGAAGGAAATGGCAACCCACTCCAGTGTTCTTGCCTGGAGAATCCCAGGGACGGGGGAGCCTGGTGGGCTGCCGTCTATGGGGTCGCACAGAGTTGGACACGACTGCAGCGACTTCGCAGCAGCAGCAGCTGGTGCTATGGCCTTAAATGGGCTTCCCAGGCGGCCCAGTGGTGAAGAACCTGCCTCCCAACGCAGGAGACATCGGCTCAACCCCCGGGTCAGGAAGATCCCCCAGAAGAGGAAATGGCAGCGCACCCGCGTATTCTTGCCTGGAAAACCCCATGGACAAACAGACCTGGTGGGCTACTGTACGTGGGGTTGCAAAGAGTTACCACAACGGCCGAGCACACAGACACGCACATGGCCTGAAATAAACATTTTAGTGGTGCTGAAAAGGTGACAGCAAGGAGAAAGGAGCACCATGTATCACTTAAGGGGGGTGCTTGGGGCGGGAATCCCCCAAGGAAACCATTTTTACCTTGGGGAAATGACCTGGGGCTGGGCAGGGGGTTTCCTAAGAAGCTTGGTCCTTGCCCTGTGGGTCTGAGTGCCATCGAGGCCTCACTCTGTGATCCTAGATGAGTCCTTGCCCTTCCGAGCTTTCCCTTTGCACATCAGAAAAACGTGCCCAACTCTTGGCCCAATCATAAAATAAAAAGGACAGGAACACACTCCACCTGCACTTTGCAGAAGAGCAGGACACCTCAAACAACCCCAGTGCCCAGCTCAAGGGGCCCATGTGGCATCCTGAGAACACTGCAGCTGCTTTATAAATGTCCATGCAACCTTTAAAATAGATATTGTGCAGGTGGGGCTTCCTGAGCGGCTCAGAAGGTAAAGAATCTGCTTGAAATGTAGGAGACCTGGGTTCTATCCCTGGGTCGGGAAGATCCCCTGGAGACGGGAACGGCTTACCCACTCCAGAATTCTTGCCTGGAGAATCCCATGGGGTCGCAAAGAGTCGGATGTGACTGAACAATTAACACTTTGTGTAGGTAGCGTGTGGACTGAGAAAGACAAATGTCTGACGTCTGACAAGCACTTTAAATATTTCTTGAAAGATGAGATGAATAAATGCATGGGTGGTTAGTTCTCACTTACTGTTGATAAGAAGGAAAGAAAGAAAAGAAAAAGAAGGATCTGTGAGACATGCACCCATGACCCAGAGTGATCATCTCTGCAGGTGGGTTGAGGTGCTGGAGAAGAGGAGGGCATTTTATTTCACATAATTTTTAACCTTTCCACTGCAGTGTTATCGTTGTTTCCCTGGTGAGCATCTCTCTCTCTTTTTTCAATAATTATTTATTTGGTTGTGCTGGGTCTTAGTTGTGGCATGTGGGGTCTAGTTCCCTGACCAGGGATCGAACCAGGCTTCCTGAATTGAAAACATGGAGTCTTAGCCACTGGACCACTAGGAAAGACCCCTAATTTACAATCAATCAATCAATCAAAATTTTCACAAATAAACTAGATGTTCACAAGTTGATTTGAAAGGAGCCAATGCATAAAAATGTTCCTTCATCTTTTTCCATCTTTGCCTTCATAGAGAAGGACGGATGTGCTCTGGGGGTCAATGGTGGTTCTCTGAGGATGGCAGGTTTGCTGGGGTTTCAATTCCCTTCTTCATAGATCTCAGAATTTTCTATAATGAGCATGTGTTTTTCTTTCTGAACAGAAACACACACACCCACACACAGAAGAATGGCATTCAAGAGTTGGCGATGTCCCCGGGGTGAAGGAAGTCACGCTTGGTGATCCCGTCCACCTTGTCACTTACTTGAGGGCTGCAGGGTGGTGCTAAGTGCCATCACCCGTCCCGGACACTGCCCGTGGGCTGAACTTATCCTGTGTGTCTATGGGCAGCCCGTCCTCCATCCCCAGTGGGGCTGTTGTTCCCTGAAAGTATGGATGGTTACCCTGCATGGCTGTTTACTGGCCGTGAGTTGGTCAATCCTTTGACTGAGAGAGGCAGAACCTGGGCTCAGGAAGTGCAAGGGACTTTCCCAAAGACATACAGCTGTGAGATCACTGGCGGCACCAGGATTTTCTTTTTGCCACGGCTTTATAGAGATGCAACTCACTTACCATGTAATTCATCCACTAAGGGGTACAATTCAGTGGTTTTTAGTACATGCACTAAATTGTGCAACTAAACCCACCCTCTAATTCCAGAACATTTCATCACCGGAAAAAGAAACAGCCACTCCCCATTTCCCCCTCCCCTGGCCTCTGGCGACCACTAATCTGTTCTCTGTCTCTATGGCGTATTCTCAACACATACAGATGGACCATACAAATAAGCATGTGTCCTTTCATGACTGGCTTTTTTCATTTAGCAGACTGTTCCTGAGGTTGATCCATGCTGTACTGTGTCAGTATTTCATTCTTTTCATGGCCCAATAATATTCCACTCGATGGCCATGAGTTTGAGCAAGCTCCAGGAGTTGATGATGGACAGGGAAGCCTGGTGTGCTGCAGTCCATGGGGCTGCAGAGTCGCACATGACTGAGTGATGGACTGAACTGAAGATTCCACTGATGGATATACCACATATTGTTTATCCATTCATCTGCTGGATGGATATGGGTTGTCTCCGCTTTGGGGCTTTAACAAAGAGGGCTGCTGTGAACATTCCCGAGCAGGTCTTGTGTGGACCACAGCAATCTATGGGAGAGTTCAAGCTGTACCACATCCTCGCCAGCATTTTGTTATTACTGGTTTCTGTTTGTTATTTTGGCTTCCCCAGTGGCTCAGTGGTAAAGAATCGCAATGCAGAAGTTACAGGAGATGTGGGTTCAATCCCTGGGTGGGGAAGATCCCCGGGAGGAGGGCATGGCAACCCACTCCAGTAATCTTGCTTGGAGAATCCCATGGACAGAGGAGCTTCTCAGGCTACAGTCCACAGGGTCGCAAAGAATCAGACAGGACTGAAATGACTGGGCACGCGTGCATTTGTTATTTCTGCCCCTTTAGTGCATAAATATGTGTATGTTTGTAACTGATATGCAACCGATATATAATAAACTGCCAAAGATAAAGTATACGTTTTGATAAATTAATCTCTTTGGGAAGTAAGGGGGTTTGGGGTCATGTCTTAATTCTGCTTAGGCACCAGGATTTGAACCGAGGTCAGCCCCGCCCCAAGGCCAGGGTGATTTCTGCTGATGGGGCCACCTGCCTTGGGGCGCAGAGGCCGAAGTGTCCAGTGGGCCTCAGCTCTGACTCTGCCATCTGGGTCTCTTCTCTCAGCAGAGGACAGGTCTACAGAAGGTCTGGAGCTCCAGGCACCAGCCCCTGCGACTGGAACTTGGTCCTGCCTGCACGGAGCACCTACTGTGTGCCAGAGCTGGTCCCAGGCGCTCCTGCTGCAGGAGCAAATAGAGAGGCTGCTGTGTTTTCTCAGGGAGCTGACAGTTAAGGGAGGGGAATGAAAGGGTGCAGGGTGCCATGAGCGGGTGCCAGCTCAGGGCTGTGAGGGTATTTAAGGCGGTATCCCAAGATGGCAGAGAAGAGGAGTGAGCCGGGCAAAGAGAACTGAGTGGGATGAGGAAGTTGCAGTGGAAGGAACTGCCAGTGCAAAGGCCCTGGGGTCAGAACGTGCTTGGTATGTTCATGATGTGGCTCAGTGTGGCTGGAAGGGAGAGAGATGGGAGAGGGCGTGGGAGAGGCGGGCAGGGACCGACCCGCAGGGCATTGTGGGCCAGGTGTTTGGATCTTATCCTAAGCCATGGGAAGCTGCCAGGGGATTTTATGCGGAGGAGAGACTTCCCCTTGGCTGTGTGTGGGAAATAGACTGAGGGGACTGAAAGGAAGCGGGAGACAAGAGGAGGCACCTGCAGGCAGCCGCTTCCGCCTGGAGAGTCAGCTGAGGAAGACCCGGGTGGGAGGTGCATTTATGCGTGGGCTGGCCGGGGTCGGAGAGCGATGGACGGAGGGGACAAGGCAGAGGAAGGATTCTGGCACGACTGGCTGGAAAAGAGGGCTGGAGGAGAGAAGATGGAGGAATTCTTTAGAACTCTTTTCTCGGTGGCGCCTCCCCCAGCCATCTCTGCCGGAGCCCGCCCCCGACCTGCCCCACCTCCGTGTTCCTCCCGCCCGAGGCCTGACCTTGATGGCTCCCACGAGTACTCAAGTGGACAGCCCCCTGCCCTCTG
>SJXQ01002247.1:454705-474996 GCA_006408695.1 Aepyceros melampus | reverse complement strand
GGGGGAACTGCAGGGAGGGCAAGCTCCTGAAGGCCCAGTTTCAGACTGGGACTCAAAGAGGCAGGAGCAGAGCTCAGAGCAGCCAGATGGTGGTGGCCTGTCACCTGCTCCTCCCTCCACCTGGATACCTCCACGGCTCTCAGCCCACTTCCTCCAGCCTCTGCTCAAAGGTCACCTCTTTAGCCAGGCCTTCCCAGACCACCGTCTAAACACACCGCCTGCCAGCACTTCCTCCTGCCCCTGGCCCTGATTTGTGTCTTGCTATTGCATTATACATCTTTTGGCTCATGTGTTTCTTGTCTTGAGTCTTCCACCTTCCCATGAGCCGGAAGAGAATGGGGATTTTGTTCACAGTTGTAGCCTCTGCTCCCAGACTGGCACACAGTAGGTGCTCAATAAACAAGGACAGTCAGTTCCGTTCAGTCGCTCAGTCGTGTCTGACTCTGCGACCCCGTGTACTGCAGCACGCCAGGCCTCCCTGTCTATCACTGACTCCCGGAGCTTGCTCAGACTCATGGCCATCGAGTCGGTGATGCCATCCAACCATCTTGTCCTCTGTCATCCCCTTCTCCTCCACAGTAGGTAGGTGCTCAATGAATGGAGAATGAATGAACGGATGGACAGAGCCAGGCAGTGGAGGAAAGAAAGCCTTCCCTTTGTTTCCCGTGGCTCTTTCTGGCTTGTAGGGGACAGGTTTCCTGAGCTGTAGGCAGGCAGAGGAACGGAGGAACCGAGGGCAGAGGGCTCCAGGGCCCACCGGCTTTGCAGAGGGAAGCTCATTTTCAACTTGCAGCAGCAGCCCCCGGGGCAGTGGGGTGGGCTGGGAGCTGGGAGCCCCTCTGCTGTCATTGCCACTGGTGAGAAATCTCACACGTTGTAAAGGCAGCTAGGCTCCCTTCTGGCTGGGGCAGCCGGCTGGATCCGCCCTGGGCCAGCCGGATGTTTCCCAGGGTCCCCAGGCTGGCCAGTGTATCTGGTGGGGCCTCCAAGACCCTGGGATCCTCTTCCTTGCGGTGGGGCATGGACCCTGCGTTACCAACAAACAGGATAACATAGACCTCCAGGTGAGCCTGCCTGCTGGGGTTCAAATCCCAGCTCAGCCGTTTGGAGCTGGGGGAACCTGGGCAAGCTGCCCATGCTTACTGTAGTCCTTACCATAACAAGCTACGATAATAATAAAAATGTGAAATAATATAGTACCTGGACCTGAGTCAGGGGCTCCTGCCTGCTTTCATGCTACGGACCTGGTTTATGTTTCTAAATTTAGATTTCAATTTATAAATTAAAGTGTACAGGATTAAAAGGAAACCAGTTATATTGAACTAGTCAAATGTTTGATACGGTGATAGCCGTACTTCTTTGTTAATGAATTTAATGATAAGACGGGGCCTAATAACTAGGGTAATTTTGAAGTTGAAAAGAGGATAAAGACTATTTCTACAACACTGGAGAGGGATGTGGAACTGTTTGTGATTTCTGAGCGACAAAGCCACGGTCCTGCTGAGGTTCGTCTCCCAAGTCCACCCGTACGGGCAGGAAACGCCACGTTTCAGTTGGCTGATAAAGATGTACCTTTTTGGACTTCCCTGGTGGTCCAGCAGTAAACAATCTGCCTGCCAGTGCAGGGGACACAGGTTCTATCCCTGGCCTGGGAAGATCCCACAGGCCACAGAGCCGGTAAGTCCGTGCGCCACAGCTCCTGAAGCCTGTCCACCCAGAGCCGATGCTCTGCAGCGAGAGAAGTCACCGCGGTGAGAAGGCCGAGCCCCACAACGGAGAAACGAAGACCCAGCACAGCCAAATAAATGAAATAATTAAAAGGAAAAAAAAGATGTGCCCCTTCTTTCCCCGTCCTATTTCTTGGGTCCTTGAGTTCCACTGTGGGCCCCTGGAGGTAGTGGTGAGGGATGAGGTCTGCTGGAGATGGCCCAGGTAGCCAGAAACCCAGGTGAGTCTGGTGGGGACAGACTCAGGTGTTCTAGAGAAGGCACTGGATACAGAGTCCCTGGAGTCTGGGTCCAAGTTCAGCAGCTTCTAAGAGGGAAGATGGGGCGGGGCAGTAAGTGTCCGAAGCCTAGCACAGGGGTCTGGGCCCTGCTACCCCTCCAAGGTTGGGGAGATGCTGGAGAGGAGGGGTAAGGGGGCTGTGAGACAGGGGAGTGGCTATTCTGTGCCTTGGGGCCTCTCTGGGACCTGTGTCTGTGTGTAAGTCACTGATTTGCGTTGGTGTCATCGGGGTTAGGGCAGGGGTGTGTGTGTGTGTATTCTGTGGAACAGTTGGGAGGGTGCTAGTGTGTGTGTGTGTGTGTCAGTGGGTGAGGAGCGTAGAGTGACGGCACATGTGAGTGTGTGTGTGGATTTGTCGGTGGGTACGTTGGGGGGTCAATTCTGGGAGTGGACTCCGTGTGTGTCCCTTTGCTGGAGGACCCTGTGGGAGCTGGAGGTCTCTGGAGTGTTCAGGCTGGGGATCTTTGCTGTCAGTTGGTGTGTGAGAGCGTGGGTGCCTTGGGAGGCGGATGGAGGGATGGATTGTGTGTGTGAGCACGCATCAGAGCTGGCGGGGGGCGTCCGGTGTGTGTCTGTGTGAGCGTGTGTGGCCCTGTCACCACCGGCTCCAGGCCCGGCCACATAAACTTCGCACCCCTGCGGGCGGGCGCTGGCGGCCCCGCAGTGGCCGCGCCAGGCAATGGAAAGCAGATGGGCCGGGATGCAGGCCATATGGGGCGGGGGGCGGGGGCGCATTCTTCCCTCCCAGAGCCGCCAGGAAGCCCCCTGCCTGCCGGCCCCCCATCAGGGCGGGAGCTGGAACTGACACAGTAACAAATGTCCCGCAGCCAGCGTGGAGCCGAGGGAGGCGGGGGAGGGGGTGTGCGCGCGCGCGCGTGCATGTGTGTGTGCGAGAGGGAGAGTGTGTGTGAGCTGGGGAGTGACCCAGGAGATGCTGGCTCTGGGGGAGGCTGCCGTGAGAAGCTGAAGCGCAGCCCAGCGCTGCGCAACCTTGGGTACCATACGCAGCCGCTTGGTGCCTCCGTTTTCCCAGGGGGAAAGTTTTCACAGCAGGGTGGCCACTGAGGTTGGAAAGTTTGGACCTACCCTGTGTCTCACGTCAGGGTAGGACCCCACTGCAGCAAGTTAAACAGATACCAGTGTAATAGCAGCTAGACTTGATGGAGAGCAGGATACTGGAAAACAGCGAGGAGCTGGGCTCTGGAACCGGACTGGCTTGGGTCTGAATCCTCGCTCTGTCTTTGTCTGGCTGTGTGGCCGTGGGCCAGTCACGACCCCTGGACCTCAGTTTCTCTTTTGTGAAGTGGAGGTAATGATAACAGTAACAACAGCAGCAGACGCAGCACCTCTTTTCCCCAAAAGATTCGTCTGGGTAAGGTGCTTACTGCAGCAGCCAGGCTTGGGGACAGCTTTTTACTAAGTTCCGGTAGTGAGAATCAGCTTGAGACCCTCAGCAGGCGAGGGTTGGATCTCCTGGGCTTCGGGCCATTTTGCAAGCGAGACCCAGAGAACCAAGGCACTCAGCTCACCTTGGGGGTGTCACTTAAGAGTTAAGGGGCAGAGCTGGGTTTAAACCAGGCCACCTTTCAAGGAGGCCCGGCTCCCCCAAGCCCTGTCCTGTCCCCAGTGGCAGGAGCCAGCCTCACCTCCAGGCCCTGCCTGGCCTCAGGCAGCGCCAGGTCCAGACTCTGGCTCCCCCCTCCCTTTTGTGTGACCTTGGGCAAGTGCATGAACCTCTTGGAGCTTCAGGGGATGATCCCTCCCTCGAGGCTCAGAGATGAGCAAATGGACAGACGATCTTCTCAAGGCAGGTGCCCTGGAAGTCATCCCTGTGTTCCCCTGGAGGCTGAGATGGGTGAGGGGCAGCGGTGGCGGGGGAGCGCTCGGGAGCTGAGGCTGCCTCTGGGTAGCCTTGCCCGATCTGTTCACCTCCCCAAAGGGATATTCTTCCAAGGGGGTTGTCAGGAAGCTTAACAGGATCAACATGTGTTAAGCCCCCCTTTTCTTTTTTCAAATGTTATTCATTTTAAAATTTTAATTGGAGGATAATTACAATATTGTGTTGGTTTCTGCCATACATCAATGTGAACCAGCCATAGGAAGTCCTCCTTTTCTTGAATGTTTATCCCTTATGGGTAAACCAACCCCCACTCGGCTTCCCTGATCCTGGGTCCAGGGGTTTGGGGTGGGGCCAATGCTCCGCCTAGGGGTAGGGCACGTGACCCAGCACTGACCAATGAGAGCACGCACTGCACCCTCTCAGCAAATGAGAGGCCGGCCTGGGATTTTAGCGGGAAGCAAAAATAATGCGGTGCTTTCTATCGGGGTGGCTGGTTGACTGGAAGCTTGGAGCAGTGGAGTTCGTCTTGCTTCTATGAGTAGAGAGTTTGAATGAGAGTGGAGCCAGGAAAAATGGAGGGAAAAGCAAGTGCTGAGGCTGAAAACGGAATACCTAGATGCCGCCGTGCCTGGCACTATTATGGTTCCCGCTTTGTGGGTGAGAATTTGAGGCCAAAGCCAGGGTCACACAGCCAGGCGGGGGCAGGACAGGGATTTGGACCCAGGCCGACTGGCGCCCGCGGCCGTGCCCTGAACCCCTAGACTCCACGGAGCCCTTTGGTGTCGGTCCCTCCCCCTTGCCTGGAATTCTCTCACCCAGCCTCGTTTTTTGAACTCAGCTATTTCTGATCATCCCGAGGGAGAATGTTTCCTGCCTCTGGCAGAAAAATCAGGGGCGAAATGAGAGCCCTGTGGTCTGGCCCTAAACTCAGTTTGGGCAAGCTTGGCCAGATGAGAATTCTTTCCTTCTCTCGTTTTCCTTTCCTTTTTCTCTTTCATTCTTCCTTTCCTTCCTTCCTTTTTTCCCTTTTCTTTTTTCCTTTTCCTTCCTTCCTTTCTTTTCCTTTCCTTTTCCTTCTTTCCTTCCTTCCTCCCACCCCTCCCTTCTGTCTGAGATAAAACACTGTTTACTCCAGCCCATTTCTCACCTCTGCCTGGGTGACCTCCATCAGCCCTGCTCCAGGCCTGGTTGGCTGCATTAGGTCCCAGTGCAGCAGCCATCAGCAGCCCTTATTCAAACATGGACCCCAGGACTTCGTGGATCAGGCATGTTTGCACATGGGGTGGGGGGCGGGGGTGGCGATGAACACCCGGTGGAGTTTGGATGCAGGTAATTCATAGGACACTGCCCAAGGGTGCCCTTGGAGGCCCTTGAAGATCAAGGTTGAAAGTTACAGGAGAGAGGCGGGGGCTAGGGAGCTACTGCCTCTGAACTGGAGTGAACTGAGGCTGCGCCCTGAAGGAGGGGCCCTCCTAGTCCTTTGGCTGTTTGGATTCAGGTAAAGTGAAGTCACTCGGTCATGTCCAACTCTTTGCGACTCCATGGACTGTAGCCTACCAGTCTCCTCTGTCCGTGGGATTTTCCAGGCAAGAATACTGGAGTGGGTTGCCATTTCCTTCTCCAGGAGATCTTCCGGAGCCAGGGATTGAACCCAGATCTCCCACGTTGTAGGCAGATGCTTTACCATCTGAGCCACCAGGGAAGTCTGTTTGGATTCAAGTTTCACCTCAATTGATTTTTCACCCTGAGGGCAGCTGCCACAATATCTTTGAGGCTTGGTTTACTCATCTGAGAAAAGGGAGATTCGAAAGAAAAAAGACTCAGTATGCGCTGAGCTGTTAATGTCTACAAGGCTCTCAGCTTAGCACTCTGCATGGAGAAGTGCATTAAATCCTCCCAACCTCAGGAGGTGAGTACTGCTATCCTTGCTAATTTTTCAGAAAATGAAACGGAGGCTCAGAGTGGTCAAGTGACTTGCTTGAGGTCACACAGCTGGTGGGTGGCAGAGCTGGGACTTAGACCCAGGTATCTGGCTCCAGACCCCGTGGTCTCATCAGTCCTGTATCAAGTTTTAGCCTCATTTGTGTGGTTCACTGTTGTGTCCCCGCTGCCTGGCATGTGGTCTCACTGAACATTTGTTGAGTGAATAAATGATCACCCATTGCAGGGCGCTGACCCACTGAAAGGAGCTCTGTAATGGCTCATTCTCCCTCAGTGTGGGTGATGTTAAAGCAGTGCTAATCCTAGTTGTGAGCCTTGGTCCTCTCGCCCTGCTTTGAGTAACAGGGATAGTTAACAGTCCTCCACTTAGGGTTATCACCAGGGTCCTGTGAGATAACCTGGGACACTGATCCCCACAGCATGAGCCGGTTTGAGCAGCTTCCTAGTCTCTCTCTCTCTTTGTGACAACCCCACGCCGCATGTGGGACCTTGATTCCCTGACCAGCCACGGAACATGGACCCCCTGCCCTGGAAGGCAGGGTCGTGACCACTGGACCACCAGGGAAGTCCTTCTGGTCTCTTTTTCACTCTCGTTTCCTGCTGTGACCCTGTCTGCCTCGTGGGCCGCAGGGGGCTCTAGCTAGTGCCAAGCACACAGTAGGTACTCAGAAGAGAAGCACAGATAGATCTGAGCGCTTGCTGTGTTGTTGGGCTTTTTAAACACTCATCATCTGACCCTCCTTTTCCCCCACAGCCAACCCCCAAAGTGGGGCCCAGCACCTGGCCCCTCCGTTGGCTGAATGCTTGAATGAAATGCCCAGCTCGCTGGCTGCGTTGGCAGAGCGTGTCTGGAGCAAGCTCCACCCGCCGCCCACGGTCTGCCCGCTCAGACCCAAGCCTGCGTTTCCACATCTGCTGGTGCTGCCAGGAGGTGAGCGGGCCTTTGGGGAGGCAGTTCCCGGCCGTGGAGCTGGGGATCTGTGGGAAGCCTGCCAGGGGAAAGAATTTCCTTCATGGAGTTAAGCTGGGGCTGAGTAATTCCTCGGCCCGCGGCGGTGGCGGGGAGGGCGGGCGCGGGGCCGTGGGACTCACCAGCTCCAGCCCAGCCTGGAGCTCTGCCAGCTGTGGCTCTCTGGCTCCAGGCTCTGCCCCCGACGTGGAGAGAAGGGTCCCGGGAGGCCACTGTCAGTGTGGACAAGTCCCTTTGCCTCTCTGAGCCTTGGTTTCCTCGTTGGTAGTGGGGGAGGGCAGCTGTCCCAGCGTGGTGGGGTTATTCTGAGATTCAGGCTGGGGTGCGTTTTATCATCCTTGGAGGACGGTGGCTGTCTGAGGGTGCAGATGGCCTGCCTCAGGAGTGACAGCCCTGAGGGCCTTGGGTGAATCACTTTGCTCTGCAAGCCCCAACTTCCCCCCATGGTCTGGCCTGGGACAGGAGCTAGAATGTTCTCAGAGGCAGGAACTTCTGAGCCATCAGTGAGACAACAACGGCAACCATAGTAATAATGCCTGTGCGTTTCAATCACTGCTTCACCTGTTTATTCTTTCAGCTGATATACTTTAGCTCCGTTCATCCGTTCAGTGAACATTGGTGAATACATTTTGTGCCAGGCTGAGGTGGCCAGACGTAGCACAGACAAAAACAAGATCCATGATGGCTACAAAAGACCCGGGACGCCCAAGTAAATTTGAATTCCAGATAAGCAAGTCCTTTTTTTCAGTGTAAGTATATCCCATGTAGTATTTATCAGGGTAAGTATATCCCATGCAGTATTTATCAGGGTAGGTATATCCCATATAGTATCTATCTGTGTAAGTATATCCCATGTGCTATCAGGGTAAGTATATCCCATGTGCTATCTATCAGGGTAAGTGTATCCCGCATGCTATCTATCAGGGTAGTATATCCCACGTGCTATCTATCAGGGTAAGTGTATCCCACATGCTATCTATCAGGGTAAGTGTACCCCGTGCAGTATCTATCAGGGTAAGTATACCCCGTGCAGTATCTATCAGGGTAAGTATATCCCGTATAGTATCTATCTGTGTAAGTATATCCCACATGCTATCTATCAGGGTAAGTGTACCCCGTGCAGCCCCACAGCAGGCCCTGTGTGAGGCATTTTTCTCACATGCCCCATTTCTTTCTCACACAGCCCTGTGAGGTGAGAGCTATCACTCACGTTGACCCACGAGGAATTGGCGGATCAGAGAACTGCGTCCACCTGCCTGTCCTGTGGACATCCTGACTGAGGGCCGAGACTCAAGTCCTGGGGCTGGGGGGGCCTTCAGTAGAGCCCCGCTGACTCACTCACCCCCTACTCACTTCCTGGAGAGCAGTTTCAGGAACACAAGACCAGATTGGTAAATGCATAGCACTTTCTCCCTGCCTTAGATGTCACCTGTTGGTGAAAATCCCTGTGTGTCACCCAGGGCTAGAGGCTGTATGGCCAGGATGTGGCTGGGGAGCTGGAAGGGCTGCACCCCAAAATTGTGTGGGCAGAATGGGTGTCGAGAGGGAGGGAGACAGATAGGGCCATAGCCCCTAGTCAACAAGCAAGGACTCATGGACACCACAGGTGAGGCCTGAACCAAGAGGGGACCCCTGGAGTCAACCCTGTCCCCAACGCATGCCCTTGGGAAGTCTTAGCCCCTTTTTGGGCTGAACCCCATCTATTCTGCAAAGAGGCATTCATTCATTCACTCACTCATGCATTCATTTACTTGTACTTTACTTCTGCAGATATTTCTTGAACACTTACTCTGTGCCAGGCACTGTTCTAAGCATGGGGCATGAGGGGATACACCAGAAAACAAGAGACACCAAAAGCCTTGCTATCATGGAGCTGATGGTTTCACAGGGGAGACAGACAGTAGACACATAAAAACACAGTTTCAAGTGGGAAAAGTACTAAGACGAAGATAAAGCAGGAGGAAGTGACTGAAGGTGACTGCTGGGGACCCCTTGAGACAGAGCAGTCTAGGAGGACCTCCCTGAGGAGGTGACAGTTGAGAAGAGACAGGGATAATGAGAAGCGGCTGGTCCCAGACAGTTATGGGGAAAGGGCTACTGGTACAGCCATCAGCAAATGCAAAGGTCCTGAGAACAGAGCATGCCAGGTGACTGAGAGAACGTGTTGCTAGAATGCAGTGAACCAGAGGGGGCCTGGTGGGGCTGAGAGGGCGGGGATGAATCATGTGGGACTGAGCAGGCCACAGTTAGAGATCTGCTTGGCTCTCTGAGTCACCTCCTCCAAGGAGCCTTCTCTGATGACCTTGGCCAAACTAGCCCTCATTTCATTCTTTCTCATAGCACTCACCACTCTGTGGCATCAGAGTCTCTATGTATCGGATGAACAGGGACGTACTGTCTTTCTTTGAGCGTAATTGCAATGTCAGCTGGGTAGCGTTACCTACTGGCTACCACGTGGCATGGAAAATATGGCCACAGGACCCGAGCGTGGGTGCGTTGATGGATGGCAGGGAACACAGGCCCTGGGGTTTGTGGACTGTAGTTTTGACGTGATTTAAGCTTCACAAACCAACTCTGGAACCCAAGTCCTGAGTACAATGAGATTCTCTTGAAATAAGTTAGTAATCCTGGCTAAATTCCCCTGGATGCTTACTGTATGCCAGGCACTGGGCTAAGCACTTTGTGTGAGTGGTAACAGACACATAAAATTGACCGTTTTAACCTTTTGAAAGTGTGCAGTTCAGTGGCATTAGAGCATTCACGGTGTTGTGCAATCGTTACCACCATCTAGTTCCAGAACATTTCCATCACTCCAAGAGGAAACTCTGGACCCGTGAAACAGTCACTCCCCATTCCCCCCTCCCTCTAGTCTCTGGAAACCACTAACCTACTTTCCGTCTCTGTGGACTTGCCTTCTCTGTGTATTTCGCACGAATGTCTCATACGATGTGCAGGCTTCCGTGCCGGGCCCCTTTCACGCGTTCATTCATGTTGTAGCGTGCACCAGTACTTCATTACTTCTTACTGCTGAATAATAGCCTATTGTACGGATATACAGGGCTTCCCTGGTGGCTCAGTGGTAAAGAACCCACCTGCTAATGCAGGAGACACAGGTTCAATCCCTGAGTTGGGAAGATGCCCTGGAGAAGGAAATGACTACACACTCCAGAATTCTTGCCTGGAGAATCCAACGGACAGAGAAGCCTGGCGGGTTACTAAATCATGTCTCAGTCCGACACAGCTTAGCGACTAAGCAACAAATGGGTATACCACGTTTTGTTTATTCATTCATCAGCTGATGGACATTTGTTCCTACTTTTTGGTCTGTTGTGAATAGTGTTACTATGAGCATTTGTGTACAAGTTTTCACTTGAACATCTGTTTTCAATTCTTTCGAGTATATACCTAAGAGTGGAATTGCTGGGTCATGCGGTAATTCCATGTTTAATTTATTGAGGAACCGTCAGCTCAGCAGTTTTTAAAGCATCCATGACCTTGGGAAATCCTCACAACAAGCAATCAGGGAGGCTGTGCCTTGCCCCCATTCTGCAGAGGAGGAAACTGAGGCTCAGAAAGTGGAATTCATGAGTCAACTTCACACTGATAAGAACTGATGAAACTGGGAGAGAGAAGGAGAGGGAGGCCAGGGCTGTCTCTGGTCCATCTACAGAGGAAGCTGAGGAAAACGGTTAAAGGCAGCATTTCTCTGTCGGACTTGCTAGAATGTCAGTCCCCCTTGGTTTTTCCTGGCTGTGTGTCTTAGGCAAGCTGACTCACCTTTCTGGGCCTCTGTTTCTCTATTCAGGGGTTTTTAGGGCAGAAATTCCCTCAGATGGTAGCTATAAGGATGGGAGAAGCCTACCCCTGCTGTTACCATTAGGAATGTTGTGATGCTCATGGCTTTGCAGACACAGGAGCGGAGATTTCTCCAGGCCTGAGATCTCATGCTCTTGGTTTGAGTGAGGCTGGGGGGTGCAGAAGGGAGTCGGGTACTCCCAGAATCTCCTCTCCAGAGGGGCTCGGGGGGCAATGGGCCCCGAGACTGGAAGGGCTGGGCCCGGGGCTGGAAACGGCATCCACCTTCAAGTCCCACGTCTGCAGTGACGCCGGATGTTTCGATGGGAAAAGAGCACGCAGTTTTCCAGAAATGCTTGGACACCACCTCATCAGAAGAGAACGTAGCCTGGGTCCATTACATCCCCAGAACCACGCTGCATTTTAGGCCAGAAGTAATAATAACTTGCTTTGTTATGTGGATGCCAGCAAATACAAAAATCTAACCTGGACATGTAACTCTAATGGGATGGAAGGGGTGACCGAGAGATTTCACAGATGAGCTTTCAGTGCCCGCTCGGGGATGGGGGTCCCTGAACCTCTTGGTTGAACTCAGCACAGATTCGGGCTGGCAAACTCGGGGCACCACGGGAACATTTGCTAAGCACTTGCTGTATGCATCACCTCAGTCCACCGGAAAAATGACCCCGAGAGGCAGTTCTGTTATACGCCTTTCTGTGCAGATGGGGAAGCTGAAGCCCAGAGGGTGGAGACACCAGCCCCAGGCTGAACAGCGAAGAGGCTAAGCTGGGGCTTGAGTGCAGACAGCCAGGAACCGGATGGAGCCTGCCCTCTGACCCGCCACTGCCTTCCTCGGGGAAGGCTGGGAAAAAATGTTTCGTGTTCTGCAAAACTAAGTGACCGTGTCCGGCTGAGGTCACTGGCTGGCGGGTGGGAGGTTGTTGATGAGGAAATGGGGAGGGGGCAAAGGCACCCCAGGAAGCACCCAGTGTCCCTTTTGCTGGGTATTTTACTTCCTGGACGCTGGGCCTGGCTGTTTCTCGGTGAGTGTTTGTGGACTGAGGGGTTAGTGAGAGAAGGGAGACCCCGGTTCTGGTGCTAGGGGGGTGTTGGGATCCAAGGTCAGGCCTGCAGCCCAGGGTCCCTCCTGCTTGGGAGGTGCCCAGGGAAGTGTGTGGTCTGTCTATGCTCCACCCAGCCTCTGCCCTGTACTTGCCAGCTGGGCACCGCGGCTGCCAGCACCGTGTCCCCAGGGTGCCAGTTCCGCTTTGTGACTGTGCCGGGTATCGTCGCGTCTCTGCAGCTCAGTCTCCTCCCCTGGAAAGTGGGGATAACCCCCCACCCCGACAAGCTTCCTGGAGGGTTACATGGTTGGGGCCGCTACCGCCAGAAAGAGTCCACATAGAGTGTCTGCCCGGCCCAGGGGAGGACTCTCCCGGCCAGGGCCAGAGCACGGCCGGCGGGCGTCAGGCGGGAGGGCCCCCGGTGCCGGCCAAGGCTGGCTCCTGCCCGGCCGCCTGCCCGGACGGACGTTGGGGGAGGGAGGCCCCATCCCGCCAGACTCCTGAGTCACCGTTTCCCGGCGCTGCCAGCACCGCGGGCCGGGGGAGGGGGAGGGGGTGACCGAGGGCTAAGATCCCAGTTGTGGACGTTTCTCGGGGTGGGACCGAGAGAAAACCCTCTGTCAGGAGCAAGTCAGATACAAGGGAGTCCTGGGGTGTCAGGGCGAGATCCTCGTACTTCCCCGGTTTACAGGCAGCAAACTCATCCCCAAATTTCCTAAGCCCCGCCCCCCATATGCGCACACACTATACGCGCCTTCATGAACTTCTTACTGTTTCTCTTCTTTTTTTTTAAGTTAACTAATTAATGTTATTTTTGGCTGTGCTGGGTCCTCCTTGCCGTTCAGGCTTTTCTCCTGGTGCAGTACACGGGCCTCTCATTGCCGTGATGTTCGTTGCGGAACACAGGCTCGAGGGCGTGCGGGCTCAGGAGTTGCGACTCCCGGATTCTGGAGCCCAGACTCGGTAGTGTCGCAGGGGCTTAGTTGCTCCGCAGCACATGGGACCTTCTTGGACCAGGGATCGAACCTGTGTCTCCTGCACTGGCAGGTGACTTCTTTACCCCTGAGCCCCGCCCCCCCAGGGAAGCCCTTCTTTCTGTCTCTTGAATTTGTAGATTCAAGAGACTGAGACTCAGGGTTCCAGCCTCAGGGACTTTGCACTTGTTTTTCCCTCTGCCTCAAACACTCCAAGGGACTGGCTCGACCCCTGGTCAGGGAACTAGGATCTCGTATGCTGCGTGGTGCAGCCAAAATAAAAAGCCGTACAGTGGGTAAGGGTCGGGAAGGAAGAATCAGGCACAGTTGGTTGGAGCCGGGCTGCCAGAGGGAGTGGCCTCCATGTTGGTGGGTGGGGAAGAGAGGTCTCTTTCAGAAGTGGTGCCACAGAGTTTGAAGGAAGTTAGGCTGGGGCCATGTGAGTATCTGAGGAAAGAGTTTTAGGCTGCGGGAACAGCAGGTGCAAAGGCCCTGCGGCAGGACATGGCTGGCAGCACCAGGGAGCAACAAGGAGGCCAGTGTGGCTGGAGCAGAACAGGCATGAGGGGAGGAGGTCAGTCAGGGGCCAGAGTAGGCAGGTAAGCAGGCCATGGCAAGGATTTGGCTTTTGCTCCGAGTGAGGGGGGAGCCCCAGGAGGGTCCTGAGCAGAAAGGGCAGCAGAAGTGGGGTGACATGGTCAGATTTCAGGTAGATTTAGGGGGAGAGCTGGCCTGTCTCCGAGACATATTGGGAGAAGGCTAGGGAGAGAGGAGAGAGGGGTGGCCGGAAAATGCTTGGGTTGGGATCAGACAGGCAGGCAGGGCCCCTCTACGTCCCCTCATCCTGACTGGAGGCCCTAGCGTTGCACCAGGACCCCGTCCCACGAGGGAATCCGGGCTTTCAGGGTCAGGCTTGAATCTGTGTTGGGTAGCGGGCAGCTTCTCACTGGTCGGCCGTTCTCCAGGCGGGAGGATGGCCCTAATTCTCCTTACCTTCTCTTTCATGATCAGGAGGCTAACCAGGGCCTTGGTCGGGTCTGGGAGGTGGCTCGGTGGAGGAGGCCTTTCAGAGCCTTGCAGGGGGGAGAAGTGATGCAGAAACCACAAGCGCGGGACAGAAGTGGCCTGTAGCCAGCTCAGCACCCACCTCCACCCCAGACACACACACACAGACACACACGCAGAGACCTCGTGTCTCATCCCTCTGGCCCTGGCTGCCCCCACCCCCAACATGATCAGGACCATGGGATCCTGTCCAGAGCCTCGGCCAGTGAGTCACCAGGAATCACCCCAGACGGGAGCCAGTGCCCTGGTGCCCAGACCAGAAACCACACCTGACCTGTCCAGCTGGGCAGGAACAGGGACCAAGTGGGCGGAAGAAACCCCTGGGCACGATAGCTGGGGGGAGGCAGTGAGCTAAGACCTCCAGACCCAACGCAGCTCTCGGCTGCCTGCCTCCGAGGGTCCCCAGCGGTGTCTAAGTGATAGTCTGAGCAGGGGTTTTGGCTGTTCTGTCCAGTGCACTGAGGCCGTGAGGCTCAGCCGGCCTCTGCTGCCTCGTGTCGGGCTGTCGTGGTGCTGTCCCTTTCACTGCACCGTTTGTGTCCCACTGTGTGTTGCAATCTGCTCCAGGGCCTTCCATTCCTCCATGTTCATATTGTTTGCTTAGTCAGGCAACAGATGTATATTGGGCACCTACTATGTGTATGAGTGTGAGAATTGGACTACAAAGAAAGCTGAGCACCAAAGAATTGATGCTTTTGAACCCTGGTTTGGAGAACACTCTTGAGAGTCCCTTGGATGGCAAGGAGATCCAACCAGTCCATCCTGAAGGAGATCAGTCCTGGGTGTTCATTGAAAGGACTGATGTTGAGGCTGATACTCCAGTACTTTGGCCACCTATGCGAAGAGCTGACTCATTCGAAAAGACTCTGATTCTGGGAAAGACTGAGGGCAGGAGGAGAAGGGGACAACAGAGGATGAGATGGTTGGATGGCATCACCGACTCGATGGACATGGGTTTCAGTGGAGTTGGTGATGGACAGGGAGGCCTGGCGTGCTGCGGTTCACGGTGTCACAAAGAGTCGGTCACGACTGAGCGACTGAACTGAACTGAACTGAGTTATGTGCCAGGCAGTGTTCTAGGTGCTTGAGTTACAACTTTGAATAAAGCGAGATCCTGCCTGAAGGAGTTCATAAAGAGACTTGTTATTTGTTTGCTAAGCTGTGTCTGACTCTTTGCAACCCCATGGACTGTAGCCCGCCAGGCCCCTCTTGTCCATGAGATTTCCCAAGCAAGAATGCTGGAATGGATTGCTGTTTCCTTCTCCAGGGGATCTTCCTGACCCAGGGATCAGACCTGAAATCCTGCATTGGCAGGTAGATTCGTTACTACTGAGCCACCAGGGAAGCCCGTATAATACTATACTGATTTTAGGCAAGAATACTGGAGCGGTTGCCATTTCTTCCTCCAGGGGATCTTCCTGACCCCGGGATCGAACCTACATGTCCTGCACTGGCAGGCGGCTACTTGGTCACTGAGCCTGGGGACAAACAAAAGAGCAGCATCAGGTTGTGGTGAGAGGAGTGGAAGACCAGTGACATCATTGTAAACCAGAGCTGAGCGGGGAGGGGCTGCCTCAGCAGTGGGCTGGAGCGTGGGCCCAGCTGGTCTCACAGAGAGGGTGCCGTTTGAGCAGAGACCCGAAGGGGCTGAAGGAGGGGGCCCCCTAGCTATCTGAGGGTCAGGAAGAGGATTCCAGGTGGAGGGAACAGCAAGTGCAAAGGCCCCAAGCAGGACCGTGGCAGGACCGTGGCTGATGTGTTCCGGAAACAGCCAGGAGGCCAGTGTGGCTAGAGCAGATAACCAAGGGAATGTTAGGAGAGATGGGGTGGGAGAACAAGTCTTCTGTGCATTTCAAGCAATTTAAGGATTTCCAAGAATATTTTTGCTTTCTCCAACAGATTTATAGCAGCAAACCCCCACTGTCGGAGATGCATCTGCCGGTATTCTGGGCCAAGCCTTTGCTGTTTGGGGCCTGATCCTGCCAAATGGTCTTCCTGCTGCCTCCCAAGCTGGGCCAGCTGTAACAGGGCCTGGGACTGGTTCATCCCTTCCTTCACTCCTTCCTTCATTCCTTCCCTCATGTATCCATTCATTCCACCAGCTTTTACTGAGCTGGAATAGTGAGGAGGGAGACAGATGCTATCCCCACCCCAAGATGCTCAGAAGTCCTGATGGAGGATCCCAGAAAAAGCTGCAAGCACAGGCTACCTGTGAAGAGGGAAGTAACACCCACTCTAACCATAGCAGTGAGTCCCTGGGGCCCATCCATTTTCTGAGCCTTTACAGGAATCACCTCAATCATTCTTACAGCAACTCTGATTGTCCCCATTTCACAGCTGGGGAAGTCAAGGCGCAGGGGCATAAGGAGCAGGATGGGCAGAACCAGGCTTTGTTCTTGGGTACGAGGTTCTAGCCCTGCCCTCCCAAGGCATCCCCCTGATCGTCAGGTGTAGGGAGAGGGGCCTTATTGTCCAGTTCATACTGTTGTTAGTATGAAAGAAAGTGTTTAATAAGATGTTGCAAGCACAGCCTGGGTATCCACTGTGAGAGGGGAGAGGGCAGGGATGGCTGTGGGGTGATGTCACATGGGCAGGCTGGGGGCCATCCGGAGAGGCTTCCTGGTAGAGGCCGATGCTGGGCAGGGGGGAGCAGGAGCGACAGAGCTCCTCATGGTGCTGGCGGAAGCCTGGATCCGCTGCGGTGCCCTGAATAGCAGGTGCCTGTGTGAGCGCATGTGTGTGATGTGAGCATGGGGGTGTGTCTGGTGTGGTGTGTGTGTTTCTCTCTGGGCGTCTGTCCTGTGTGCCTTCCTTGGGGCTGTTGGTGCTTCTGTCGTTGTTGGTGCCTGTGCAGTGTGCGTGTGTGTGTGTTGTGTGTCTGGGACTCTGTGATTGCTCACGCGCAGGGTCACGTATGTCATGCGTCTGTTGCGGGCCAGGGGTCAGGTGTGTACTGAGTGTCGTATGGCTGCTGTGTACCTGACGGGGGAGGGGTGATGAGTGCCCCTGTGATTGTGATGTGATCTGTGAAAGTGTCTGGGTTCCTGTGGGTGTGGGGCCGTGGGCAGGACCCTGCCTGCAGACGCACCCCAGAGCATCAGCCATGTTCCTGCATCACAGCAGACAGGCGGGGTGGGATGAGTCTGAGCCCCAGGGCAGGAGGCTGAGGACCCTGCCCCAAGCCCACTCCTCCATGTCCCCCAGATAGCCCCAGAGCCACAGGAGGAGGCCTCGGCCCCAGAGTAGCTCACCTACCCTCTCCAGGCTTCACAGTGCCCGCATGGGGTCAGAGGCCCCCATGGAAGGTGTGGAGTCAGGGGGCAGCAGGCTTTGACAGGAAGCGGGGGTGCTGGAGCAGCCGGGGGGCTCACAGGAAGCATGAGCAAGGCAGACCAGAGTTAGTGCCCGTGCCTGGTGGGGCCGTTACATGCACCGAGCTCATGTCAGAGCACTGGATGAGAGGATGCTCTCACATGCGCACAGATGGCACACACGTGTACAGGACAAGTGAGCGCTCCAGGGTAGACCCCCGGGGACAGACAGACACACGTATGTAAGGACAAATGTGAGTGCAGTGACCCGAAGACACATGAGTGCACAGGCAGGCACATGTGCAGAGGGTGGGCGACAGGGCTCGACGGGGACTTGGCGGTGAGCGGGAAAGGAGGCCCCTTGCCCTGGGAATCGGGAAGTCTGGGTTTGGACGGAAATCTGGGCTGAGGAATTGTTGTCGTTTCAAACCTTATGGGAATCGAAACGGCTCTTCTGTCCCCTGTGGGTCTGACTTGATCCGAGGGCCCCTAGTATTTGCTCTCTGTCTGTCGGCTGAGGCCAGAGGGGAGCATGCTGTGTGTTCAAGAGAAGTTCCAGGCCCCTCTGTGTTCAGTTCTCCAGGGCCGGGCCTTGGGGAGGACATGTGTGGTGGAGGCCTGGGTCTGCCCGGGGAGAGCCAGACCAGGACAGGGGAGGCACTGTCCTGCCTGCAAAAGTCATTTCGCACCCCCACCTCCACCCCACCCGTCTCCTGGCGTCTGTCAGGACCTTAATGGATAAAACATCCTGCCAGCGCTCAGGCCCTGCCCTCCATCCTGAGACCAGCGCCAGCTGTGGGCAAGTGGCTCTGGGCACCCGTGGGTGGAGAGGCTGGTGTCAGAGTTGGTCTACCAAGTCCCAGAATGTGGCAGCTCTCAGCAGGCCAGGGGCATTATGGAAGGCTTCCTGGAGGAGGTGGTGGGGCTAGAAACTGCTGGCCTTATGGAAGGCTTCCTGGAGGAGGTGGTGGGGCTAGAAACTGCTGGCATTATGGAAGGCTTCCTGGAGGAGGTGGTGGGGCTGGAAACTGCTGGTCTGGGAGTCAGACACCTGGGCTCAAACTAGACCCCTCAAGATCAGTGACTGTCATCTTGGTCAAATCTGTGTTCCCAGCTCCCACTCCAGAGCCTGGTACACAGTAGGCACTCAATATATTTTTATAAAATGAAGAACAGAAAACAATAGCTTTAGAGAGCATCTTTCCTATGTAAGAAATGTGAACAACCCTAAGCTATGCTATGTCAGTTGCTTGGTTGTGTCTGACTTTTTGCAACCTCATGGACTGTAGCCTGCCAGATTCCTTTGTCTATGAAAATCTCCAGGCAAGAATACTGGAGTAGGGTGCCATTTCCTTCTCCAGGGAATCTTCCCAACTGAGGGGTCAAACTCGGGTCTCCTGCATTTCAGGTGGATTCTTTATTGTCTGAGCCATCAAGGAAGTCCGAACAATGCTATGAGGTCCATTTTATTATTTTCTCCCATTTATATATGAGGAATCAGGCACAGAGAGGTTAAATCTTTTGCTCAATGTCACACAGCTGACAAGTGACAACTCTGGGTTCAAACCCAGGCATTTCTGCAAAGCCTGGTGTGAGTCACTCTTGAAGGATTCAGTGTCTACCTCTTTCATGGGACTGAAGGCCACGAAAGTGGAGCTTGTCTGTTTAATCCCTGCTCATGTATTTTGCACATAGTAGGTGCTCAACAAATATTTGTGGACTAAATGACAAGCGCCCTGTCCCTCTGAGTCCTCAGACAAGTCACTTCTCTTTGAGCCCGTTTCCCCATCTGCGGGACGGGGCAGTTTAGATGCTGGGAATCCGGGTTTTCCCAGAGCCCTGTCTGGGTGGGTAAAGACTGCCCTGCAGCCTCTCCAACCCTGGACCCCAGGGGTGACCATGCTGGTGGCCCCAGACTTGGCAACTCACCCCAGCAGGCAGTGCAGGGGCTGGCTCTCTGGGCCCGACCCAGGGCTGAGAACCTTCCAGCTCCAAGCAGAATAGGACCTGAGCTCATATGTCTGGCCGCCTAACAGGTCTGAGTTTCCACTGGGTTAAGCAATGCCCCACCCCACCCCCCAAGGAAGGAGATAGGAGCCCTGTTAAGTGGAAGAGCTGCTGAGTGCAAGGTCCATCCTCTGAAACCTGGCCACTGGCCCCAAGAGGTGGGGCAGCAGGGCTGTGCCCATTTTACAGATGGGGAAACAGCTTCCCAGAGGGCCAGCTGCTCACCCAAGATTCCAGAGCCCAGATCCTCCTATTTCAGGCCCTGTCCTCTGCCTAACCCTTCAAAAGAGGGAAAAGCAGGAGAAGGCTCCCTCCAGAGCAGGAAGGGGTCTGATGCCCCCGCAGACAGCAGGGAGGGCAGGCTCCACGCTCTTTAAAGGCCCCTAGTCTTTTGTGACCCAGGAGCAGCTCAGCCTAATGTTCAGATGAGAAAATTGAGGCCCGCCTTGCTCTGTGCAGTGAGCACCCCTCTTCCCTCCTTGTCACCCAGGCCCTCCATCCTCAGACACCCTCCCCTGTTTCCTCCCCACTTGGACGCTCCTCTTCTTCCAGGTTTCAGTCCAAACCTCCCCTCCTCAGAGCGCCTGCAGCTGACCTCACTCTGAAGTCCCTTTCATCTGTCACCCTTATCATGTCTGAATCATTGGGTTGGTTTCTTCCCTAGCTTGTTAATTCTGTCTTCTCAGTGGAAGATCATCCCCCGGGAGCTGGCGTCTGTCTCATTCTGCTCCATCTCCAGACCCAGCCGAGGGCCTGACAAATCCCTATCTGCTGAACACGTGTTTTTCAGTGAATTTGGACTTGGCTAAATGCCTGATAGGTTTTCAGCCAAGGCTGTAGAGACATTCGATGGTCCAAGGAGGGACGAGTTAGAAGAACAGGGAAAGCACACACGCCGGGGCTCTGGTCTTGCTTGCTGTGTGACCTTGGGCAAGCGCCCTGCCCTCTCTGAGTCTGGATGGCCATTGTCCCAGCTGGAATAAAGGATGATCAGAAACTGCCCCCTGGGTGCTGGGAAGCCTTGTAAACTGTGAAAATTGAAACTGGCCTGCCCTCAGCAGGCGCCCACACACTCCCCGCCCCGGCACCCCGAGGTTCCCCAGCTGGCCGGGGTCAGTGGAGAGGCAGCCTGCCAGAGTGTGTGTGTGCTCAGAAGGAAGGAAAACGTGAATTGGCTGCTCTCTGCTCAGGCCAGGGCACAGGTCCGCCTGCCCCAGGTCACAGAGCTCAGACACGGAGTCGGCAGGGTGGGGAGCAGGCACCCCAGGGCCTCCAAAACCATCCGTGGTCGTGGGCGTTGGGGGCACTTGCAGGGCC
>SJXQ01002247.1:442959-454202 GCA_006408695.1 Aepyceros melampus | reverse complement strand
CCTGAAAGTCTCCCAGGCACATGTGAGGGGCGGGGGGCAGGGGCCCCTGAGGAATACTATGGGGCCTCAGGCTGTCCACCCCCTAAGAGACTTTATCATTCTTTCACTGAAGAAAAGGTTCCTGGGCACCTACTGTGTGCCAGAGCCTTGCTGGGGACATAGGAGTGGGTGGGACCCATGAGGACCCTGTCCAGGGGGAGAAGAAGGCAGAAGACCCACAGGCGAAAAGAATGAGCCAGATAATTGCAGGGTCCTCCCTGATAGTCCAGTGGTTAAGGCTCTGAATGTCCACTTCAGGGGGCACGGGTTCGATCCCTGGTCAGGAAACTGAGATTCCCTGCAATCCGCACGCTGGGGCCCCAAATCCCTCCAGACAGTGACACAGGCAATGAAGAATTAAAGGAAGGCGGTGTCAGAGGGTGACGAGGTGGGGGCTGCTTTAGGTGGGGCTCGGGAAGGCCTCTCTGAGGAGGTGACTGGGGCGCAGGGGCGGCTAGGAGGAGGAGCAGCTCCAGAAGGGTTGGTGGGCTCCAGCTGGCCGGCTCCATGGCAGGGCAAAGGGCCTGAGATGCGGCGAGAGCTCAGAGCTGCTTAGCCTTTGCAGAGGAGCTGCCAGGAGGCCCCTGTGTTGAGGGGATCTGGCCCGAGGGGACCCTCCCGCCCTGTTCCCAGGGGTCGAGGCCAAGGGGCAGGGCAGGGGCCAACCTGGAGGAAGTGGGGCCAGGACCCCCGGCGGGTAGCCTCTCGGGGGACTGCCAATATCCAGAGTGCCGGTGACAAGACCCAGTCCCAGGCAGCAGGAGGTGGGGGCCTGGGCCTCCATAAACAGCCACGGCTCATAAAGCTGATCAAAGCTGTGGCCCTGTCCTAGCCCGAGCGACTTCCTGTAGGGCCCGGAGCCGCCCAGCTTGTGGGAAGCAGCCTCTCTGGCTTGCTTGAGGGTCTCTGCGTGGTGGAGGACGGGTCCCCGAGCTGGTCCGGCCTCATTGTCCCCACTCTCCTCATCTGTGGGGCTCAGCGGACCTCTGGGCAGCCTGTTTCGTTCTGCGTCTTTGACAAGAGCTCAGCCCCTGGAACCAAGGATTTGGGAGTCCAAGCCCCAGTCCTGCCACTGTGTGACCTCGGGCAGTGAACCCCCCGCCCCCCACCCTGACAATTCAGTCCTCAGCTTTCAAATGGGGTTAATGGTAATATCTGGGCTTCCCGGGTGGCACAGTGGTAAAGAATCTGTCTGCAATGCAGGAGGCTCAAGAGACACGGGTTCAGTCCCTGGGTTGGGAAGATCCCCTGGAGAAGGGAACGGCCTCCCACTCCAGGACGCTTGCCTAGAGAATTCCACGGACAGAGGAGCCTGGCGGGCTACAGTCCACGGAGTCGCAGAGTCAGACACAACTGAGCAACTGAGCACGCACACACACAATGATATTAGCTGCTTCAACATCCTAGAGCCCGAAGTTTAATGATGTAATTTATAATGATAGTTTCTTGCTCATCTAAAGATGATGGTAATGATCCTCAGGCACCCCAGTGGAGCACCCGTATCCCAGGGAGCAGGTTGGACTGAGGTTTGTGGGACAGAAAGTGAGGGTCTGAGCCCCTCCTCTGCTCCTCCTGCAGGAGTCTGGGCAAGGGGAGGCCCCAGAGGCGAGGATTCCCAGCTTGTCTGGGCCACACCCCACATCCCCGAGAGAGCAGCACTTCCCAGGCCTCGGGCGGGGCCTCCTGGGGCCTAGCCTGGCTTTGGAATCCCAGGCGTCTCACCAGCTCTCTCTGAGGCTCTGTTTCCTCAGCAGACAAAGAGGGATGAAAATCCCCTGGAGAATGAAAACAGACCCAGGATTCTGCCATGTCTCCCCAGCTCCCCTCCTGGTCCAGCCTGGTCCCCGCCTGCCAGGATTATCGCAGTGACCTCATCCGAGGCTCCCTGCACCCCACATCATCCCCTTGCATTCCCTTTCATCCCCCTTTCATCCCTCCCGCATCCCGCTGCAGTCCACCCTCTGCCAGAGAACCTGGGTCAGACCACATCCTTCCTCTGCTCAGACCCTCTGGGGCCCCCACTGCCATGTCTCCCCAGCTCCCCTCCTGGTCCAGCCTGGTCCCCGCCTGCCAGGATTATCGCAGTGACCTCATCCGAGGCTCCCTGCACCCCACATCATCCCCTTGCATTCCCTTTCATCCCCCTTTCATCCCTCCCGCATCCCGCTGCAGTCCACCCTCTGCCAGAGAACCTGGGTCAGACCACATCCTTCCTCTGCTCAGAACCCTCTGGGGCCCCCACTCGGCACAGAAAGCACCCCCACCCCATGCAACCCACAGGCCCAGCCTGGCCTCCCCCACCCTCCCCTTCATTCTCGTCCAGTCTCACCACATAAAACTACTGAAGCCTGTGCTCAGACTGCCCTTATCAGCTCCTAACACACTGGATAAAATGCCGATTTATGTTGTCTGTCTGCCCCGTGAGCGTGTCAGCTCCATGCGGGCAGGGTTTTTTTTTTTTTTCTGTTTTGTTCCCAGTTATATCCCCTGTTCCTAAAAACAAACGGTTAATAAGTGTTTGTGGAATGCGTGGTGAATGGATCCTTGTTCAGCTCTGGGAGGCAGGCGCTATTGTTATTTCAATTTTATGAAGGAGGAAAGTGAAATTGAGCAAGGCAGGAAGTGGGTGAGTTGCCCAAGATCTCAGACAGCTGGAGTCGGGGTGATAATAATAATATCCCAGCTAAGACATATGGAGCTCCTACTATGTGCCAGGCACTGGGGTTTTGGAATAGAAGTAGAAGGTGAAAGCCAGGTACATGGGAAGTGCTTTATGTGGGATGGCTCTTGGAACTCTCAGTGGGATTCTCTGTAGTAGGGATGGTTAAACCCACTTTACAGATGAGGAAACCGAGGCTCAGAGGGATTAAGTAGTAGGTCTGTAACAACAATAGAGACAATAACCCCAGTTGCCAAGCTCTGCTCTGGGCACTGACTTCATATCCGGGATCCTTCACCTGTGCCACACCTTCTATTATACTTTACCACAGAGAAACCCGCTTCTGAGAAATGCGGTGATTTGGCACTGGTTATAAGACGGAATGAGAGTTTGAGCCCATTTCCCAGGTTCTTCTGTCCCAGGACATGCCTGGCACTGGCAGGTGGAGACACCCAAATACAGAAACCCATCACACATTCAGTGCCTCAGAGCCTCTCTGGTGCCTTAGTTTCCCTAAGTCTCTTCAGGGTCTGTGGGCTCCCTTTCTGTTCTTAGTTGGGACTCTCGTTCTCTCTAGGGAGGGACTGGAGACGTGGTAGCAACTCTGCTATGTGACCCCGGGCAAGTGGTGTGCCTCTCTGAGCTGCCAGCCTCGACTGACCCCATGGAGTCACCGTTTGCTGACAAAGGCTCTGGGCTGGGAAGGAGTGGGGACTCATCTTCCAAGGCTGGGCAGCTGGGAGCACCTGTTACCAGGAGGAGGTATCAGCCACCTTCACCCCTGCGCCAGGCCCGTGCCCTTCCCACGCGGCCCCGTGAGAGCTCTGCAAGCCCCCAGGGGTGGGTGCAGCCCTGACCACCTGGCCCACCCGCCACTATTCTGACAGCCTTAAAAAAATTGTTTTTTAACATATTTATTATTTTTGGCCACCCTGGATCTTTCTTCACAGGTGCACGGGCTTTGCGTATGGTGAGCGGGGGCTACTGTCCAGTTGTAGCGCTCAGGCTTATCATTTCGGTGGCTTCTCTGGTGGCGGCCCCCGGGTTCTAGGGTGCAGGCGCTCAGTAGCTGTGGTTCACAGGCGTAGGCGTGCGGAATCTTCGCGGAGTGTGGGCCAAACCTGTGTCCCCTGCATTGGCAGGCGGATTCTTAACCGCTGGACCACCAGAGAGGTCCCTGGCTGTCTTTTCTCACTGGGAAAGAGAAGTGAGTAAGCAGGCCACACGCTCCAGCCACCCCTCTACCCCCGCCAGCCAGCATCCCTATCTTTCTTGAATCTGCTTCCTTCTACCTTCTCCCCTGGACTGAAATCAATGACCGCCCCCCTCCACCCCCATGATCCGCTCTCCTGACATTCAATCCCTGTGATCCAGGGCTCTGCCTCTTGTGCAGATTGGGTACCGACTGGGAAGTGAGGCGCAGAGAGGTACCCTGCGGTGGTTCCCCAGCCCAAGGAAGCTAGGGCATCTTTCACAGAGGGCTGCAGGGATCTTCCCGAAGGCCTCCCTGTCATACCCTCGCCTGGGGTGACGCTGGCTCAGTGCGTGGGGCACACTCTGTGTGCCCGTTCCCCTGTCTTACAGGAGGAGGAGCCCAACGTCAGTGGGCCACAGCCACCTGCCTGGGGTCACACAGCCCAGAGGTGGCAGACTCTGTGACTGCAGAGCAGGAGCCTGAGGCCCCAAGAGGGGAAGGACCTTGCCCAAGGTCACACAGGCCCTGTTAGGGTCTCAGTTCCCCACTGAGGCTGAGCCAGAGCTGCTGGAGGCGCTGAAAGCCCAGGCTAAGCTTTCCCACGGCCCTGGGATGGGGGTGGGGGGACTGCCTGGCATTTCCTGTTTGGGCAGGACCTGAGTGGGGAGACTTCCCGTGGCCCTCCCTGCTCTCAGGAAATAATCCGGACCGAGGGGCCTGGCCCCTGTCTTCCCCAGGATGCAGTAGGGGGCAGAGGCTGGGAGCTGGGCTCCTGCGTTCCAGGCTTTCTCTCCCTCATTGTGTTTCCCCCCGACCCCATCACTCCACCCCCGAGTCTCTGCGTCGTTGGGAGTCCCCATCCTTATTATCCAATGAACAGATTCAGCGAAAGTCCCAGGCCCTCAGGAGTCCCAAGGCCATGACCCTGGAGGATCACTTCCCCCTTCTGAGCCTCAGTTTCCTCCTCTATTAAGTGGAGTCATTGTGGGGATGGAATCAGAAATGCTACCTCAGCACTTTGGGAACTCTGCTGCCTGGAGGGAGGGCGTCATCAAGGTCCTGACACTGACCTGGCGTGTGGTTTCCCAGACGGAGAGCTGAGGTCAAGGAGGTCAGGAGACCCATGCGAGGACACAGCCGGCCGAGGCCGCTTACTGCCCTTTCCCGGGAGGCAGTACGCAAGGCCGAGCAGGCACCCACAGCATCAGACGCTCTGAGTCCAAGCCTTGGGCCTGCCATTGCCTGCCTCTGTGGCTTCGGGCAGGCCACCCAGCCCCCCTGAGGCTCAGTTTTCTCTTTGGCAAAATGGGAGGAACAAACCTGATGGTGGGACTTGATGGGCTAATGAGGGATGGAAGCCACCAGTGGTGGAGCCTGGCACCCCACAGACCTTCGATCCACAAAGTCTCCTGGAGAGGGGGCTGTGCCAGGGCATCTTGGCCCCGGCTGGGGGGCAGGGAGGGCTCCTAGATGGGGAGGTCGAGAATGCAGCTGGGCTTGCGGGGCAGTGAGGACTCTGTGAGAGAAGGACCCGGGTCCTCTGCATCTGGGCCCTGCTTGCTGCTGCCGCTGCTCCCTGTTCCCAGCCTGGCTGGGCCTCTGCTGCTTTCTCCCCACGCTCGCCGGGGCTGCCCTCCGGCCCCCCTCCTGCTCCTCCCTCCGCCAGCTCACTGCAGCCTCATTTTTCTGCACCTTCAAGTCTCTCTCCCTGGATCACCTTTTCCCGGTGTTTTTCCACCAGCAGACGTTTTATTTTTAGGTTCTATCATTAGAATCTAAAACCGGACCTTGAATATTTTAGGCATTTAATAAATATTAGGTCCGCGAATAAATGACTAGATTTTGATTTTTGATCTCATACAAGAGTCTTTGTGTTTTAATAGGCCCATTCGACCCGTTTACATTTATTGTTTACAGGGCTATGTTTGTGTCATCCCGAACTTTGCTTTCTGTTGACTGAATGATTGCATGAATGAGTGAGTGAATGAAGCAGAGAAAATTCTAGGTTGCTGGGGTGGGCTGAAACTGGGGCTTCTCCAAACTGCCCTGGGCCATCCAGGGTAGAATGGACGTGGAACTGACCGCAGGTGCCTCAGTCTTGCAATTATTTATTCCGCTGCCCGTGGCCCCCAGACAAGGGCTTATCTTCCGTCTCTCCCAGGCTCCCGTCCTCTCTTCCCTCCACCTCCCCCCAGCACGTCCCAGGGTTTCGGTTTTGGGTTCTGGAGCCAGATCTGTGTGCCCAGCATAGGTCTCCCATTCACAGGGGGCATGGCCTTGGCTTACCTTCCTGAGTCTTCCTTTCCCCGCCTGTAAAATAGGGGCCCCGGTATCAGCTTCCCCTGGTGACGGTTGTTGGAAGGATTAAATGGAAGAACGTGGGTCAAAGGGCTAGCACAGCGCCTGGCTTACCGTAGGCACTCAGCACGCCTGGGGCTTTATTATTTTGTGGCTGTACCTCAGTTTCCTTCCATTGTGAATGAGGTGGCCTGTCATTTCCTCTAAGCACTCAGGGTCCTGCCTCCACGTCCAGAGCTGGAGGGCTGTTCCGTCTGCCATCTCGTCTCTGTCTCCCCCAGTCTGCAGAGAAGGTCATCTTCCAGGACTTGAGGGGGTCCCCGGAGGCCTGACCCACCCCCAGGATCTGCGGAGAGGAGACAACGCAAGCTATAAAGAGCGGTTCATTCCTTCCCTGTGGCCGCACCAGCATCATCCCATCACACAGATGAGGAAACCGAGACTCACTGGCTCACTGAACCCCCAGAAGTGCCCTGAGCACCCACTGTGCTCACAGCCTAGTGGGAAAGACAGGGAGAATACAACTCACGGTGACCTAAATGGGAAGGAAATCCAGAGAAGAGGGGATACACTCCATGTGTGGCTGGCTCACTTCGCTGTACAGCAGAGACTAACACAACATTGTTAAGCAACTATACTGCAAAAAAAAGAAAAGAAAACTTTAGATCAAGTGCCTCGCCCAGCCCTCTAAAAGGCTTCCAGAGAGCGATCCGACACCCCTGTCCGTCGTCGGGGGGACTGTTCCCTTTCCGCGAAAGGAGAAAGCCAGGCCAGAGAGGGCCATCCCGTGCGGAGCCGCCAGCTTCCCAGGGTGGGGCAGGCTTCCTGCCTTTGCTGGGCTGCTGCCCCTGCTGGGAAGGGAACAGTCTTCCTCGTGGTCGCGGGGATCCGGCTCTGTGTTCAGGGCGTCACTTCCTCAGGGACCCTTCCGGGCTGGGAGGGCAGGTCCGCACCCCAGGGCTTTCTCTTGTTTAGTGTGCGTGCCTCTCACTCCCACGGCTCTCCCGCTGAGCGAGTAGTGGTGGTGCTTCCCTGGGGGGCTCTCCCAACCCCCGGGGGTCCAGCCACCTGCAGCAGGTGTGTGGCCGCTCCCCCAGCTGCCGTGTTTGCAGGATGCCCACATGGATGACCGGCATCCTCTCTTGAACTTCAGCTCCGCGAGGACGGGCATCTTTGCCTGTTCCCTTCACCAGTGGGTCCCGGTCACCTGGCACATAGTAGGTGTCAACAACTATCTGTGGAGAGAAGGCAGGAGGGAAGGAGAGAAGAGAGGGCGAGAGGGAGGAGTTGCAGTTCGTGTATCCAGCTTTTCATCTGTTCGTTCAGCAAGCACTTATGGAGCGCCAGCTGTATGCGGGGCCGACGGCACAGGTTCCTGCCCTCAGGTCGCAGACTCTCTGGTCAAGGAGCAATTGTGACGTCACTGGTAAAGGGGAGGAAAGATGGAGCCAGAGACGGGCTGCCGGTCTGCTGGGAGGAGGGGTCAGCCGACCTGGCAGGGGCAGGCCTGGGGCTCCCCGCCCCACCCCGCTCTCCCCCGGCTGCCAGATGCTCGGCTGTCGTAACTGCGGGCAGCCCGGGTTGCCAAACGCCACCACAGCTGCGTCACTGAGAGCCTGGGGGGCCCAGAGGCTGGGGGGGGGAAGTCCCCTTACCCAGGCTGGTTTCAGCCCCCAGGTCAGCCAGGACTGGGTCAAAGGTTAGCCCCGTATCCACGCTTAGTCACTCTCCGCAGTGGGGCTGCAGGGCTGCGTGGCTATGTGCTGCTGGGGTTTGTTTTCAGCTTGCACCAGGAGTTCAGGAATGAGGCGTGAGCATCCGCATCCCCGCCTCCAAGAGAGAAATGAAACACACCGGGGCCCGCCCGGGGAGACCTCAGGCCTCCCCCACGCCCTCCCTCCAAAGGGGCCTTCATCCTGAGCTTGGCCTTCAGGAACCTGTGTGTGACATCACAGTGTTACCTTGCTGACCTCTGTGTGTCCCTGGGCAGGTCACTTAACCTCTCTGTAAGGTGGGGGTGATAAGAGTCCCTGCCTTGGAGGCTGGTGGGAATAAATGAGCTATCTATCTGTGTCAGGCTCCCATGAGGGCCTGGCACACAGTAGGCACCAAGTAAGCGCCGGCTGTGGTCCTCACTGTCCCTGAGCCTCCAGAAGAGGGGACAGAGCGCCGTCGCTGGTGTGAGGGTCACTCGGGGTGGGACCAGCGGCCACGTCAGTGGCTGACTGTGGCGTGGTGGCGCGCAGTGTTCTGGTTCATTCCGTTCCCCTTCCTGTTGGGTTCGCCCTTCCCACCAGCTCTGAAAACCCGGAGTCACCTTGCCTCAGCCCCAGGCCTGGCGACTGAAGGATGGGTCTGTGGAGCGAATGAAGAGGGCTCAGTTTCCTCATCTGTACAGTGGGTCTGCAGGCCCAAAGAGTGAGCAAGTGCCTGAGGACAGTGGGTGCTGTGGGAACCCGTCTGTATTTCCTCCCTTCCCAGCTGTGCTCCTCTCCCCCTCCCCTGGGGGGTGGCCCGGACCCCACCCACCTCAGAACAGGCGTTCTGCCCACAGATCTGGGCTCCCCACCAACTCATTTGTTCATTCATACCTTCACCCTGTCAGTAATTTTTTTTTAACCTTTTGGCTGCACTCCACAGGATGTGGGATCTTAACTCCCCGACCAGGAGCTCCCCTGCATGGGAAACACCGAGTCTCAACTACTGGACCACCAGGGAAGTCCCTCAGCAACTTTTTTGAGCGCCTACTAGCTCCAGTCTGCAGGGATATGGAAACGAAGAAACAGGCGAAAGCCTCTGTGCATATTCTGTTAGTAGAGACAGCCGTCAGAGATGGCGTGAGTCAAGCGAGGGTTCTCAGGGGCCCAGGTTGCTGGGGGTGGGTGGTCAGGGGAGGCCCTGCCTGCCTCAGTCTGGGCTCTTGGGGAAGGCTGTGCGTTCAGACCAGAGGATGTAGCCAGGTGAAGAGTGGGCGGGGGTGGCCCAGGTGCCAGGACTGGCCCCTGCAGCAGGTAGGGGAGTGGGCATGGCAATTCGGGGACCCGCCTCTGGCTTGGCCTGGATTGGGGGAGGGAGAGAGAGGGCAGCGGGGAGCTGGAAAAGGCCTGACCTGACTTAGGTTTTACCGTCGCTCTGGCCACAGCGTGGAGCCGGGACTGGGGGAGCATGGCGGCTGGAGGTGGGCAGACGGGAGGGGAGCCTGGAGTCCTGTCCGCCCATCAGAGAACAGGAGGGAGGTCAAGTAACCCCGGAAATAGGCCCAGGATGTGCAGCTGAGGATTCCTCCCTTCTTCTGGGGAACTGGATCAGGCATCAGCATCACCACCATCACTTCCAACATCATCCTCCAACATCACCTCCAGCATCACCTCCAGCATCACCTCCAGCATCACCTCCAGCATCACAGCCAGCATCACAGCCAGCATCACCTCCAACATCACCTCCAGCATCACAGCCAGCATCACCTCCAGCATCACCTCCAGCATCACCTCCAGCATCACAGCCAGCATCACCTCCAGCATCACCTCCAGCATCACCTCCAGCATCACCGCCAGCATCATCCTCCAGCATCACCTCCAACATCACCTCCAGCATCACCTCCAGCATCACAGCCAGCATCACCTCCAACATCACCACCAAGACAACACTTGAGCAGTGGCCGTCGGCAGTTGCACTGCTCACTCCTGTGTCTGGCCAGGCACTTCCGAGATGGGACCTCCCCGCAGTTCCACGTGGTGTGACGTCCCACGAGGGTGTTCACAGCACATTTAGCACCAGCCCAAGATGGAAATCAGAGAAGGCGATGTCACCTGACTCCAGTACTCTTGCCTGGAAAATCCCATGGGCGGAGGAGCCTGGTAGGCTGCAGTCCATGGGGTCGCTGAGGGTCGGACGTGACTGAGCGACTTCACTTTCACTTTTCACTTTCATGCATTGGAGAAGGAAATGGCAACCCACTCCAGTGTTCTCGCCTGGAGAATCCCAGAGACTGGGGAGCCTGGTGGGCTGCCGTCTCTGGGGTCGCACAGAGTCAGACACGACTGAAGCGACTTAGCAGCAGCAGCAGCAAGATGGAGACAGCCCAGTGGTACATCACCTGTCACCCATCAGAACCACCAGATCCATCCAGAAAACAGAGGGAGGGGCCGGATGGTGAAGGATTTTGGAGCACAGACCTGGGAGCCCGCCTGCCCGGGTCTGAGTCCTACCTCTGCCAGGCACAGCTGTGTGGCACTGGGGAGGCGCCTTGGCACTCCATGCCTCAGTTTCCCCATCTACGAAATGGAGATTGAACCTCCTCATAGGATCACTTCACCTTTCTGATGCATTCATTAATCCATGTAAAGCATCTGGAACCGTGCCCAGCACACAGTAAATCCTTTGGAAACCTTTGCTGCCATTATTATTATTGTGAACATTATTTTATTATTCCTTGGCAAAGTGAAAGTCACTCAGTTGTGTCCAACTCTTTGCGACATCATGGACTGTAGCCCGCCATGCTCCTCTGTCCATGGGATTCTCCAGGCAATAATACTGGAGTGGGTTGCCATGCCCTCCTCCAGGGGATCTTCCTGACCCAGGGGTTGAACCCGGGTCTCCCGCATTGCAGACAGATTCTTTGTCATCTAGTGGTAGAAATATGGATTAATCCAAGGGAGAAGAGGCAGGCCCAAATGTAAAGTGGGCTGCCAGTTGGAGAAAAAGGGAAGAACTCGATTGTGTGCGTAGACGCTCGCAGCCTCTCAGGAGATCTGAGACACTGCAAACACTGGGTCTGGTCAGGGAGTGCGGCCTTGCGGGCAGCGGAGAGCCGCCCTGACTTTTCACTCTGTGCTTTTACACCCTCTGTGCTGAGTTCCGTGTGTGTGTTTCCTCTGTGCTCTTGCATGTATATTCAAAACCAAACATGCCAGAAAGCGATTCTGCACGAGGTTCCCTCCGGGAAGGCCCCGGCGCTCCCCACCCCCACCCTCTCCACCCACCCGCGCGTCCTGGCCTGTGTGTGTGGCCCAGTCTCGCCTGGTTTTCAGAGCTCTAGGCCTTGGAGCAGGT
>SJXQ01002247.1:372746-432518 GCA_006408695.1 Aepyceros melampus | reverse complement strand
CTCTTCCGAGCCTCACATGAGGCTGTGCCCCCCGAGAGGCAAAGGATATCCTCACCCAGTTGGGCTCCACGTGCAGGATGGGGACCTCTTCCCGCTTTGAAAGCCGCGGTTGGGCTGCAGAGACTTCCCCATCTCTGTCCTTGCTGACCCCCCACCCGCCCCGGGGAGCTCAGACACAGGCCCTAAACTCCACTTCAGGGCTCCCCCGACCCCGCCCCGGCTGCCCAGCGCAGGTCTTTGCTCAACTCTCTGCACCGCGGTGTAACGCTCACACCCGGCCCTGGACGCCCCCCACCAACTGGCGGCTCCTGAGCCTTCCCTGGGGGCAGGAAAAGGCCACTTCCTGGGCTCGGGCCAGGCCTGGGGGCCCGCTCCTCCCCTCCCACACCTCACATCCACCCCTGGAGCGAGCCCCGCGGGCCCGCTGTCTGAACTTTCCACATCTCAGTGAACCCAAAAGGGCAGGAAAAACAGTGCGAGGCGGAAGGTGGGACAAAGCGCCCCTTCCCCATCAGCTCAGCGGCTGCTGCCCGCGCCTGCCCACTGCGCGCTCGCTCTCCCGGGCGCCCGGGGGGCCCCTCTTCTCCTCGCCCCTCCCCACCGAGGCTCTGCTTCCGGCTCCTCTCTGGCCTCCGGTTTCACCCTTGCCCCCGCGGCCTGCAGGGACTCCGTGAGCGCCTGGGTCCCGCCCGCTCCTCCTCCGCACAGCTCCTGCCTGCCTCGGGGGAGAGGGGCTCGCCGCGGTCCTGCGGCTCCGAGCCTGGCCTCCTGGGGCTCAAGCCCTCTTCCCCTCACCCACTCTCTTCCAGCCACACTGGCCTCCTGGCGGTTTCTCCAATCAAGAAGGCATGCTCCAGCCTCAGGGCCTTTGCACCGGCTGTTTCCTCCACCAGAAAGACTCTTCTCCCAGGTGCCTACAAGACTTGCCCCCATGCCTTTCTCAGGCCTGAATTCAAATGCCACCTTCTTGAATTTCAGGCTTTCCCTGACCGACTCCTGTCACCAGCACCCCCTCTTCTTCCCCTCCTTCATGGAATTTTTCACCAGCCACTACACTGCATAATTGAGTGTTCACTTGCTTATTGCTCCGCCTGTACCACGTGCAGAAGGCCAGTTTCGTGAGGGCAGGTGTTTCTGCCTAGCTTAGTCCCTGCTGTGGCCCCGGGCCTGGGGCAGAGCCTGGCACACCATGCTGTGCTGCGCTCAGTCGCTCAGTCACGTCCGACTCTTGGAGACCCCATCGACCCCGCCAGCCTTCTCTGTCCACAGGATTTTACAGACAAGACTACTGGAGTGGGTTGCCATTCCCTTCTCCAGGGGATCATCCCAGCTCAGGGATCAAACGCAAACGTCTCTTACGGCTCCCGCACTGGCAGGAGGGATTTTTTTCTTTTTTTTTTAACCACTAGAGCCACCCAGGAAGCCCACCCGACACTCAGTAAGTGTGAAAAGTGAAAGCCGCTCAGCCGTGTCGAGCTCTTTGCGACCCCATGGACTGGAATTCTCCAGGCCAGAATACTGGAGTGGGTAGCCTTTCCCTTCTCCAGGGGATCTTCCCACCCAGGGATCGAACCCAGGTCTCCCTCATTGCAGGTGGATTCTTCACCAGCTGAGCCACCAGGGAAGCCTGACACCCAGTGGGTGCTTCTTACCCACTTGCTGAATGAATGACTCTGCAAGAGTGGATGCTGCCACGTCCCTGGGTGAAGTGGGGTGCTCCAGGGAGCCCTGTGGTTCGCGATCGCCCTGTGAACTGTCGCGCACCATGTTCCCTGGAATCCATGGCTGGGTAGGCGTGTTCTCAGCGGGGGTTTGTGAGAAAGGGGTAGCTGAGGGGCCTAAGTATTTGAGTCAGATTCCCAGAGCTGGGCGCTTTTCAGGGGCAGGGCGAGAGAGGGGGACATGGGGGCCCCTGGGTCTGGCTTCAGGCCTCTGACCGCAGTGTCAAGTTTGTGGAGTGAGAGGGTCAGGAAGCTGAAGTGAGAACAGTGCGGCCGGAAGTGGCCGTCTTCTGGCCTGAATTATCTGGGAAGAAAAATAATCGCGTTCCCAAGAACCCATGGCCTGGGCGCTAGGAGCCAGCGCTGGGAGTGAGGGTGGGAGGCGGGGCGGGTCTGGGCAGGTGGGCCCCGCTGGAGGCTCAGAAGGTCGAATCCTAAATGAATGACTCTGCAAGAGTGGATGCTGCCACGTCCCTGGGTGAAGTGGGGTGCTCCAGGGAGCCCTGTGGTTCGCGATCGCCCTGTGAACTGTCGCGCACCATGTTCCCTGGAATCCATGGCTGGGTAGGCGTGTTCTCAGCGGGGGTTTGTGAGAAAGGGGTAGCTGAGGGGCCTAAGTATTTGAGTCAGATTCCCAGAGCTGGGCGCTTTTCAGGGGCAGGGCGAGAGAGGGGGACATGGGGGCCCCTGGGTCTGGCTTCAGGCCTCTGACCGCAGTGTCAAGTTTGTGGAGTGAGAGGGTCAGGAAGCTGAAGTGAGAACAGTGCGGCCGGAAGTGGCCGTCTTCTGGCCTGAATTATCTGGGAAGAAAAATAATCGCGTTCCCAAGAACCCATGGCCTGGGCGCTAGGAGCCAGCGCTGGGAGTGAGGGTGGGAGGCGGGGCGGGTCTGGGCAGGTGGGCCCCGCTGGAGGCTCAGAAGGTCGAATCCTCAGCTCAGGGCGACCCGAGGGAACTAGGGTGCAGACTGGGCCGGTGCAGAGGCCTCCAGACTGTGAGTGTCTGGGGCGTGGCAGCAGGGTACAGCCTCTCAGGAGGGGAGACCACCGCTGTAGGCTGAGGTGCCCCTCAGGGAGGCCCCTCCAGCCCCTGGAGCTGCCCAAGCCTCACCTCCTACCAGGCCTGTTCATACCCATCCCCCAGGTCCTGGTGGGGGCGATGGGCCGAGACAGGGCACCACTGTGCTACAAGCCCCAGATAAAACCCGGCAGCCCTCCTTGGGATGGTCCCAGGCCAGACCTGGGGCGGGTGATGGTGATTGACAGTAATGGTAATGATAATAGCTCATATTGTGTTTCAGCCATTTCTTGCACTGTCCCGTTTAACCCTCATGTCACCCCATGAGGTGACCACGCTCACTCTTCTCACCACAGCAGTCCTAAGGGCCTGGGAGGGCTGCCTTCATCCCACTGCTCGCTCCTGCCACCAATACCCTCGCATACTCGTTCCCAGCTGCACTGACTTCCTTGCTGTTCCTCAGTCCCACCAAGCTCATGCCTGCCTCAGGACCTTTGCACCTGCTATTCCCGCTACTAATTCTTTCTCCGATGAGCACTCAGCTCAGATGTCATTTCTTAGAGGTCGTCTCTGACCACCCATGTGAAGCAGTTCCCACCTTTTCTCCTTTCTATCACGTCAGCTCACTGTACTGTTCTTTTTTTTCTAAAAAAAAATATCTATTTTCGGCTGTGCTGGGTCTTGGCTGCTGTGTGCAGGCTTTCTAATTGCAGCAAGCAGAGGCTACCCTCTAGTTGCAGGGCACAGGCTTCTCGTTGCAAAGCACAAGCTCTCGGGCGTAGGCTCAATGGCCGTGGCGCACGGGCTTCATTGCTCCACGGCCAGCGGGCTCTTCCCACACCAGGGATCCATCCCATGTCCCCTGCATTGGCAGGTGGATTCTCAACCACTGGCCCACCAGGGGATTCCCTCACTGTCCTTCCCTCATAGCCCTGATTCCGTTGTGAAATTATCTTGTTGATTCATCATTTCTGTACTCTCTGTCTCCCATGCCTGGAATGACGGCAGAGACTTTTCTGTCCATTTCTGCATTCCCAGTGCCTGGCGCAAAGGAGACCTTTGGAGACCTTCAGACAGACAGACAGACAGACAGGCAGACAGATGTCCATTCTCTGTGTGCTGCTCATGACTGCATGGGCCAAATGGCCCATCCCAGGGCAAAGGTGGGGTGGGGGCTTCTGTAGCCCCCAGATCACTGCCTTCTTCTGGGGACAGGCCTGATGTTCCCAGAACCTCCTGCCAAAACTCGACCCAGGGAAATCAGATACCAGCTCATTTCCCTCTCCACCCCCTACTCCTGGACAAGCTACGTGGACTCTGGACAGTTTCTAGGCCACAGAAAAGGGGGCTCAAGCCAGATTGGGAGAAGACATCTGGGACTGTACGGGCCTTTTCAGCCAAGGATGGGCCTGGACAATTCCCAGCCAGGCTGAATATGAGGCCAGAGTGTGTAGGGAGAGACTTGGGACCGAGGCGCTGAAACCAGGGCAGAAGCAGCTGGATTCGGGGAAATCCTGGGTCTATCCTTCCACTCACTCATCAAGCGTTGCCTTCCCGGTGCCCAGCACGGGGCGTGGTGCAGCACATCCATCTGCCCACTGACCATCGGTGCAGAGTGCCCGTTATGTGCCAGGCACTGAGAGCTGCTACCGTGGCCACGTGGCACACCTCTTCCCGCCCCAGGGCCCTTGCTCCATGGTTCTCTTCACTCAGAACTGTCCACCCTGCTGAGTTCTGGGCATGCAATTTCTTCCACACATTTGAAGACGTTACCTCTGGAGAAAGGCCCTCCCTGCCCAGGGTGGTCTTCCCATCTTGTTTTCTGGCTGGGATATTTCGGGTATGTGCTTAATACTTTGAAATGACATTGTAAATTCACCCTGTTTTGTCTCCTCTATTCCAAAAGTGAAGTCGCTCAGTCATGTCCAACTCTTTGCGACCCCATGGACTGTAGCCCACCAGGCCCCTCTGTTCATGGGATTCTCCAGGCAAGAATACTGGAGTGGGTTGCCATTTCCTTCTCCAGGGGATCTTCCCGACCCAGGGATCAAACCCAGGTCCCCTGCATTGCAGGCAGACGCTTTAACCTCTGAGCCCCCAGGGGCAGCAATTTTAGTTTGCTTTGTTCTCTGGTGGGCTTCCCTGGTGGCTCAGAGGTTAAAGTGTCTGCCTGCAATGCAGGAGACCTGGGTTCGAGCCCTGGGTCGGGAAGATGCCCTGGAGAAGGAAATGGCAACCCACTCCAGTATTCTTGCCTGGAGAATCCCCATGGAAAGTGGAGCCTAATGGGCTATAGTCCATGGGGTCGCAAAGAGTCAGATACTTTGCTGAGCGACTAAGCACAGCACAGCACATAGGCAGTTTCCTGGAGCACTCCAACACTGAAATGTTAGGCAGAAAAAGAGTAAGAAAGATCAGTCAGTGAGGAGGAAAGAAAACTAGAAGGGCTGAAGGTTACTCAACTGTGTTAAATGCTACTGAAAAGTCAAATGAAAAATACCAGAGATGTGAAATCAGGAAATAAGATTACTGGTAATTCTACACAAGAGCAGTCTCAGTAACACAGTGAGGAAGAAGACTGACTAGTTTGAGAGTAGATAATTCTCTGTATGTGTTAACTAATACAATTTTAAAAATAATTACATGTTATAAATTATTTTAAAATTAAGCATGTCATTTGCCAGTTTCCCCATATGACTGAATTCCCAGAGGAAGAAAATCATGTCATATTCATCCCTACCTTCCTAACAGAGTGCTGATATACAGGAGTTGTTTAAAAAAATAAACAAAAATACACTTTCAGGAAAATTTCTCCTGAGAAAGAAACTGTGTCTAAACACAAGACAGATTTAGGGAATATACTAAAATATAACACTGGCTGACTAAAACACATAAACTTTTCACATTTCGTAAGAATCTTGTCAAAATTCAGTAAGACTGAATTTGAGGAGTAATATATAGAGCCAGAATGGGTACAATGACTGTTGCGACATTTTCCCTTCGTGGAGTTGTTTTATGAAAATTGAAATGTGAACAGAACTTGGAAGCCAAGTAGCCAAAAAATGGACTGTGCTGGTGATCAGTTTTGCTCCAAATACATGCCTTGTTGCTCTGTTGTGTGATCCTGATGCTGGATTCTGTAGACACATCTCCTTTGCTAGCTGGCACAATGTGAAACTCTCTGTCTGTAGGTGATGCTGAGGGCAACTGCATGGGGAAGGAGCTTCTCTAACACACTAAAATGCTTTTCTCTCTTCTTGTTCCTGCGGTATGTGGCCGACTTGTTAGACATCTAGAGGCCCCTAGCCCCTAGCAAGGTTCAGTGACATGCAGCACATTCCCTGGGCATCCCAGCTGGTTTCCAGGAGAACCTCTCATGTGCCCCAGCAAGTAATTTCCTGGCCATTTCCACAGGTACTGCTCTGGTAGCCTCCCAGTGATTTTCATCAGTTTCCCAGCTGAATGCAGTAGGTAAGCACAAGATATAAAAGACATCTGTATTTGGTAGAAAGATATAAAACTGTATTCATAAACCACATGGTCATCTATGTAGAAAACACTAAGGAAGCTACAAAAAAAATTTACTAGAACTCATAAAGTAAGGTTAATGAGGTTGCAGAATACAAGATCAATATACAGATTATAATTTTGTTCCCATATGCCACAAAAGAAAATGAAATGGCAACCCACTGCAGTGTTCTTGTCTGGGAATTGCCATGGACAGAGGTGCTGGGTGGGTGGAGAGTTGGACATGACTTAGTGACTAAACAATAGCAACAAATGCTACAAAAAGGAATTAGAAACTGGAGTTTAAAAACCATTTTGAAAACATGACGTGAAATGGGGATACATTTGACCAACAAATGCGCAAAGAGACATTCCTCTTTCTTTGGACCTGTTGATGCCTGAACTTCTTAGGGGTATGCCAAGATGGTAAACCTGTACCGTCTCTATTTATGCCATAGCTTTGAAAGATGTTGCATATCCCCACTGGTTAAAGATAAAGCTTACTTACAGATCATAAAAATGATAGATACTCTAAGCCCAGTGTTCTCACTTGAAATGAAAATCCACTAGAGGTGCAGCATCAATATGGACATCACTCTCATGGGATGTGAAGGCAAGAGAAACAGACAAACATGCTAATATTTATGCTGCTCACTGTATTATGAGTAATAAAGTCTTTTGTTTCTGATGCAGGCATCTTGTGTCTTCTGCTGGCATCTATGAAACTGTAGTAAGCTAACTTAATTTTTAAATGCAATAAGATTAAAGACTTAACAAAAACCTGTACACTGAAACTGCAAAACATTGCTGAGAGATATGAAACAGTACATAACTAAATGGAGAGATGTATACCATGATCATGAACTGGAAGACTGAATATTATTAAGATAAGCATTCTCATTTATAGTGTGCTGCATTGGGATACAACTATTCGTCATTTGAATATCTACAGATGAAAAGACTATACCAAGAGTTGGTGGAATTGGAAACAATAATGGGAATATGTGATGCCAAAACCGTTTGGAAAAGAGATTGAAAATATCTTTAAAAGTTAAATATACACCTACCATATGACCCAGCATATGAGATATTTACCCAAGAGATAAAGGAGCATATAGCCAAACAAGATTTTGTACACAGCTATTGATACAAGCTTTATTTGCAATAACCCTAGACTGAACACAACCCAGATATCTGTCAAGTGAATTAGTGAACAAGTTGTGGTATTACTTCTTAGCAATAAAGATGAACTATGAATTCATGCTACATCATGGATGAATCTCAGAATAGTTATGCTGACTGAGGAAGCCAAATGAAGAGGATATGCTGTATAATTCCAGTCATATGAAGATTTTTAGAGAACTCTGGTTTTCAGTTCCAATGTGTAAAGAGCTTGGCAGTTGCAGCTCCCACACTTAAGAGAAAAAAAAAAATGACAAAGTGAAAACCAGTAACTTTTAAGCCCAGAGTGGTGTGTGCTCAGTCATGTCTGACTCTTTGCGACCCCGAGGACTGTGGCCCTCCAGGTTCCTCTATCCATGGGATTCTCCAGGCAGGAATACTGGAGTGGGTTGCCATGCCCTCCTCCAGGGATCGAATCTGGGTCTCCTGCCTTGCAGGGTGAGCCTTTACTGTCTGAGCCACCAGCCACCTGGGAAAAAGATAATTAGACCACTCGAGCACCTTGCCTGTCTTTTGGTCTCACGTAGTGGGAAGCAGGGAGAAAGCTAAGAAATGCTTCTGGAAGTCATTATCTAAGGACTCAAGCTCATTGAAACACAGATTTAATCATAAGATTATAAAAGTCCTCCCACCTTAGGAAAATATAAACAGGGCTTTGCTATAGTAACAGTAAACTACAGCTGAGAAAGATGTAAGACAGAGACCCTATTTTAAAACAAGTTTCTAGGGAAGTTCAAAGGCAACAGGGAAGGGGAAAAAAAAAGGGAACAAGAGGAAACTGAAGTCTCTGGCACCTAAAGTTATGAAAATATTAAACACCTAGCTCCAATGCATATTCACATAAAGCCTTATGCTAAAAGCCCAAGTACCTGAGTTTTTAGTACCTAATACATACGTTCAACTTTCAGAAAAACAATTACAATTTTATTAGAAGAAAAATACTTCTAAGAGACAAAGCAGGCATCAGAACCAGACTCAGATATGACAAAAATCTTGTAATTATCAAACAGGGAATTCAAAATAACTATGATCACTGTTAAGAACTCTCATGGAAAGTAGACAAGATGTAAGAACAGATGGGTAATATAAGCAGATATAAAATATCTGAGAATGAATCAGAAAGAAATGATAAGAAGCAAGACCATTGTGATAGAAGTTAAGATTGCTTTTGGTGGGCTCATCAGTGGACTGCACTCGGCCAAGGAAAAAATCATGGAGATTGAGATAGGTCAATAGAAGATTCCCATACTGCAAAGCAAAGGCAAAGAAAAAATTAATCAGAATGTTGAAGAACTGTCATCAATTTCAAAACATATATACAAAATTGGAATACTAAGGCAGGAGGCAGATGGGAGCCCCCCCAACCCCAACCCAGGGTAAAACAACTTGAGATTCATTCTCTATTGACTGAAACTCCAAGCCAGGAATAGCAGGGCAATTAAGGGAGGAGGCTGAACCCTGCACAGATGGCATATTTCTTGTTCCCAAAGTCAGGAGACCTTCCTGACCATACACGCACAGAAAAGGCTTCTTGGAGGCCAAAGGGGAGTCATGTCAAGGGATATTCTACCCATAGGCCTTTTCAGTAGGATCCATCTTGGCTGAGAGATGTGTCTGCACACAACGGAAGGATTCTAAGATATACCAAATACGGACGTGGTGGTGGTTTAGTCACTCAGTCGTGTCCAAATCTTGGTGACCCCATGGGCTGTAGCCTGCCATGCTTCTCTGTCCATGGGATTTTCTAGGCAAGAATACTGGAGTGGATTGCCATTTCCTTCTCCAGGGGTCTACACCCAGGGATCAAACCTGAGTCTCCTACATTGTAGACAGATTATTTCCAACTGAGCTACCAGGGAAGCACAATATGAACTGTGAACCAGGCAAATCAGAATGATTGGCCAAAGGAAACTGGAAGAAATGCCCCATAAAATTAATTCAAACTACCACGAGGGCACAGCTCAGGGACTCTCCCTCTGAGTTTGCCCGTGTATCTGTCCACATGAACTGTTCTCATTTTCCTCCTAATAAATACTTGACTTGCTTCACTACTTTCCGTCTTTATGGAAATTCTTTTCTGCAAAGCTGAAGCACCAGAGACCTTGGCACCGACTGCTGGTCTAGTGCCTAGAATCTGATGCTTTCACTGCCCCGACACAAACTCAGTCTCTGGCTGGGAACCCAAGCCCGATTCTAAGCTATTGTAGGTCTAGGCCACTTGAGATCATATCCAGGAGAAGTGAGAGAGAACAATTATTTAAAGTAAAAATAGTCTCACATTTTCCAAAGTTAACAACAGGCAACTGTACACATAGGCACATAAGCTCAGAACAGCAAGCAGGATAAATACCAAACCCCCCTACATAAAACATCATATTCACAGATGCAGAAAACCAAAGAACAGCGTCAACATTCCGCTGGATCTAGAATTCAGCTAGATCAGCAGGATACCCGTTCATATCAAGATCACATTGACTGCAGTCTGGGCCATAAAATAGGCATTAACGATCTCAAAAAAAAAAAAGAATATAAAGTATGCTCTATACCCCAGTGGAATTAAACTAAAACTTGATAACAGAAAGTAGCTGGAACACTCAGAAATATCTTGAGATTAACAGCACAGTTCTAAATAACACATGGTCAAGGGTGAAGTCTCAAGATAAAGAAGCATTTTCTACTAAATGAAAATGAAAATACAACTTGTCAAAGTTGTCAGATGCAACAAACATGCAGTTAGAGGGAAATTTACAGCTTTGAGTGCATGCGTCAGAAACAAGAAAGATCTAAATCAGTAATAAATGCTTCCACTGTAGGAAACCAGAGTTAGGGCGATTTTATTTTCTTCGTTTAGAACCAACTCCCTGATCCGTATCACATTCCTTCTTCCTGAAGCCTTTAACATTTCTTATCTTCTGTGCTGGCAATGAATTCCCCCTGTTTTTATAGTATGGCTAGGCTTGGTTTTCCCTTCACTTTTAAAGGATGTAGAATCTGAGATGAAATGTGGGTTTTTAATTCGTTCAGTCCTTAAAAGATGTCACTCTGTTGTCTTCATATTTGTATATTATCCGATGATGTGTCTGCTGTGTTCTATCTGTGTCTTTTTCTTCTCTGGGCTGTGCTTAGTCGCTCAGTCATGTCCGACTCTTTGCGACCCCATAGACTAGCCTGCCAGTCTTCTCTGTCCATGGGATTCTCCAGGCCAGAATACTGGAGTGGGTTGCCATGCCCTCCTCCAGGGATCTTCCCAACCCAGGATTAAACCCAGGTCTCCCTCAGTGCAGATGAATTCTTTACCAGCTGAGCCACCAGGAAAGCCCAAGAATACTAACATGGGTAGCCTTCCCTTCTCCAGAGGAACTTCCTGACCCAGGAATTGAACCGGGGTCTCCTGCATTGCATGGATCCTTTACCAGCTGAGCTAGCAGGGAAGCCCACTTTTTCTTCTCTGGCAGCCTCTAAAGATTTCATCTTTTTCTTTGATACTCAGCAGTTTGAATATGATCGGCCTACTTGTATGGTTTTTCTTTCTTGGTTTTAATCCTGCTTTATTTGCACTGAGTTTCTTAGATCTGTTCTTTGATGTGTCTCTAGTTTAGGAACACTTTCAGCCATTATTTCTTCAAATATTTCTTCTGCCCCATTTTCTGTCTTGTACTTCTGGAATTTCAGTGATATGATAACATGATCTAATGCCCATTAGACCTTGAATGATGTATTCTGTGTATTTTTTTCTTTCACCTTTATTTTTACTTTTTTTGCATTTTAGCTAGGATTATTTCTGTTGATTTGTCTTCAGGTTCACTGGTTTGTCCCTTGGCTGTCTTTAGCCTGCTGTTGAAATTGTCAAAGACGTTCTCCACCGCTGTTACTATGTTTTGACGTCTAGAATTTGCATTTGATATTTTACTTATCACATCTCTCTGCTAAAGATGCCATCTTATCTTACACAGTGTCTGTCTTTTCTGATATAATTTTAACACATTTATTAAAATTGTGTTAACTCCACTGTGGTATAGTTTCAGCATCTCTGTCATATCTGGGTTTCGTTGAGATGATGGCTTTCTCTCTTCAGCCTGCACTTTTTTTCTTTTTTTTTCCAAAACAATACCGTTGTTTAGTGGCTTAGTCGTGTCTGGACTGTAGCCCACCAGGCTCCCTCTGTCCATGGGATTTATTATTAAGATACAATTTGCATGCTACCAAATTGGTAGTTTTGATGGACATTTGGTTTGTTTCCAGGTTTTGGATATTATGACTCATTCTGCTATGGACATTTGTGTACAGGTTTTTGTATAAATATATGTTTTCTTTTCAAAGTGGGGCCTCTGGATCATTTGGTAACTCTGTGTGTAAACTTGAGAGAACTGTCAAACTATTTTCTAGAGTGCCTGCACCATTTTATATTCCTACTGGCAGGATATGCTTCTGCTTCTGCTAAGTCGCTTCAGTCGTGTCCGACTCTGTGCGACTCCATAGACGAAAGCCCACCATACTCCCCCGTCCCTGGGAGTATATGAAGGCTCTAATTTTTCCACATCCTCTTCAACACTTATTTTACAATGATGGTGGATTTACATTTCCTTGTTGGGAAGAGTGTAGGATTTTGTGTAGCACTTCGTGGTCATCTTTTCATGTGCTTATGGGTTATTTGCGTTATCTTCTCTGAAGGAATGTCTGTTCAGACACTTTGTCTATTTCTAAACTGGTTGTTTATCTTTTTATTATTGAGTTGTTAGAATTCTTTGTATATTCTAGATACAAGTCCTTTATCAGATATATAATTTGCAAATATTTCTCCCACCCTGCAGGTTATCTTTTCACTTACTTGGTAGTTTCCACTGATGAACAAAAGTTTATTTCATTATTATCCAGTTTATCTAATTTTTGTATTGCTTGTGCTTTTCCTGGGTTATATAAAAAAATCATTGCCTAATTCATGGTCATGAATATTTATACCCACTTTTACTTCTAAGAGTTAAATGGTTTTAGTTCTTACATTTAGGCCAGTAGTCTGTTGTGAATTATTATTTTTTGTGTATTTTGTGAAATGAGAGAGTGGGTCATGACTAAAAGTCAAGGATACTTGGTGTGCTTATAAAAATCTAAGTAGTCTTTTTTTTTTTAACTAATGTTCTATTTGCCTTTAGGACAATTTCCTTAGACTTTAAATGTTCAGATGTTTGAAATAGATTTCACGAATTACACAAGTTTCACTGGGGAATGGATCCATGGAGCTGCCCAAGCTACCATTCTGGAAATAGAGCTCAAGCTGGTTTTTACATGTCCCGTGATATTTTGTTGAAAGTTTGGCATGCTGTATAGTGAAGTTATGCTATTAGTACTACACACACACACACACACACACACACACACACACTTTTCCTCGGCTAGTCATTCAATGTGAGGCTATGTGTTAATTGGGTCCAGGGCAGTGTGAGGGTGGTTTGTTGTTGCCATGGTTACCCCATTGCACCATAGGACCGATGTTTCTCTAGCTCAGTGCTTCTCACCTGAGGGTGACTTTGCCTCCTAGGGATATTTGGCACTGCCTGGGGCATGTTGGAATTCGGGGTATGCTACTGACATCTAGTGAGTAGAGACTACAGGTGCTGCTGAATATCCTGCGACTCACCGGGCAGCACCCCGGCTTCCACAGCAGAGTTATCCAGTGTCTGACGTCCATGGTGCCGAAGGTGGGAAGCACTGCCCTAGTGCTACCTTATGTTTAAGGTGCGGGCCAGTTTGCTTCACCTTTTACTTGCAGGAAAGGTGGCAGAATGCTCTTTCCAGCTTTCTAAATTTCAAGATGGAAATGGAAGTCTTACAGATTTTGTCACATTGTGATATTTATTTGTCAACTGATACTGAGCTGAGATATGCCCAGACATCTCACTCCTGACTTTGTTTCCCTGTTCTGGGGTGATACATTAGGGCCCCTTCCTTATGACTTTGTTTAACCTTAATTATCTCTTCCACAGGTCCTAAGTCCATGAGGTTAATGGGTCAATAAACCCAAGGCTCCTAGAATAGTGCCTAGGACAAAGAGTGCTCTGTGTGTGCCCGAGGTGTTACTGTTTTGTTGCTGTTGTCGCTGTTGTTATTTAGCTTTTGTGCTATTTGAGTATCCTGGTAGGTTCTAACTTTATCCCGTTTGCGTGCATGCCAGTTGCTCAGGCATGTCTAACTCAGTCCATGGCGACCCCATGGACTGTAGCCCGCCAGGCTCCTCTGTCAGGGGGATTCTCCAGGCAAGAATACTGGAGTGGGTTGTTGTTTCCTCTTCCAGGGGATCTTCCTGACCCAAGGATGGAATCTGTGCCTGCTGCATTGATAGGCAGATAGATACTTTTACCACTGGGCCACATGGGAGGCCGGCTTTATCCCTTAGCACATGTATGGTCAAATTAATAGGACTTAAACAGGGACTTGGCTGAGCAGGACATGAAGAGAAGGCTGAAGTACCTGCAGCAGTTCTGACTGTGTTCACGTCAATGCAACGCCAGCTGTTTCCCTAACAGAGACCTGGGGACACTAAGGTAACAGGGATGTGTCTCCTCGCCCTCTCACTCTCTCCTGAACTGGATTGTCTTTCCTCTGTGGGTCAACTTGAACTGGCTCACAGACCCTGGACTCATCTGAGCATTCTATAAGGCTCTTCTTGGAAAAGTCTTTGGAATGGAAATTTTCAAAGTCCATCTTCATCTTGATAGGTAAAGAATGACCCAGTGACAAAGGTTTTTAAGGGGAAGGCAACATACCCTAGAGGCAAGGATAAATAAAAATGTCTTTCTCGAAGTTAAGACTCAAATCTTGTATACAAGATTCATGCAAAGCGCTTTCACAGCGTAGGGACCAGAGAGGGGAATCTTCTCATTCACAAGGCTTCTGGTATAGGGAGTATAATGTATTCCTTCAGAAAGAAATACAAGGAAACAAAGGGATGGGTAAGTTAAAATCAAAATTGCCATCATTAAATCTGTATTTGTTTATAGAATACATGCATTCCTATAAGTTACATTTTTTTCATTTCTGCTTTCAGATATCAAAAAATTTCTCCTTTGGTCCCCAGTTTTATTTCTGAAGTGGGGTGTGTGTGTGTGTGTGTGTGTGGATTTTAATCAAAAGCAGGTTTAAAAAAAATAAGTTCCAAGTTTTTTTCCCCTTTCAAGAGTTAATGCGCTTCAGCATACTAATGGGGCTCTTTGGGGAACTGAACTTGGAGCTGGGCATCAGACCCTTTTTCAAAGTGGAAGATAGTTGTGTAATATAACTCCCTTTGTGTGAGTTCCTTGTGTAGAAGTGAAGTGAAGTGAAGTCGCTCAGTCGTGTCTGACTCTTTGCGACCCCATGGACTGTAGCCTCTCAGGCTCCTCCATCCATGGGATTTTACGGGCAAGAGTACTGGAGTGGATTGCCATTTCCTTCTCCGAGGATCTTCCTGACCCAGGAATCGAACCTGGGTCTCCCGCATTGCAGGCAGACGCTTTACCGTCTGAGCCACCAGGGAAGTCCTGTTCCTTGTGTAAGTAGCTCTCAATTCAGTGGCATGTAAACTGCCCACATGAATGAGTGAATGAGCCTGTGGATGGATTCTGATTCGCTTACTTTCAACGTAAGCTATTTATCAGAGCCTTAGTACTTGGATGGCACCATCTTAGTTAAGGCTGGTCAGCATCAAACTCTAAAAACAGCAAATCCTTGCACTGCAGTATTTGTGTGATAAAAATCCCAATGGACCTTGTATACCGTGGAATGTAAACTTTACCTGCGGCCAGCAGATGGCACTGTTCAACCCAATTTAATTCAACTCAATCGGATGGATATTTGGTCAGTCAGGTTTTTACTGGGAAAGTGAAAGTTGCTCAGTCCTGTCCGACTCTTTGGGATCCCGTAGACTATACAGACCATGGAATTCTCCAGGCCAGAATACTGGAGTGGGTAGCCATTCCCTTCTCCAGAGGATCTTCCCAACCCAGGGATTAAACCCAAGTATCCCACACTGCAGTCGGATTCCTTACCAGCTGAGCTACCGGGGAAGCCCAAGAATACTGGAGTGGGTAGCCTATCCCTTCTCCAGTGAATCTTCCTGACCCAGGAATTGAACAAGGGTCTGCTGCACTGCAGGCAGATTCCTTACCAGCTGAGCTACCTACTGAGAACCTACATAAAGCATTGTGCTAGGGTTAGGGATGTGGCAGTAGACAAAGACAGAACCTCTATCACCGCCCCTCCCACCCCCACCCCAGAGTTTATTTGTTGTTCCAGGCAATGGCACCCAACTCCAGTACTCTTGCCTGGAAAATCCCATGGACGGAGGAGCCTGGTAGGCTGCAGTCCATGGGGTCGCTAGGAGTTGGACACGACTGAGTGATTTCACTTTCACTTTTCACTTTCCTGCATTGGAGAAAGAAATGGCCACCCACTCCAGTGTTCTTGCCTGGAGAATCCCAGGACGGGGGAGCCTGGTGGGCTGTCATCTATGGGGTCGCACAGAGTCGGACACGACTGAAGTGACTTAGCAGCAGCAGCATACTATGTGCAGGATGAGAAGGCTTGTAAAAATAATCTCATGAAATTACAGTCTGTGGTCCTGTTGTCGTAGTGTTGGATGGGGGAGGGAGCAAGGAGGAGGACGTACGAGAGACCCAAGAACCACAACACAAAACCGAGACTCAAAGAGGTCCTTAGAGCCCTAGAGACCGGCAGTGATGGCTCCTGGGCAGTAAAAGTCTGTCTCAGTGGTGATCAAAGGGGAACAATTGATTGTCGTCATCACTCAGCCTATTGTCTGTGTCTAGGACTTGGGACCACAAACCTTTATACATGACCTTTAGGGCCAGGTGTGTTTAGAACTCAGAATTTGGGGGATTTTGAAAAAGTAGCAATATGTGTGTGCTGTACAGGACCTGCCACCCCCACACCCCCGTGGAACCTGGTGAGCACTGTAACCAGACGCATTTGTGCTTGTGCAGTCAAATGTATAACAATTCACACTATAGTTTTTTTGCATCCTCCTGCCAATCAGGTTTGGTTTGCTAAAAGCTTTTGGTTTTCAGAAATTTTGAATGTCGGAATGGCAGATAAAGATTGTGGCTCTATAACATAGTATTCCAAGACAAAAATGAATTTACCCTCAAATCTGCACAGAACCACTTTGGTTTCTGAAAGTTTGATTTCTTTATTTATTTACACATTTGTTCAGCACTTTTGGATGGTGAGCATTGTCATTCCTGTATTTTTTAAGAATAAAGTAAACCAGAATTAATTTTTTTGTAGAATGTTTAGATAGCTTCAGTAGATATGTTAAAATAATTAAGACTATTGCAATATCAAGATTGGAAATTATGACCTTAGAAAAAATGCTTTGCTCCTTATCACTCACAAACTAAACATGACTTGGGATTTCTGCTAAGTTGTAGTGTGTTTACTGATTTTAAAAAAACACAGTTAAGTAAATAAAAAGACATTGAATAAAACAGGCAAAGTCTTCCATTGTTTATGTCGTCTACCCTTTGGTTGTCAAGTTTTATTTAATTTGTAAAAAACAAGGGATAAATTTACCATACTACCTTGGAATGCTCATGATATTTGTATCCTCAAGATTTTAAAAGATGAATTAAAAAACCATTTTAGATTGAGAAATTAATTTAAAAATAGTTTTTGCCATAATTTCTCTCAGAGACAGGAGACTCTCAGTGGGATATTATTTCCAGGAAGTCAGGAGGACCCCATGCAGAACTCCCTGTCGGGGGCCAGCGTGAGGAATCCCACCTGTGACAGAGTCACATGGCACACTCAGATGGCAGAGCAATTTGAGTAATTGGATTTCTCCCTGGTTTTTCCTGAGCATGTACCCCCAAAAATAAGAATTTGTCTGTTTCCCCACTATTCTCTGACAGTTTCTGGGAAAGAGTTAATTCAAAGCTTTAGCTTCCTGCATTTGAAAGGAGTGTTTCAGCCCTACCCCTTTTGATAAGGCTCTAGCCTGCCTAACAGGTTCCCCTGACCTTTTACAAGCTTGTGAATTGCTTACAACCCCCCAACTGTGAGGGGGCAAAAAGGCCTTGAAGTGTTTTAAAGTTACAAACCTTTTCTAAGAGCCAAAACCCTATTAGTGATAGGATTTCGCTGTTGCCTCAACAATTGCTGCCAGACTTCATTATTTGCACCTGGAAAGTTCAGCTATACAAACAGTATTTGGAAAAAGATATGTAGTAGTTAAGCCAGACTTCAGCAATACGTGAAGCGTGAACTCCCTGATGTTCAAGCTGGTTTTAGAAAAGGCAGAGGAACCAGAGATCAAATTGCCAACATCCGCTGGATCATGGAAAAAGCAAGAGAGTTCCAAAAAAACGTCTATTTCTGCTTTATTGACTATGCCAAAGCCTTTAACTGTGTGGATCACAATAAACTGTGGAAAATTCTGAAAGAGATGGGAATACCAGACCACCTGACCTGCCTCTTGAGAAATCTGTATGCAGGTCAGGAAGCAACAGTTAGAACTGGACATGGAACAACAGACTGGTTCCAAATAGGAAAAGGAGTACGTCAAGGCTGTATATTGTCACCCTGCTTATTTAACTTCTATGCAGAGTACATCATGAGAAACGCTGGACTGGAAGAAACACAAGCTGGAATCAAGATTGCTGGGAGAAATATCAATAACCTCAGATATGCAGATGACACCACCCTTATGGCAGAAAGTGAAGAGGAGCTAAAAAGCCTCTTGTTGAAAGTGAAAGAGGAGAGTGAAAAAGTTGGCTTAAAGCTCAACATTCAGAAAATGAAGATCATGGCACCTGGCCGCATCACTTCATGGGAAATAGATGGGGAAACAGTAGAAACTGTGTCAGACTTCGTTTTTTTGGGCTCCAAAATCACTGCAGATGGTGACTGCAGCCAGGAAATCAAAAGGCGCTTACTCCTTGGAAGAAAAGTTATGACCAACCTAGATAGTATATTCAAAAGCAGAGACATTACTTTGCCGACTAAGGGCCGTCTAGTCAAGGCTATGGTTTATCCTGTGGTCATGTATGGATGTGACAGTTGGACTGTGAAGAAGGCTGAGTGCAGAAGAACTGATGCTTTTGAACTGTGGTGTTGGAGAAGACTCTTGAGAGTCCCTTGGACTGCAAGGAGATCCAACCAGTCCATTCTGAAGGGGATCAACCCTGGGATTTCTTTGGAAGGAATGATGCTAAAACTGAAGCTCCAGTACTTTGGCCACCTCATGCAAAGAGTTGACTCATTGGAAAAGACCCTGATGCTGGGAGGGATTGGGGGCAGAAGGAGAAGGGGATGACTGAGGATGAGATGGCTGGATGGCATCACGGACTCAATGGACGTGAGTCTGAGTGAACTCCTGGAGTTGGTGATGGACAGGGAGGCCTGGCTTGCTGCAATTCATGGGGTCGCAAAGAGTCAGACACGACTGAGCGACTGAACTGAACTGAGCTGAACACTAGGCTTTTGAGTTAATTGCTTTCTTTTATAAATCATTGTACTCCCTCTTGCTTGCTTGGTGTCCTTGCTATGTAAGAATGCAACTTTGTTTAGTGCCTCCCGAGACTGGTGCCAGACCTTGGAAAAAATAACACTTATCAGAAAAGAGCTGTAAATTGTTGAATTGGCCTTTTGGCCAGAAGATGATGTAAATTACCTAAGACTTGTGTATACAATTAGGTATGCAGAGAATAAGCCTGGTCTTGATAAGAGTCAGGGCTGCTGACATTGCCAAAATTTGTGATGCCCATTGATCTTCATTGTATAAAACGGCCTTGTGAAAAATAAAGTTTGGACCAGTTTCTCAGATGACTTGCTCTCTCGAACTCCTTCTTTGAAAAGAAATCTGGCTCCTGCTATGTCTCTTTTTCTCTGTCCTCTTGTATTTTAATTCCAGGCTGAATTCCCATCTGGAATGGAGAGGCTCACCATGTCTACTTACTTGCCCTGGCTTTAAGATCTGAGAGAAAAGGGACCCACGGTGGGGCCCCTTTAGAGATTCAAGCGGACGCTGGTGGCCCATGTAGATGGTGCAAATCTCTGTCTTGAGATTTTATTGGCCTTCCCTGTAAACCAAGTTATTCAGCCTCCTTTGCTCCAGTAATTTCCCACTATACTATCCTATCCTGAGCTATCCTGTCCTATCCTGTCCTGTCCTTTCCTATCCACCCGCTCCGTCCCTGCTTTGAATATCCCTGGATCCACCGAGGCTGGACCCTGGCAGCTCCCCTTGCTCACCTCTGGCCTTCTGTATGCCACCAGGAAGGTCTTTAACTCCCACCCGGAAGACCTTTAGTTGCTGAGATTCCTGCCCAGGAAATGGATTATTTCATATTCTACCAACTGAAGGCTTATTTGTCCTCAAGACATCTAATATGCTTAGGATGGTGTCTGCCATGGAGCAGATGCTCATTAATATTAGTTACTATTATTCACCTCTGTATACATATCTGAAAGTCAAGGTCTCCCAAGGGACTGAACCTGAGACACCATGCTTGTGCCTTTGCAGGTTCACTGTGATCATCGTATCAACGTGAAATAGGTTCAGTACTCACCAAAGGCACAGGCACACACGGTAGTGATGGCGCTGTCCTACTATGGGATTACTGTGAGTTGAGGTCAACGCTAAGGTCTGTCTGTCTCCCCGCATCTCCCGGTCTTTCACTAGAAAAGAGATGCAAAGGGAGAAGATCCAATGTCTGAATTTGTGAAGACATCATGGGAACACAGCAGCTGTTTAACAGTTACACGGGAGCTTAGACAACGTTTTAAGCTGCTGAGAGACCTCAAGGAAGAGATAACCGAATGATCGTTGGAAATATTTTAGGAATGATGGTCAATTAGGTGTTTCAAACGAAAGGCAAATGGTCTAATTTTCTAAAAAGGAAATTTTTTGACCCCTGGATGGCAAATTCTATTTTATTTCTAAAGAAGAATAGACAGTGGATTTTTTAAAAAGATGGTTTGTGATTATCTGCACAGGAAGCGCAGACCCTGCTAAAATCCTTCTCTACAGGTTTCACAAAGAACAGGCAAGATGAGCGCTATTTCTTCCTGATGGATCCCAGTTAAATAGCTCAGGCTGTGTACTTACATCACAGCCAAGAGTCATAACACAAGCAGCTTTTCATTTTACTTTAGGGCCCCATGTATGCCAAGCACCATGATAAACACTGAGGACAGCGACAACTGAGCTGAAGGAGTTTTATGAAATCAGAACTATTCTCTAGTATTTTTCTCAAATAGTTGCCCATGAATGAATGGTTGAAAACAATTAGATTGGTTAATTAGTAGCTGCTTTGATACATACACACGTGTGTGTATATATATATATACATTTTTATAATGATGCTTATTCATTTTTGGATAAACCAAAAATGGTGAAAAAAAATATTAGTTGATGAACCTCTTCCAGAAAGGTGATATTTTGTGTGTGACGGAATCAAAATTGAGATGAATTGTAGCAATAACAAAATCCTACACTCTTTTCTACTTATTTATATAATCTAGTTGTTTGTATATATGTGTGCATTTGTGAAATGCATATGCTAAAGATTTGGTATTAATGCATAGGTTTTTTATTTTTATCATAAGCCATTACGATATAAATAAAGTAAACTTTTCTTATAAAGATTCCTCTTCCTTTCCAAATAACAACATTGTCACCTACAATAAAGTTGCATGATCACAACTACTGTTATCTTGGGAGAGGGTTTGGGGTGACCAGAAGCTTATTACTACAACCTCTATGTACCTCATTCCAATGAATTGTTTTTTCCCCACTAGCTCATGAACTCATGGTCAGAGCCTGTGTATCTAATAAAATGCCTGGACAGTCGCAAGCTCCCAATAAGCACTTCTTGAAGATGCATTCTTCCTACCCATCCTCCAAGAAAAAACCCTTAATTTGGTCTTATATTGCATTAACTATAGAACAGCACCTTTAATCGTTTCCTGCTGCTGCCGTAAAAATGTAACAATACAAAGTTAGTGGCTTAAAACAATACGAATTTCCTTTTCTGCAGTTGCAGAGGTCAGAAATCCCCAAAGTCAAGGTGTTGGTAGGCAGCATTCCTTCCTGAAGGCCTTGGGGGAGAATCTGGCTTTTTTTTTCTTTCTTTTTTTTTTTTGTTGTTGTTTTACCTCTTCCATGCTCTACAAGCTGCCCACATTCCTTGGCTTGTAGCTTCTCTCCTCTGTCTTTAAACTGGCAAGTCTCTGACTGTTTCTGGAGTCACATTTCTTTCTCTGACCACTGTCAGGAAGGATTCTCTACTTTTCTTTTAAGGGTTCATGTGTGTAGATTGGGTCAACCTGTATAATTTAGGTCATTGCTATGTAAGGTTAATGTATTCATAGATTATGTGGTTATGTTTAGGATTAGGGTGTGGACATCTTTGGGAACCCATTATTCTGCCTATCGGGGGCTTCCCAGGTGGCTCATTGGTAAAGAACCCACCTGCCAATGGAGGAGACACAGGAGACGCAGGTTTGATCCTTGGGCCAGGAAGATGACTAAAGGAGGAAGTGGCTCCGTTCCAATATTCATGCCTGAAAAATTCCATGGACAAAGGAGCCTGGTGGGCTATAGTCCATGGGATTGCAAAGAGTCAGACACAACTGAGTGACTGATCGTGCACACGAACACACACACATGCAGACACACACTCACACAATTTTGTTTCTAAGGCTCGATCCCATGTCAAACAGAAGTGGTGAAGGAAGCTGACAGAGGTCTGATGCCTCTTTAGAAGATGCAGAGACCCACGTTACAACTGAATACAAAAGACAGTAATCACTAGAGACAGTGAAAGGTTTCAAATATTGCACAAATACTTAAAAAATTCTCTCTGGCATATTTAGACATGAAGTGAAAACAAAGAAATGAGCTAGAGATGCTAGACATGAAGAATGTGTAGATGAATTGCTATTTGGTGACTTGTATGGGTGTCAAGTAAGACTCCCTATTTTAAGGAGGTTGAATATTTAAAATGAAAGAAACAAAAGGAAATGTGGGCTGTATTTTCTCATTTTAATCTAGAAAATAATATACTTTTGAGACTTTATTCGTGAGTCTACTTTGGGGATGATCATTTGGAACACCTTGTTAGCATCTGGGAACTGCAATTTATGTCATAGCATGTGCTACATAAAAGTATTTTGTTCTACTTCAAGAGTTTATGTTATCATATTCTTGATGAATTTCTAGGTTATGAACCTGAACTGTACTTGATGTTATGTTAGATCAATTGACGCACTATTTTATATTCCAAAAATATCCAAAAAGAAACTAATTGCGATCCTCAGAGGACCTCAGCAGACTCCTCTGTCCATGGGATTCTCCAGGCAAGAATACTGGAGTGGGTTGCCATTTCCTTCTCCAGATCTTTCAGACCCAGGGATCAAACCCAGGTCCTGTGCTGTCAGTCTCCTGCTGAGGTGGATTCTTTACTGATTGAACTGCTGCTGCTGCTGCTAAGTCACTTCAGTCGTGTCCGACTCTGTGCGACCCCATAGACAGAAGTCCACCAGGCTCCTCTGTCCCTGGGATTCTCTAGGCAAGAACACTGGAGGGGGTTGCCGTTTCCTTCTCCAACGCATGAAAGTGAAAAGTGAAAGTGAAGTCACTCAGTCCTGTCCGACTCTTGGTGACCCCATGGACTCCAGCCCACCAGGCTCCTCCATCCATGGGATTTTCCAGGCAAGAGTACTGGAGTGGGGTGCCATTGCCTTCTGCACTGATTGAACTACTCACACCTTTTTTCCAGTTGTATCCAAGAGAGGTCTTTGTGGTTCTTTGCACCTGTGATTTATCTACCCTTGTAGAGGGCCTTCGGTGTCTCCAGGGTTGTCATGGTCATTCTGGATCAAGAGGAGCCTGTTCAGACACTTAAGACTTTGGGCCAGTGTGGCAGTGACCGCACACAATTCTGTCATCTTTCCACTTCTCTGGATTGCCCCACAGCAATAAGGATGATTCTGGCCAGTTCCTGATACTACCCCCTCCACCATCAGGGGAAGGTCAGCTATTTTTTGATCCCCTGGGGAGAGAGGCAACTCCTCAGTCAGTGTCCTAAAATAGCCTGCCATTCTCAGCTGCCGGACTGGAGGCCCTCCAGGGGAACGCAAAGCAACACGAGTCCACCGCCCGTGTGAGTGGGACTCCACTGAAACACCAGCTAAGAGCCGCTTCTCAAGAAGATCCTGCCTGCTCACAAGTCTTTATTCTTTTTTTTTTTAAACTGAGGATCTGGGTGTCCACTCTCATCTATTTTCTTATTTTAGTTCAACAGAAACCAGTGAACTGAAAATGAGACTAAATATTGCCATCTTCTTTGGGGCTCTCTTTGGTGCTCTGGGGGTTTTACTCTTTCTGGTGGCATTTGGATCAGATTACTGGCTTCTCGCGACTGAAGTAGCAAAGTGTTCAGGTGAACAAAATGTGCGTTTCTTCTTCAAAATATTGTTGTACTTGGTGGTAATGAGGACAGCCTCATGTATCTTCTGGGAATCCAAAAATAGCAGTGGAGTGTCTATTTCTTCTCAGAAGAGATATGTAGAAAGCTAATGATCATCATTATTTGGGAAACAATACGTTGCGTAAAAAATTTCCCAGATGTAATTATTCAGATTGTGCTCCTTGTATCGATACCAATTACTTCATTTGTGTTCTGTACAGATAGAAAACGTCACTTTCCACCATGAAGGATTCTTCTGGAGATGTTGGTTTAATGGGATTGTGGAAGAGAATGATTCCAATATCTGGCAGTTCTGGTACAGTAAGTACAATTCAGCCTTATTTCCCCCCTGCCCCAATCCCTGGCTTGTCAATAAAAAAGAACCGTTTCTTACTTTGGTGCACGTCACTTACAAAACAAGATTGGATTCTTAGCTGTGGAATCTCAGTGGGGTATCTTTCAAAGGTTCCTTTCAAAGGTTCCTGATTCTTTTTCAGTAAACAGAATTGGCTATAGAAATAACTATTTTATTTTCTAACATAAAATTGTAGTCCATATTTATGGCAGAATTGGGCAATCTACTGTTTCCTTGCCCACATTTAAAATACATCATCCTTAACAAACAAAACAAATATTATCTATAGTGTGTTTTTGGAATGTCTATTATTGCTATGTTGCAAATACATGTTTTTATTTGGGGGCTATAAATCCTTGAAATCACAAATTAAAAAATTCAGAATTAGAGATGTATTATTTTATAGTAACAGCTTCAAAATTAAAAAAAAATCTTTTTTTGTAACAAAACAATTATGAGCAGTGACAGATGAAAGCTTGCTCTATTAAGGCTTAAACCAAGTTTGTGGGCAATATCAAGAAATGCTTTGCTTTTGATGTTTCCATTCTCTCACAGAAACTTTAAAGTTCTTTTTTGAAATAAAATAGCTCCTTAAAAATATGGCTACATTCTTTCAACTGTATTTTCTATATTGTTGTTAATCTTTGAAAATCAATTCACTGAAAATAGCTAGCCTTTATCTTACTGCATCCAACAATGAAAGAACTGTTTATTGCCTTCTGACTTACTTTGGATTGAAATTATTAGTCTTCTTCTCAAAACTACTCCTGTGATAAATCAAAGTATGGCACTTAAACAAGTCAAGATTATGGAGTATATCATAAAAATTTGAGATCACAGAAGACAGGCCAATAGTAAATTGGCATATGTTAAAGGAACAAAGTTATGATGAAATAGCATTTTGAGAGAAATATTTTGTAGAGTTTCTGATTGTCATTTGGGGAAGAAGAATAAGCATGTGATCTGCCGATGAAAATTATCTAGGCTTTGGTAAAGTGAAGTAAGTCAGACTTTGCAAGAGGAAGAGTTTGCCAAGACTTAGAGAAGGAAAAAATATTTTACTCCTTAAAGGGTATATGATGAAATCATCAAGATTTCAAACAACATTAAAGTTCTTTCTTGTGGTTTCTTCAGATACTAAAAATAAACTTTAATCATTAACTTGTATGGTCTATCATCTACATCTTTTCCCTGAAAGTAGAATATAGAAGAAATTTTGCATTAGTTAGAACCAATCATAGTTAGATCTAAATTTATTAGATTTTTAAACAACAACATTTTTGTGTGTGTGTGTGTGTCTGTGTCGGGCATTATGTTAGGAACTGGAGGATACTGTTGCGATAATGAATGAAATCTGGTGATTCAACTGTAGGTGATATTAAGGCATTCTCTCCACTGGATTAGGTCATGAGCTAGGTGTTTTACATGGATCCACTTTCCAGGTCTCCTGTGCTATTCCATATGAGACTTTTAAGGAAGTTCCTCCCTATTCAATAATTCTATTGAGTTTGTTGATCTGTAGTTTTATTTTACTTGTGTACCCCCCACAGCCTGTATTTCTCTTCTACTTGGAACAAATCTTCAGGCAGCCTCTCGGTAACAAATACCTCTGTCTTGCCTTCCTTCCCAGCCAATCAGCCCCTGTGGAAGAACTGCACCCACGCTTACCTGTCACCATACCCCTTCCTGAGAGGCGAGCACAACTCCACCTCCTACGACTCTGCAGTTAGTAAGTACTCAGTCCTCAGGGCGCCTCCAGAAGGGTGGTCTTTCTGAAACACGCCCCCCATAGCAGCTTTGTGGGCAATCAAAAAATAATTTATAATTTCAATGTGTTTTTTTATATCAGTCATGTATAAAATAATAAATAAGATGTCATTTTTATTTATTTATTTATCTTTGATGTGGACTTTTTTATTTTTTACAATCTTTATTGAATTTGTTGCAGTAGTGCTTCTGTTCTATGTTTGTTTGGCCATGGGGCATGTGGGTCTTAGTTCCTTGACCAGGGATTGAACCCACATCCCCTGCATTGAAAGGTGAAGTATTTTCCACTGGACTGCCAGGGAATTCCCAAACTGTCATTTTTAAAATGCCATTTATAATCTTAATAAAATACAACTTTGGTCCAAAATCAAAGCCCATTTGCTTGTTGCTTATCATGATAATTTTTTACAAGTGTGTTTGTTTTCAGATATGAAAATAATGGTATTCATCAGGAAGATGGGCTTCCCGGGTAGCTCAGATGGTAAAGAATCTGCCTGCAATGCGGGAGACCCAGGTTCGATCCCTGGGTTGGGGAGAACCCCTGGAGAAGAACATGGCAATCCACTTCAGTATTCTTGCCTGCAGGCTACAATCCATGGGGTCGCTGAGTCGGACAGACTGAGACACACGCATCAGGAAGAACTGCTCCGAAAGATGTAAAACTAGTCCTACAATGGAAACCACTGTAATATACATCCTGATTTTAAAGCAATTTTGCCATTGTCATACATAAGAATATGATTGCGTGCTAAGTCATTTCAGTCATGTCTGACTTCGTGACCCTGTAGATTGTGGCCCTCCAGGCTCCTCTGTCCATGGGGATTCTCCAGGCAAGAACACTGGAGTGGGTTGCCATGCCCTGCTCCAGGGCATCTTCCTGACCCAGGGATTGAACCCACGTCTCCTATGTCTCCTGCACTTGCAGGTGGGTTCTTGACCACCAGTGCCACTATTAGGTTACTGTATTTCTACCAAATGATGAAACTTCGTTGTGCGTGATATTCCGCAGAAGGAGAGTCCTATGCTGTTAACTGGGAACCATGATTGCCCAGCTTTTTCATGTTTTCATACTACTTTTTCTATAGAAAGTATATAAACTTAGTTTCTGTAGAAAGTATACAATATTAAGCACATAAATCTAATTTTTAAAAATACATAAGCTCAATATGTCAACTTTATTCTCAGTTGGTTTCATGAAGTTTTTCATAAGAGAGTGCTTATCCTAAGCTTAAAACTAAGGGTTGGTACAGAATTTAGTGGTGTCATTAACAGGGCCAAAAAAAATCTGTTTTTCAAAGAGAATACATAACATTTAATATTCTGGATAAATGTGTATTAGTCAGGATTCTCCAGAGAATCAATAGGAATTGTATGTGTGTGTGTGTACAGAGAGAGAGACTGAGGTTAATTGATTGACTGATTGATTGACTGATTGAGGGAGAGATTTTAAGAAATTGGCTCATGCTGTTGTTTGAAAGGCTGTTAAGTTTGAAATCTGTGGGACAAGGCTGCAGCTGGAGATTCAAATAATAGCTGATGTTGAGGTCTCGACTCTTGAGTGCTAGAGACTTGGGTAGAATTTCTATGGTGCAGTCTAGGGGAGGGTTCTTTCTTCTTTAAGAAACCCTTTTTTGTTCTTAAGTCCTTCAGCTGATTGCATGAGGCCTACCCCCTCATACTGTGGGATAATCTACCTTACTGATAGTCTGCTGAGTGTAAACACTGGCACATCAAAATGCCTTTATAGCTGTTTTTAGGCTACTGTTTGATCGATCAGCTGGGTACCATCGTCTAACTAAGCTGACACATAAAATTAACAATCACAGAACTCAATGAACTTTTACACCCGTCATCCATTTTTTTCATCTTTATGTAAAGTATGAATTTCCATACATTTTAATTCTGTTTTGAGTTTGTCAGAGGGGATAGCATCTGCTTATATCACATTATTAACATGACGTGTCATGGAGCAGGTGTGGATCCGGGTAGGAAAAGGGGTGAAGCTGTGCTCGTCCACCAGACTTGCTTGTGCTCAGAGGGCCTGTGGCTGCTGGTCTTGATAATGAGTGTGGTGCAGACGCTCTTTCCCGTAAAAATCTGCTTGGCTGCAACCAAAAAAAAGTACAGGTCCCCCATCATTTCATAATTGTTTTAGAAAACAGTCATCTCAGTCACACTTGCCAAACCTTCTCTTATATCATTTACGATGTGGACCTTCTCACTGACAACAGAGGACGTGGCGTGGGGAACAGGCAGATACACTGCTTTATGTTATAAAAAGTTACATTACAGAGAGTTACGGAAACGCTATCCCTTGCTTGTCATTCTTTCTAGGACATTAGCCATTTGCATAAATATTTGCATATTGCTGTTGCTGATACTCGTGTGTTGGGGTCCTGTGATAAGATAGGTGTGGTAGGCTCCATATACTTAAAAGTGAATCTGAAAAATTTGAAAAATTTGCACCTCAAAGAGATAGCGCATGTGTGCTAAGTTGCTTCAGTTGCTTCAGTTGCTTCAGTTGTGTCGGACTCTTTGCGAGCCCTTGGACTGTGGCCTGCTAGGCTCCTCTGTCCATAGGATTTCCCAGGCAAGAATACTGCAGTGGGTTGCCATTTCCTCCTCCAGGGCATCTTCCCAACCCGGGGATTGAACCCAAGCTCTTAGTCTTCTGCATTGACAGGTGGATTCTTTACCATTAGCGCCGCCTGGGAAGCCCTAAGGAGATGGTGGCGAACTTGCAAAACAAGGTAACGCTATCTGTGCATAATAATGATGAGGAAGGGTAGTGAGTGGATGTCAGCGAAATTGCACTGCAATTAGGTTTAGAATTATGCTGCGTTACATATAATTACCATGTCACTTTTTGGATCAAGTGACAAACCATGGTCCATTTTTTTTAAGTTGTCACACTCCTCTTTGGCATACATATTGCAACTCCTTACTTCACTTTAAGCAAAAACACTAAGGAAAAATGACTGAGGTGAGAAGAGGTATGTCCTACAAGAGAAATAGTACATGCAAGTTCCATTTATCTTCCTACTACTGGTACAGTGATACCTGACATTATATTTGGGTGATTATTTTATTGTTTCTTTTATCCACGAGAAAGATACAGACTTCATCAAAAAGATTCAATCTGGTTGAAAGTGTGTGTTTCCTACTTGATAAAGCCACGAGATTTCACTAGACTCCAGAACTACTTGTCAACTTCATAGCTTAATAATTATCAGGCATTATACATTTGCTGGGATTTCCTGATGGCTCAGATGGTAAAGAATCCACCTGCCAATGCAGGAGTCACAGGTTTGATACCTGGATTGAGAAGCTCCCCTGGAGAAGGAATTGGCACTCCTGTATTCTTCCCTGGGAAACGCCATGGACAGAGGAGCCTGCTGAGCTACAGCCCATGGGGTTGCCAAGAGTTGGACACGATTTGAAAACTAAACAGCAACAACAGTACATTTGTCAGCTTATCCTGGGAAAATTCAAAGTATTGTTTGTGAAATCTGATGTACTGTGGCCAGGCAAATTATTGGCAAAATTGCCATTAGCTAGCTACAGTTAGCTAATACTGAAATCAGTGAAAATGATACAGTGGTGGATGGTTTTCTGGAAAGACTATTTTAGAATTATTGGGCATTACTGATGAAATTATTTTATTTCACAATAAGGAAGCTGAACTCAGAGAAACCGTGTGATTTCTGTCTTCCTGCAGTTGATCGCTGGCAGAACTAACCTTAAGGTCCAACCTCTGGGTTTTGTTTACTGATAATCTTATCAACTGCTGCTGCTGCTAAGTCACCTCAGTCGTGTCCGACTCTGTGCGACCCCATAGACGGCAGCCCACCAGGCTCCCTCGTCCCTGGGATTCTCCAGGCAAGAATACTGGAGTGGGTTGCCGTTTCCTTCTCCAATGCATGGAAGTGAGAAGTGAAAGGGAAATTGCTCAGTCGTGTCTGACCCTCAGCAACCCCATGGACTGCAGCTTTCCAGGCTCCTCTGTCCATGGGATTTTCCAGGCAGGAACAGTGAATGAGAAAAGGCTGATTTTAGTTCTTCCTATTAAATCTTTTAAAGTGAAGTCTTTTAGTTGGATCTCAATAAAAGAACAAAGTAAACTTATGTTGGCTTTTTTAACCTTTCTGTTTGATCCTGACTTGTATGTATGTACAGTCTGGTCTAATTCACTGTTTCCTTTATTTTTCTTTTAATCTCAAATGCATATTCTAAAATCCATTTCTGTTCAAATCTTGTTATTTGGATGGTTGCCCAAGCTTAGAGGGGCTGATCTAATTCTCAGAATTGTTTTCTGAAGTAGGACTGTGTACTTCGAAGTCCATTAAACAATTTCATTACCTCTCGATATCTGTCAGAATTCAGATTTTCTGGTTTGTTTCATGCTTAGATTTAGTCATAGTCCATTAATTTGCTAACATCGGGTGATGGTGTACTGATCGTAGATTAATTTTCAAGGTAACTCAACCCTTGAGTGAGTCAGTCATTTCTGTATGGCGTCCCCTTGGCCTGTAACCACACCCACCAAGGTGCCCCTTGTACCCAACTGCAACTGTTCATGAATACTCAGCTCCTTCATTGTTTATCGCAGTTCCCCGAAGGCACAGATTGTGACCTAGTCATGTTTGTGTCACCAGCACTTAGCATAGTGCCGGATACTTAGAAGATCCTTCAGCGTTTGTATGAATGACAATGCAAAATTACAGTTTGTATTTTCAGTGATAAACTATTTTAACTTTATTACTTCCAAGTGGAAAAAGCTTCCTTATGAAGTAGAATATATTGAACATAATTTCTGTTTTTCCCTGATGAGTTGGAACAAACATGTGGACACAGGCCGGCCACACGGCCTTCTTTGAGCTGCTCAGAACTAGCATTTGCTCTCTCACTGCAGGGCCCAAGGGTGTCCACCCTTCTCCCCAGGTGCTCCTCCCTCCTCCCACACCCTCCTCCCCGATTTCCTTGATGAAGCAGGATCACCCACCGAGTGATCCAGTTCAGACTTTAGTTCCTAAGGAAGACTTCCTTGCTGCCCTTGCCCACCTCTAACAAAGAGGCTAGACCAGGCTCTCCTTTATAAAACCCATGCTTTCATTTGATAATTTATAGCACAGGTTTTAAATATTTACTGCAGAATTATTTTGTTCATATATCCCTTCCCTATTTAACTCTAGGCTCCACAGCTGTAATGTCTTTTATGTTTGACTCACCGTTGTTTCTACTCTTGCTGAATATTTTTGTAGAATTAGTATTTCTTGAGGGTCTGCACTAGCTAGACTGGACTGTGTGCTGGCACTGATGCCTTGAATAACTACTGATGTGTGTAGGAATTTTTAAACCTTCACTCAGTGGACCTCGTTTACTCTGAAAATGGTTTTTTCCTACTTCTAGTAAATTTTTTAGGTCTACAACATTGTTTTCATGTGTCAGCTCTCTTTTATCTTTATTTCCAATGTTTATTTACTATTCTTTTCTGGTCTGCTCCTTCTTCAGTCTTATAAAAAAGGTAGGGTGATGTGAATGATATAAGACTAGAAGCAGGAAGGCAACTAGGCAAGGTGTTAGTCAACAGCTCATGAAGCTGGAAGTAGCCAAAAACAAATAGCAACTGGAGAATGAGGGTTACTTTTGTCCCACAGTAAGAAGTTCAGAAGCAGCTGCTATCATGATGCTGTCAGGGAGCCTGGCCTTTCAAAGCCTTTTCTCCCCATCCTTGGCAGGTGGACAGCCCCTGTCATCTTCTTCCATCTTCGGGAGAACAGGCGTGTGCCTGGAATTGTCCAGTAGATTGCTGCCGATGCTTCCCTTGTCAGAACCATGTCACATGGCCTTGCTGGGCTGGGGCTTGGAGTTGCTTGCTTTCCAAGCTCTGTGGCAGATGAGGACAGGAAGAGGAGAGGGGAAGCAGGGAGAAGACTTTCAAGGGTCCTCCTCACGGATCAGCATCTTGGTCCTCCCTGGACCTTATCAGGGCAGGACAAGGGATGAGGCAACAAAGGTCAAGAGGGACTGATGGGCATAAAGGATATTAAAGAGTTAACATGTAAATTAAAGAGTTAATGTGTAAATTTCGGAGCCAAACAGAAGAAATCTAGGGGCATCTAGGCTGACAAAGAAACTGCTCTCTAAATAAGATGTAATTCAGTTTATATAACATGAGTTCCGTTCAGTCCCTCAGTCGTGTTCGACTCTTTGTGACCCCATGGACTTCAGCACCTCAGGCCTCCCTGTCCATCACTAACTCCCAGAGTTTACTCAAACTCATGCCCATTGAGTTGGTGATACCATCCAACCATCTCATCCTCTGTCATCCCCTTCTCCTCCCACCTTCAATCTTTCCCAGCATCAGGGTCTTTTCCAGTGAGTCAATTCTTCCCAAAGGGTAGTTAAAGTTTTAGAGTTTCAGCTTCAGCATCTGTCCTTCCAATGAATATTCAGGGCTAATTGCCTTTAGGATGGACTGGTTGGATCTCCTTGCAGTCCATGGGACTCTCAAGAGTCTTCTACAACACCACAGTTCAAAAGCATCAATTCTTCTGTGCTCAGCTTTCTTTATAGTCCAACTCTCACATCCATACATGACTACTGGGAAAACCATAGCTTTGACTAGATGGATCTTTGTTGGCAAAGTAATGTCTCTACTTTTTAATATGCTATTTAGGTTGGTCATAACTTTTCTTCCAAGGAGCAAGCACCTTCTAATTTCATGGCTGCAGTCACCATCTGCAGTATTTTGGAGCCCAAGAAAATAAAATCTGTCACTGTTTCCTCATCTATTTGTATGAAGTGATGGGACCAGATGCCATGATCTTAGTTTTCTGAATGTTAAGTTTTAAGCCAACGTTTTCACTCTCTTCTTTCACTTTCATCAAGAGGCTTTTTAGTTCCTCTTCACTTTCTGCCATAAGGGTGGTGTCATCTGCATATCTAAGGTTATTGATATTTCTCCTGGCAATCTTGATTCCAGCTTGTGCTTCATCCAGTCCAGCATTTCTCATGATGTACTCTGCCTATAAATTAAATAAACAGAGTGACAATATGCAGCCTTGACGTACTCCTTTCCCGATTTGGAACCAGTCTGTTGTTCCATGTCTGGTTCTGTCTGTTGCTTCTTGACCTGCATATGGGTTTCTCAGGAGGCAGGTCACGTGGTCTGGTATTCCTATATGTTTAAGAATTTTCCACAGTTGCTTGTGATCCATACAGCCAAAGGCTTTGGCGTAGTCAATAAAGCAGATGTTTTTCTGGAACTCTCTTGCTTTTTCAATGATTCAGTGGATATTGGCAATTGATGTCTGGTTCCTGTGCCTTTTCTAAATCCAGCTTGAACATCTGGAAGTTCATGGTTCACGTACTGTTGAAGCCTAGCTTGGAGAATTTTGAGAATTACTTTGCTAGCATGTGAGATGAGTGCAATTGTATGGTAGTTTGAGCATTCTTTGGCATTGCCTTTCTTTGGGATTTTTGGAATGAAAACTGACCTTTTCTAGTCCTGTGGCCACTGCTGAGTTTTCCAAATTTGCTGGCATATTGAGTGCAGCACTTTCAAAGTATCATCTTTTAGGATTTGACATAGCTTAGCTGGAATTCCATCACCTCCACTAGCTTTGTTCATAGTGATGCTTCCTAAGGCCCACTTGACTTCACATTCCAGGATGCCTGGCTCTAGGTAAGTGATCACACCATCTTAATTATCTGGGTCATGAAGATCTTTTTTGTACAGTTCTTCTGGGTATTCTTGCCTCCTCTTCTAATATCCTCTGCTTCTGTCACGTCCATACCATTTCTGTGCTTTATTAAGCCCATCTTTGCATGAAATGTTCTTTTGGTATCTCTCATTTTCTTGAGATCTCTAGTCTTTCCCATTCTATTGTTTTCCTCTGTCTCTTTGCACTGATCACTGAAGAAGGCTTTCTTATCTCTCCTTGCTCTTCTTTGGAACTCTGCATTCAAATGGGTATATCTTCCTTTTTTCCTTCGCCCTTTGCTTCTCTTCCTTTCACAGCTATCTGTAAGGCCTCCTCAGACAGCCATTTTGCCTTTTTGCATTTGTTTTTCTTGGGGGTGGTCTTGATCCTTGCCTCCTATACAGTATCACAAACCTCTATCCATAGTTCTTCAGGCACTCAGTCTATCAGATCTAATCCCTTGAATCTATTTGTCACTTCCACTGTATATCATAAGGAATTTGATTTAGGTCATATATGAATGGTCTAGTGGTTTTCTCCACTTTCTTCAGTTTAAGTTTGAATTTGGCAATACGGAGTTCATGATCCTAGCCACAGTCAGCTCCCGGTCTTGTTTTTACTAACTGTACAGAGCTTCTCCATCTTTGGCTGTGAAGAATGTAATCAATTTGATTTTGGTGTCGACTATCTGGTGATGTCCATGTGTAGAGTCTTCTATTGTGTTGCTGGAAGAAGGTGTTTGCTATGACCAGTGAGTTCTCTTGGCAAAACTCTATTAGCCTTTGCCCTGCTTCATTCCATATTCCAAGGCCAAGTTTGCCTGTTACTCCAGGTGTTTCTTGACTTCCTACTTTTGCATTCCAGTCCCCTATAATGAAAAGGACATCTTTTTTGGGTGTTAGTTCTAGAAAGTCTTGTAGGTCTTCATAGAACCATTCAACTTCAGTTTCTTCAGCATTACTGGTTGGGGCATAGACTTGTATTACTGTGATATTGAATGGTTTGCCTTGGAAACGAACAGAGATCATTCTGTCGTTTTTGAGATTGCCTCCAAGTACTGCATTTAGGACTATTTTGTTGACTATGTGGCTACTCCATTTCTTCTAAGGGATTCTTGCCCACAGTAGTAGATATAACTACTAAATAACATACAGTCAAGGTAAAATGGTCACTCTTCTTCAGACAATAAATATTACTTTAGTGTATTTCTTTCCAGTCCTTTTTACGTGCATATTGTACTTTGTTTTGATCATTATAAATAAAAATGTATATCTCACTTTTTAATTTTTAAGTTACTAATATTTCTGCATGTTTGTGCCTAATAGTTTCTCAGATTTTAAATGTTAGTTGCCACCTCCACATTAAAAATAATTTTATATGTGTAACAGTTGTCATAATTTGTGTTAGTTCTTTAGATTATATTTACATAAATGTGGATCAAAAGGTAGGAACAAAATTGCATTTTTATTATTTTACCAAGGCGCCAAATTACTTGCCAACCAGTACTGTACTGTGAAGTATTTCAACTAAGAAAATGTGGTAGGAAGACGGAAATATGAGAATCAGGAGAAGAGGGCCTGCTTTGAAGTGAAGACTAGGGATTTAGTTTGGATTTAGACACATTAAATTTGGGTTGATAGTGGAATACCAGTTTGAAATAATTCAGCCAGTAGCTTGATGTGCAGGACTGATTTAAAAGACTTTAATTAGCATAACAGATACCAAGAATTGCAGAGATGGTTTTTGATACAATATGATCTTTAAGAGAGGTCATAGTAAAGAAGGTGGTAAAATATCAGTTATACTTAGGAGAAGGAAAGAAGCAAAGACAGTCCAGGAAGGAGAAAGAGAGAGAAGCAGGGAGAGTCGAGGCGATGGCTGGCTGGTGTGCTGTCAGAGGGTCTGCACAGGCACCAGTCTTGGGAAGGACAAGGCTGACCTCAGTGCAGGCGTGGAGTGGGTGAGGATGAGAAGAGGCAAGAGGGGTTGGCAATACCCCGATGGTGCAGAGGTTCTGCTGAGCTCTGGTAGCTCCCTTGCCACCAAGGTGAGGCCCGTGAAGCCAGCTCCTGTGAAGTCTAGACCCGCAGGCGCTGCTGGCTTGGCCTAGACCCCAGCCCTTCTGCTCTGTGTCCCCTTTTCTGAGCACCGGCCATCCCCTGGGGCTGAGCCCAGGGCCCAGCTCTCTCTCCCTGGCAGTGCTTTTTCTCCGTCATTTTCCTGCACATTCTGACATCGGATCCTCCTGGGAGCCAAGCCCTGCCCCAGGCTTCTCCTCCTCTTCTCCAGAGAGAGAGGTCAGAAGGCAGTGATCCTCCTCATGGGGCAGGGCAGCAGAAGGACAAAACGTGAAACCTCACACCGGGTGTCCGGGGAGCTGGGCAGCGAGGAAGTGGAGACCTTTGCCGTTAGCCAGCCCTGGGCCTTGAGAGAGCAACTCAAAGAGCACAGCCTTTTAGAAAGCTGCAGGTCCCCACAAAATAGCCCCACGCTTTACTCTGCAGGGCAAACTAAACCATAAAAATGCATGCCCTTGTACTGGACAGCGTGAAGCAGTGAACAACTGAATTAAGGTTTGAGTCTAGGGTTAATATAAATGCTTAAACAATTGAGGAGACAGATCAACATGTCAGAGGCAACTAATCTCATTGGAATGTCTCCCCCACCGCCCCCGCATTCTACTTGCAATGCCAGAATGCTAGTGTAGTGTATCTTATTTGCCAATTCTTTTGTTTGTATATAATGATTCTGGACACTGTCATAAATTTACAAGATAGTTTTAAATACTTCTGCTCTGTGTTAGTTGTGTAGGGAAAAAAAAGCAGCTCTGCAAAGTTTAATAGAAAATACAATTCAGTCTTTCTCTCTTTCTTTTTTTTCTTTTCTGGTCACAGATGTCAAGTACCTAGTTTTTTGGAAATACCTTCTGTGCTCAGTTGCTCAGTCATGTCTGTCTCTCTGTGACCCCATGGACTGTAGCCTGCCAGGCTCCTCTGTCCATGGGATTCCCCAGGCAAGAATACTGGAGTGAGTTGCCATGCCCTCCTCCAGGGGATCTTCCCACCCCAGGGATCAAACCTAGGGACGGAATCTGCATCTCTTGCATCGGCAGGTGCATTCTTTGCCACTGGCCACTTGGGAAGTCCCTGTTAAATGAGATTGTTTGGTGATTTACATCAGTGTGCCTTGGCTTCCCTTCCCAGAGGACAGGCTGCATACAACCTGGACAGAGGATGTCAGTAATATCTGTGATGCTGTCAGCTACACACACCAGTAGAAACCTCCTCTAATGAAAGGACATGTCCTGGCACCATAGACTAGGGTTTCTCAGCCTTGGCATGTGGACACTGGGGCCAGATGACTGTAGTGGGAGGACAGTCCTGTGCGTTGTAGGACATTTAGCAGCATCTCTGGTCTGTACCCACTAGATGTCAGAGGTACCTCTTGGTGTGACCATCAAAAACATCTCCAACCATTGCCAAATGTCCCGCGGTATCTGGATGGGCACAGAACCATCTCAGTGAGAACTACTGGGACACTCTAAACATTTATCCCCAAGATTCTGACCCAGGGCCCACGCTCCTCTTCAGAATTATACCTGTATTATCCACACTCTGTGTCCAATTCCAAGTCTGGACCCCAAATAATGCTTAGTTTCCTCTGTCTTCTTTTATATTGGATATTTAAACCAGAAAGAAGCAAGAAGACCACCTTGGCCTCAATTTTATCTTTAACTAGCATCGCTTCTGCCTCAGGCTTCAGACCTTTTTTCAGAAAACATTATTAAGTAGATTTGATGAAAAAAAAAATTGAGTGTTTGCTGTATGTTGGGCACTATTTTGGGTGCTCTAGAGCCAGCCCTAAATTCTTGCCCTAATGGGGCTTTCATTGCAGTGGGAGGCAAAAAATAAACCAGTCACATACTCGGAGAGAAATAAAAGGAGAAAGAGTGTGTGTGGAGGGGACCTCAGCATTAATTATGGTGACAGGAAGTCTGCACGGAAAAGGTGATGTCTGTTGTGAGTTGACAGCTCTGAGTTGAATGGGGCTGCCACCAGCTAAACTGTCACAGTTTCCTGACCCCTCTTTTGGGAACTAGATAAATGCTGTTGGGAGTGCCCAGCACAGGGACTGGCTCTTGGTACAGGTGCTTGGCCGTTAGAAGCTGGGCTTTCGGTCAGCATGTCGCATTCACTGTCTGGAGCCGTGACTTCCTGTCTCTGGTCTCCCCCAGATTCACCTCACTTGTCTGTGAAAGGAAGATAAGCTTAATATCAACCTCATACTGTGGTTAAAATAGAAAGAGAGAATAGTACAAATGCTTAGCATAGCAGTTGCCATGTCTTTGGTATTCAATAAATGTCAGTCATTCTTAATATGCTATGCTAACTTACAAGACCCTAAAGAAGTCATCCCCAAGGCATGTCAGTTCATCCTAGCTTCTCCCTAGTGGAATGCTCTCTGCTCTCTGAGTGCATGCGTGTGTGTGTGTGTGTGTGTGTGACCACAGCAAGCATTTGGTACAGTTTCTGGTCAAGAATAAGGACTTAATAAATAAAGCTCATTATTAATGTCATGATCCCCATCCTCCTAGTACATGAGAGTTAATACTACCACATGTACTGTCCAAGATTGGCTACTATTTATATGACAATGTTGATTAAAATGGACTCAACAAACACTGTGTATTCACTGTTCTAAGTTCTGGGAAACAATAGTGAACAAAAGAGTTGGAAATCCTTGCCCTCATGGGGTTTCCTTTCTAGTGAGGGGAGGCAGAAAAAGTGGCATAAAGGGAACCGATTTTATAATACATTGGAAGATGACAAGTGTCCAGAGAAATGTAAGAGAGGGAAGGAACCTGGAGACTAAGGGGCCTGGGGGTGCAGAGGTGGAGGAGATATGAGCTCTGTTATGTGAGATGTCTATCAAGGTCTTTGGACCATTTTTTTTAAGGTGTTTGTTTTCTTTGAGTTTCTATTGAGTTTTAACAGTCCATTATGTACTTCAGATCAGTGTTTTTATCACTTGTCTTGTGCAGATATTTTATTCCAAACTGTAACTTGTCTTTTCATTCTCTTGCCATTGTCTTTTACAGAGCAGATGCTTTTAATTTTAATGAAATCCAGCTTATCAATTATTTCTTTCATGGATTGTTTCTTTGGTGTTGTATCAAAAAGTCACCACTATACTCAAGGACATCTAAAAAGTCATCACCATACCCAAGGTTTTCCCTGTAATATCTTTTAAAGAATTTATAGTTTTACATTTTACTTTTAGGTCTATGATCCATTTTTAGTTAATTTTTGTGGAGAGTGTAAAGTCTGAATGAACTCTGGGAGTTGGTGATGGACAGGGAGGCCTGGCGTGCTGCGATTCATGGGGTCGCAAAGAGTCGGAGATGACTGAGTGACTGAACTGAACTGAACTAAAAATCTGATTCTAGATTCCTTTTTTCCTGCATGTAGATGTCCACTTGTTTCGGGAGCATTTTCTCTGCTCTGCTCCTTTGTTGGATGTCAGCTGATTATACTTCTGTGGGTCTATTTCTAGGCTCTCTGTTCTGTCCTTGATCTGTGTATGACTACTCCTTTGCGAGTACCACGCTATCTTGATTACTCTAGCTTCATGGTAAGTCTTGAAGCCGGGTAGTGTCAGTCCTCCCACGGTGATTTCCTTCTTCAGTGTTGTATTATTCTAGGTCTTCTGCTTCTCCATATAAACTTTAGAATCAATTGTCTATATCTACAAAATAACCTGCTGGAATTTTGATTGGAGTTGTACTGACTGTCTGCTGCTGCTGCTAAGTCACTTCAGTCGTGTCCGACTCTGTGCGACCCCATAGACGGCAGCCCACCAGGCTCCCCCGTCCCTGGGATTCTGCAGGCAAGAACACTGGAGTGGGTTGCCATTTCCTTCTCCAGTGGGTGAAAGTGAAGTCGCTCAGTCGTGTCTGACTCTTCATGACCCCATGGGCTGCAGCCCGCCAGGCTCCTCCGTCCGTGGGATTTTCCAGGCAAGAGCACTGGAGTGGGTGCCTGAATGTCTAGATCAAGTTAAAAGAGCTGACAGCCCGATAATGTTATCTTACTACCCTAGACATGGAACATCTCTCCATTTATTTATTTTCTTTTGTTCATCAGATTTATAGTTTGCTTCATATAAATCTGATATATATTTTGTTAGATTTAAACCTAATATTTATTTTGGAGGGCTCTAATATAAATTATAAGTTTTTAATTTCAAGTTCCAGTTGTTTATTGCTGGAATGAAAAAAAAATTTTTTTGTATATGAACCTTGTATCCTGCAACCTTGTTATAATCACTCCAGCAGTTTTCTTTCTTTCTTTCTTTCTTTTTAATGGATTCTTTCAGATTTTCTTCATAGACAATCATATCGTCTACAAAGACAGCTTTATTTCTTCCTTCTCCATATGTTTACCTTTTGTTTCCTTTTCTTATCTAATAGCATAATTAGGATTTCCAGGGCAGTTGAAATGATTAGTGAGAGGAGACATCCTTGTCTTATTTCCGAAGTTAGAGGGAAACTTTCCAGTTTCTCACCATTAAGAATAATATTAGCTGTCTGTGTGTGCTTATAGGGTTTCCTAAATATACATTATCAACTTGAGGAATTTCCCCCTCATTCCTAGTTTACTGAGGGTTTATATCATGAACTGGTGTTGGATTTTGTCAAATATTGGTTCTACATCTACTGATACGATCATGTGATTTTTCTTTTTTAGCCTGGTTGATGTGGTGATGTGATGGGTTATATTAACTGATTTCTGTATGTTGAAGGTGCCTTGAATACCTGGGATAAAGTCTACCTGATCATCATGTATAATTATGTATTGTTGGATTCAGTTAGCTAATATTTTGTTGATGATTTCTGCATCTATGTTCATGAGAGATACTGAGTGTAGTTTTCTGCGGGAGCCAGCACGAGGAGTCCCGCCCATGGCAAAGGCCATGAGGTTAAGGGGCCCGACAGGCAAAGGCAAGTCGGGCCTTAAGGGAGCCTCCTGGATCTGCTCATGCCTCTGCCCCCAAACCAGAGCCTGCCTGCCTTACTGCATTGTGCTTTTCACCTACTCTTCTGACATTATATGGGGGGCTATCCCCCACCACCTCTCTCTGAAAAGGAGTTAACTTAGGACTCCAGTTAATAAATCTCCTGGGTGTGACAAGGGTGTTTCAGTCCAAAAACCTCTCTGCGGCAGACTAGCTTGTGTGATAGGATTATCCACTCTTGCTACTATGTACATGATTGTTTACAACCTCTCAACCATAAACAGCACAGAGAGTTTGGAGTATTTTAAAAGTCCTAGTTAGCATAGGGTTTTTCTAAAGATAAAAAGTCATGTTGGTGAAGGGTTTCATTGCTGAGTTAATGATTCCTGCCAGGCCTCTATATCCTTAGGCACCTGGGAGTATGTTAATCGATGTAATTGGAATGTAAAAAAAAGAAATATAGTAGTTTTGATGTTAGCAATACTAGGCTTTTGAGTTAATGAATTTTCTCTTTTGCTATAGATCACTATACTCCTCTTTCTTTGTTATAAATCATTGTGTCCTTGCTATGTAAAACTGTAACTTTATCACTGTCTTAAGACTAAATAGATCTTAAGGGGAAACAAGTTTTCTGATCGATTAACCTTTATCAATAGAAAGAAAGATGGGGCCATAAAATGTTAATCAGTCTCCAGACCAGAAGATATTGTAAAACAAATGTAAGACCCTTGTAAGAACAAAGATATGCTATGAACACTGTCTTTAGATAAGGGTCGGAGCAGCTGACCCTGCGTGACTCTGTTTCTTACATTTATCTCTATGTACAACTAAAAGTATAAAAGTGGACCTGAAAAATAAAGAAACGGGCCAGTTCCCGGAATTACTGATCTCCTCATGTCATTCTTTCTCACCTTCTGGCTGAATTCCCATCTGGAGCGTAGAGACTCGCCAAGCCTACTAATTTTGCTGGGGCTTCTAAGATCTGACTGGGGAGGCTTTTGTGTCTCCTCTCCTTCGGGAGAACGGGAAGACACCTGTGGCCTACGTAGGTGGTGCAAACTCCTTGTCTCGGAGTTTTATTGGTTTTCCACGTAAACCAAGTTATTCAGCCTCTTTTCTCCACTAATATTTCCTACTACACTATCCTTTTCTAATCTCTCTTTATATCTGTAATGAAATAAGTTCTTTCCTAGGACGCCGACTCTGTCCCCGCTTCGAATTTCCTGATCCACCGAGGCTGGACCCCGGCAGTTTTCTTTCCCTATAAATGTCTGGTTTTGATATTAGGATAACACTGGCCTCATAGAATGAGTTAGAAAGTGTGACATCTGCTTCTTTCCCTCTGGGATATTGTAGAGAGAGAACTGGCATAATTTCTTCTTTAAATATTTGATAGAACTTAACAGTAAACCCATCTGGATTGAATCCATGGATGTGGACCTGATGGCTTAGGAGGGACAACTGCATATTTATTGGAAAATTCCACATATCAGTGGACCCATGCAGTTCCAACCTATGTTGTTCCAGGGTTTCAACTGTGTATCCAGTTGATTGATGACCTTGTTGAGCCTGGCTGTGTCCTTTCTGATTTTCTGCCAGATGGATCTGTCCATTGTGATAGAGAGGTGTTGAAATCTCCCAATTTAACAGTGTATCCTTCTTATCTTCTTCTAATTCTATCAGTTTTTGCCCCACATAGTTAGTTTAATACTCAGTTGTTATATACATACATATTAAGGCAAAGTCTACACTTAACAGTGTATGGGGCTTCCTTGGTGGCTCAGATGGTAAAGAATCTGCCTGCAACTTGGGAGACCCAGGTTTGATCCCTGGATCGGGAAGATCCACTAGAGAAGGGAATGGCAACCCACTCCAGTATCCTTGCCTGGAGAATTCTATGAACAGAGGAGCCTGGCAGGCTAGTCCATGGGGCTGCAAGAGTTAGAATGACTGAGCGACTAACACTTTTACTGTTTTTCATACTATTTATACTTAACGTTCTTACTGAACTTAACCCTGCCGTTTTAATTTTCGTTTTCTGTTTGTTCTCTCTGTTTTTCATTTCTCTTTTCTTTATCCTGCCTTTCTGAGGGTTACTTGGATTTTTAAAAGTTTCATTCCATTTGAGTTATCTGAAGTTTTTTAGAGCATCTCTCTTCTCTGCACCATTTGACTGTCTCTATCATCCACTGCATTTTTATTTGGGGCTACTATATTTTTCATTTCTAAATTTTCCTTTTGGTTCTTTTTATATCTTTCATTTATTTGCCAGTTACTTTTGTTTTCTCTTCAATTTGGGTCAAGCATGTACATGTTTACTCTTTGAGACATTTTTTATCATGACTAGCTCAAAGTCCTTCTTAGATAATTCTAACATCTCTGTCTTCATTGCCATCTACTGAGTGATCTTTTCCATTGAAGTTGAAATTTTTCTGGTTCTTGGTATGACCTCATTTAAAAATGAAGCCAGATCTTTGACTTAGCCATTGAAAATCTCAATAAAGTTAGAAGACGGAAAAAACACAGAGGGTGACTGCAGAGAAGAAAGCATTTAAATGAGAGATTAACATCAAAGATACTTTAAAAAAAATCCCATGTATTTGGAAATTAAATGTCTGCTGCACCTGGTCTTAAGTCTCTGGATATATTCCAGTGTCTCCTAGTTTAAAGTCTATGGGAACTTGAATAGAATTTGTATCCTACTATTGTGTGAAAATTGTATAAATCTTAATTATGTCAAATCGGTTCATAATGCTCTTCAGGTCTACTATATTCTTCTACTTCTCTGTACATTCATTCAGTTAACTTCTAAGAGTTTGATATTGAAACTCCAACTAAGCAATCTTAATTTATCTATTTAAAACAATTGTAATATATAGTGAAACTATATGTAACTTTGTTCTGTATTTTCCAAATCTCCTCTAAATGTGTCATCATATTTCACAATTTAAAAAATAAAAAAAAGATGAAAAAAAATGAAGCCAGGGATTTGGACATATTATGTTAGTAAACGTGAGATCGTCTGGGTTTTTTTTTTTGGCTTTTTTGACACTGCTCCTGCAGGAGAGGGGTGGGCGTTGCCTCAATAAAATCGGGTGGGATGGAATTCCAGGTTCCCCATTTAGACTGTGTTGACGTAAGGAGGAGCCCTCCTGGGTACTTCTGGGGCATAGTGAAAGTTCTGGCTTCCCACTGTGCTTCTGTTGATGCCATCCTGACCAGGAGGGGCAGGACTGAATCATTACAACTTTAACCATGATTTCCACTTACTGATAGGTTTGCAAAGGAGGCCTCATGACTATGGTTGGTGGGGAAAGTCCTAAATCTTCACTGGCCTCCTCTCATATCGCCCCAGGGGGAGGGATGTCTAACTTCCACATTGCGGGAGTGGAAGTCCAGGGTCCCCACGTGGTCTCCACTTTCACTGTGAATGGTGGCCCCGTTACTATACGAAAATCAAAGTCTTGACTCCACATTCAGCTTTGTCTTCTACATCCTTGCACATGAGTGGAAGGGGAGAGGGCACCATACTACAGCCTCTTGGGAGTCCAAGGCTAGGCTCCCCTCTCGGTCTTTGCTGATCAGAGTGGGGTTGGGGCCAACATTTACTGTGTGTGTTGTGGTTTTTTTTTTTAATTATTTTATTTTTGACTGCATTGGATCTTCATTGCTGTGTTTGGGCTTTCTCTAGTTTCCTCAGTGGACAGCTGTTTTCTAGTTGTGATATGCAGCCTTCTCATTGTGGTGGCTTCTCTTATTGCAGAGCACGGGCTTTAGGGTGCATGGGCTTTGATAGTTGCAGCACATGGGATCAGTACTTGTGGCTTGTGGGTTCTGGGGTGCAGACTCAGTAGTTGTGGTAAACGGGCACCATGTGGAATCTTCCTGGACCAGGAATTGAACCCGTGTCCCCTACATTGGCAGGAGGATCCTGAACCACTGAACCATCAGGGAAGCCCTCTGTGGTGTTTGACTTGTGTCAAGTGGTTATTTTCTAGAAGTTTCTTGCTTTGATAGGCAGTCCCTTACCTGGTTCTTTGGTGGTGGTGGTGGTTTAGTTGCTCAGTCGTGTTCCACTCTTTTGCAACCCCCAGGACTGTAGCCCACCAGGCTCCTCTGTCAATGGGATTTCCTTCTCCAGGGGATCTTCCCGACCCAGGGATCAAAGCAAACTGTTTTTGTTGGATAGGTTTTTGACTGTGAATGTTGGCATTTCTGGATTGCTTGCTTTTCCATATGCGGTGAATGTTACTGCCTGGAGGTGATAAAAGCCTCAACTCCCTTCCCTCTCTGCATGACCCCAGCAGGGGGCTGGTCTGCTGCTGTGGCCCTTGCTGTTTCCCAGTTGTTGGCTCCCTGTGCTCTAAGGATTGGATGAATGAGCGAAAAGAAAACCTGAGCTCACCATCACATCATTCCGCGGACTCCAGGTTTCCCGGTTGGCCTTCTTCTCTCCCATCTTTCTGCCTCTTCTGTTTGTTTCATAGATGATCACCAGGGATGTTCGTGATGACTAAAAGAAGCAAGAGGGGAAGGTACGTGTGCTTCATCTTCCTGGAAGCAGACGTTCACTTTATCTAGTTACATTCTGAAGGCACAGCTGACCGGATTCACTGATGGCCTGGTGTGAGGTGTGAGGGAAAGAGCAGAGTGAATGAGGACACTTTTCTTAGCAACTGGAGGGATGAAGCTGTTATTTTTAGTGATGGGGAAGGCTGAGATAGATTGCTAAGAGGAAGCTTGGGTAGTTTTCGGACATGTTGAGTTCAGGACACCTAGTGGAGGTATTATGTCGGCTTTGGGGTCCCAGAGTTTGGAGTTAAAGTGGCCCTTTGGGCAGAAAGTGTGCATTTGGGAGACATTGCTTGGGGGTGTATTTAAACCATGAAGGAAAATAAGACCATCTGGAGACTGAGATAGAGAGAAGGCAGGTCGGCCCGAAGTCGGAGCCCTGAGATGGTCTGTTGTTCAGAAGTCAGGAAGGAGAGGAGAGACCCACAGAGGAGACTGGGAATGGGCAGCGAGGGAAGAGGGAAGAAAACCAGGAGAGCGTGGTGTTCTGCAAACCAGAAAGGGAGCGCTTTCTAAGAGAAGGGAGTGATACGCTTGGCCAAATGCTGCCTGCAAATAGAGTGAGGCGTGGATGGAGGTCTGACCCTTGAATTGAGCAGGCTACCCACAATTACTTGACCTCGTGCTTTGCAATCTAGATTTATTTCTTCTCAGGCTCACTACCCCTATATCCCCTTTAACACATCCATCACATTTTGTGTAATCTCTCTTTTCTTTCTTTTTAACTTTAAATGAGAGTATAGAATGATACATATAAGTCTTGCTTGATAAATTTCAGTGCTGACATGAGGGATTAATTAGATCCAGTGAGTTTATCAATTATTGCAGCTGTTAATTGCTCAAAGACACCATCATCATTGCTTCAAAGTTGTTCACTGATATCCATATTTCTTGTTTCTGCATATTAAAACCTACTAATCTACTGACAAATATATAAGAAGAAAAATGTTATAAAAATCTTTAATATCCCAACAAAATGACTTATTCCATTTCCTGTGACAAGCTCCTATTATGTGCAGTCGTTGAACAAACCCATCTACTTTATTTTACAAATACTGCCTCCCTGGATCTTGAGACCATACTGTCAAGTAGAATTCATTGCTGCCTTTTCAAAGCCAAGGAAACCTAGAGCATTTGGGTTTCTCAGCTCAGAGTTCAGCTCTGCAGTGAGCTGCTTCCATTTCCATAGTTGCCTTCTTGAAAACATTGTAAGGGAAATTATGCCTTATTTTTCTAACAAGCAATATATAGTTTAAAACAAAATCTATTTGTTATTTAGGAGAGAATTGGTGAGTTCTACTATATTTAGTTTTGGTATGGTGACTCAGTGTGAGTTTTTTTTTTTTCTTTTTTACTCTTTATTGCTCTTTACAAACAAGTTTGGGGTTATAGAAATAAAACTCAAGTGATTTTTAAATGTAGTTGTTTTAAAACATGACTGGTTTTTATAAAGCGCTTTTTCTAGGACTCAGATTCATTGCTCCAGGACTGCATGTGGCCGTGATGGAGCATTGATCTAGTGTTGTTAAGGGAAGTGACACATCTTGTGGAAAGCAAAGCGTTAACTTGTTCCCAAAGCAACAGCTGTTGCGACACAATACGAAGTGCATTTGCTCTAATAGCTTGCTGTGTTGAAGAGCTCCAGAGGGAAGTCTTCCAAAGATGTATCTTATCACTACAAGCAAACAAATAAAACCAGATCCCCCACCACACCATGTACAAAGTAGCTATGGGAATGCTGTGTTTGATCTTTTCAATGGGTTTCGCCTAAAATGTGCAGTTTCAGCAGGCTGGTCTTCTCTAGTGGAGAGTTGGAAGTTCAGTCTATGCAGTTCATTATCAAAGGGAAATATTGACTATTCACTTGTTGAAACTCTAACCAGGGAAGTTGGAAGTGACTCCTGAGACTGCTGGTCTACCTTTTTTTAAAATCAGGAAACAAACAGAAAACCAGGGAAGCTGGATAGTGATCACTTCTCAAAGCACGCAGCAAATAGAAGATAAGTCGGTGAAGACTCAGGGGTGCCAATAGGCATATCTGCCCCGTTCCTTCAGACTGAGCCCCAAAAGAGACCTAGTCAGTGAGAGGTGGGGAGAGGGGTTTAGGTCCTTAGTGAATGCCGACTTTGAATGGCAAAGACCAGTGGAGAAATTGTGACTCTCAGCCTGTTGGTGAATAAGCAAAGTGTGAGTTTGTCTTGGAGGGAAGGAGGCAGGCTTGCCCTGCTAGGGACACAAGCCATCTTGTCTGTCCCCAGGAGACTGTCACTTCACACCTGCGAGCTAGCACTCCTCCCTTCGGGGTTCACATCCCAAACCCTGCAGGTCTGGGTTCCAAGCTGGCCAGCTTCTCTTCCAAGGTGTTCACTGACGGGCTCTGGTCCCTGGTTGCCTGCAGGGCCCTCGCACCGCAGTAGCCAACGGGACCTCTCAACTCTATTCCTTTATTTTCTTCCTGGAAACTTTTAAACTCCCTTTTGTTATTACAAGTCCTTAATAAGGTCTCTTACCATTACCTTTTACTCATAAGACAGGCTAGTTTCCATGAAGTATTGTTAGATCTTTTGAGGTGCCTTTATCTCTTAAGTATTTTACCCTTTAAAAAAAATCAAAAAAATGTAAATGTATAAAATAAAAAGAAGGGAGTATGTGTTTTACTGCCTTTGTTTCTCTTTCTCTCTGAACAACGCTCCCCCAACCCAAAACTAGACTGCAAACCTTTTGCCAATGGTGTGATTATTGATAGGTTAAAGCTCTATGTGGATAAAACACCTGTTTTAAGTTTGCAATGATTTTTTGTATTGTTTGTAGGGAAAGTTTCATGTAATGTGGGCCGAAGTGTTCTCCTGGTGAACAGCTGTATTCTACAAGGACCCTTGTGACCTCCCTCCTGCCTTCTCTCTCTCTCTCTCACCACTTCTCCAGCACCAAAGCTTTCCCTGTCTGTGCTCTCACACTAAGCTCCCTGCACACAGCACTTTCTTCCTTGATTTTTGTTCATGCTTTCTGCTCTCTGCCTCCATTTCCTGTATTCCTGCTCTCCCTTTTAAGAAGTACTTCCTCCAAGGAACCTTCTGTCATATGCCAAGACTGGGTCACGTGCCCCTCTTTATTCCTGGGCGGTGTGCCACGGGATCCTGCCCTGGCACTTGGCATAGCTGCAGTCATCTGCCTGTGGCTTTCACTCCCAGTAGACTGCTTGGTAGCACATGTTGGACGTTTTTCTTGGCATATCACCAGTGTTTACTTATCTAGCACAGTGCCTGGTACACAGTAGATTTCTCAGTCCGTGTTTGAGCGTGGGTGAAGGAAAAAGTGGAATTTAATTCAATTGTTAATGACTTCTTTTGTTGGTGTTTTATGAGGAAAATAGAGGAGAAATATCAAATCATTTTAGTGCTGTGCAATTCCTAAGCTAACTTTTCTGAGAAAGAAGGAGAGAAACTACTTTTGAGTCAGCTCCCTTAGAGAAAGATTCCTAGATGTACAGTTGTGACCAAAGCCCATAAAATTCCTCAGAGAAATGTGTGTCTAGGGTATTACAGATTTTTGGAGGTAAATCATCTGAAAGATATGGGCTCAGGGGTCCTAAGAAACTTGCAACAGAATATTCACCATCAAGTAAGCAAGGATTCGCTATACTTATTTTAAATTGTCTGCCCAAATATTTGGGTAAACAGGTTCATATTTAATGTTTAAAAAGCAGGTAAATAAAGGGATCCTAAGATTGTCCCGTTTCTGGCTGAATATGAAGGACAGGAGGTCGTCTCAGGAATAGACCTGACTTTTTAAGAGGGAATCCATTAATAGGAAATCTGTCTCTCTGCTAGCATTGTTAGAGTTCGGCAGGGTCAGCTACAGAAGTTCCCAGTGTTCTTGATCATTTCTGTGCCCTGGGTGTTGAGGAGTGTAGGAAGGACAGTGACACAGTCCTTGGTGCTCCTAGCATCTAGGTGTTCACATCTCCCCACTTGATTGCTCAGCTCTGCTCTTCCTGTGCCCGCTTCTCCCTAGTAGTGATTCCAGTGATAATGACCCCCTCCAGTCATTGTGATCAGAGGCCAAGACCATCGAGTGGTTGCCACTGTGAATGCGTGTGCTTCGTTCTTTCCCACGGTCATTAAACATCTCAGCAACCTTGACTGTATATATTGAGGTTTCAGTGGGGACTGAGTGATGTTAGCAATCATCTGCTTATTCGCATTTTGTTGAGCATCCATTGCATGTTAGGTATAAAGCTTTCCCTAGAGTAGGAAAGATGGGCCAGACTGAGTCTTTGCCCTGCAGGAGGGCCCCGGCCAGAAGTGGATGTGGGACTGTAAAGAAGGACAGTGCAGAGTGCTGTCCAGTGATGGGCAGGCTTCGGGCACTCTGACAGAGTGTGAGGCCAGGCTCCACCTTTTTTCAGTCTTCTTAAGGGCGTGGTAGGATGGCTGTCAGCATTATCACATTATAGAGACAGAAAAGACAGGTTGACAGAGGAAAGCTTGACGATTATGTGTGTGCATGGAGGCCTTCATAGAAAGGTGAGAACTGAAGAAGCTGATAGGCCTGGGAACTTACATATCTTTTAGCAGAGTGATGAACATGGAGATGTGACAAGACAAAGGAAAAAGAAATTTGAGCTTGGGATGTAAATTGTGGGAAAGTGACCAGGAGATATATATGAGAGAAACTAACAGAAGAGATGGGTTGTTTTGGTAGGTTTGTCTGAAGACCCATCGTTATGCTGACTTGCCGTCTTTTTCGTGGCCCTAAAACTCCTCCTCTGGAGGTCCTCATTTATCTGAAGTTTCTCCTTCCTCTGGTCAGACAAGGAAAACTCCTACAGTGTGTGTTGATTCTGTGTGCATTGGTTCCCATTTGACCCCAGCTCACAGTAACCCTGGTACCAGCCTGGCATGTGTGGGGGTGGCCTGTTCTGATGTCCTTCACCTGGCTTCTGAGAACCCTGGCTTCCTCCCTACCACGACCCTGAGGATGCCAGAAGGGCAGCTCAGACAGTGACTGCCGACCGTGAGTGAGCCCCAGCTCTACCGGTGAGAGAAGCCACGCTCCTCCCAAGGTCACAGCCGCCGCCGGCGGGGTGGCAGGGGCCCCGGCCTCCGAGGCACCTTCTGCCTCCCAGCTGTTCCTTTGCAGCCAGGCTTACAAGAGGAAAGTAAATGAACTCTGTCGGGCCTCTCAGTGTTCTCTTTGTCCTAAAAATCCACGGCCTGGGCAGAGCACATGCCTCGGCACGTCCTCCGCTGCGGCGCTCAGACACGGCAGTGCCGGGCAGCCTGTCTTTCCGCTCCGGTGCGGGCATCTCTATATTTTTAGACCCGCCTGACATCGCGAAGGCTAGCGGTGTGTGGCGATACAGGGCCGGCTTGCTGGCCTGAGCAGCAGAAGCGGCTTGCCCGAAGCTCAGCAGCATATGCCGCGGGCCCTCATTTGCCCACGAGGATAGGGGAGGGGGTGGCAGTGCTTGGTTTTGGCTTCATTTTAGAACAGCTTATAGCACTCCACACTGTCTGTGCTCCAGGATGTGTGGACGCACAGGACCAGGTTTCTGAACTGGCCTCGTGAGGTGTCTGAGGCAAGATCGCAAGCTTTGAGAAATGAACACCTCTGAAGTTTATCTTGAAACTGCAAAGACAATATTTACGTGCTTATAGACACAGCAGAACAATTAATCAAAACACTATAGATTTGGAATCGTGGTCATTTGCATTGACCTTCCCCTCTCTGCGCTCTGTATGAAAGAGGGTTTGTTGTGTAAATTAAAATATTACAAAAGCCAGTCGAGGTGTCTTGGCACCTTAAAGGAACAGCCTGTGCAGCGTACAGGCCACAGCCATGAAGACAGCTTTGTCCTGCTGGACTCTCACCGGCCCAGCAGCAGGATCACTAAAGCTCAGGGTAGCTCTGCAGCCCTCCCATCTCGCCGCCCTACCCTCTCCCCGCCCAGCCGCAGCTCCCCTCCTCCAACCCCCGCCCAGAGGCTGCAGTAATGGCTTCAGTTGTTTGCCTCGTTCTATCCTTTCTCCTGCCAGTTCATTCTCTGTCCATCTACAGGAAGGATGTGTGTGTGTTAAGTTGCTCAGTCGTGTCTGACTCTCTGCGGCCCAATGGACTGTAGTACACCAGGCTCCTCTGTCCATGGGATTGTCCAGGCAAGCATACTGGAGTGGGTTGCCATTTCCTTCCCCAGGGGATCTTCCTGACCCAGGGATTAAACTCCACTTCTCCTGCACCAGCAGGTGGATTCTTTACCATCTGAACCACCAGGGAAGCCCTTGAAAGTAATACTGTAAGGGTGAAAGTTTAATCGATTTAGGAAGATAAACTGAGTACTTCAAGAGAACCATTTCTATAACGCCTGTTGTTAGTTATTTAACAACAACGTCTGTTAATTATTCATCCTCCTCCTCATTACAACACCCAACCAAGGACCACTTTGCTAGGTTAGTTCACCAATTTATTTAGAATTAACAGAATTTCATTTCTTTGCAAACAGCAGTTAATTCTGGCCTCTCAGAGATTGATTCAGATGAAGCTTTCCTTTAATCAATCCAAATTGTGATGATGTAGATTACATGTAAATCTAGTCACATTATATATCTTGCTTCATGTTCTAAGGAATTAATAGAAATTCAGTATCATTTAAGTTGAGCTTTGGATTGTATTTAATGGTAGAAATGGATTTTTAGAGATGTTTTCATTTAGCACAGTTCAGAGCTTTCAGAGACAGAACTTGCAGTTTTCATGGGCTCATATTAAGAACAAGGAAACAGACTGAGTATTCTCAGAGATACAGTCAAGATCTAGGAGTCTTAAACAGTATATAAATCACTAACCAAACAAGAACATACTTTAAACTTTTTAGTGTTATGTACTAGAACTGAAAGCTTGCCCTGTCCTAGACCCATGAGGTGAATAGATAGCTTTTAAATATTGACTACATTGTTGACAAGAGCATTTTATTACAAAGCATGTAAAAATAATAGCAGTAACAAATATTTTTGATTCTTTATTGCATGTAACTACTTTCAATGTATGTTTTCAATCCTTCCTATAAACTTATGTTAAGGATAGTGCTTTCTGGTTTAGAAAACTGTGTTCTATCGGAGTCACACAGTTAGTAATCTCTCAAAACCCATGCAACGTAATTCACTTCCTGTTGAAAATTCTCAGATCGCCTCCGTTTTACTTCAGACAGTGAAGGAACTACCCAATTCCGAGACGATTCTTCATTACAACCGAACATTTCCATTCTGGAATCGAAGAGGGCCACATATGCAAACTAGGTAATATAATTAGCTAAGAAACAGGATCCTCTGGAGAAGGAAATGGCAACCCACTCCAGTACTCTTGCCTGGAAAATTCCATGGACTGAGGAGCCTGGTGGGCTACAGTCCACGGGGTCACAAAGAGTCGGACACGACTGAGCGACTTCACCTCACCTCACCAAGAAACAGGAAGTTCCAAAAAATTCCGAAATAGGCTGAGAGTTGCGCACTTTGGAACGCTGAAGCGCAGGCAGAAATAAAGGCTGTGGTGACTGCCGTAAGGAAGTTCACTTGGAAGCTGTGTCTGTATGGTCTCAACTCTCCAGGCAGCCAGGACCCCCTCCAAGAAGTACCAATCTGTTGCTCCTGCCTTTTCCCTGGGACTGAGAATCCGAAGTCAGGAGATTGTGCTAGAGCAAACCAGGGCAGGAAGTAGCAGGTCTCAGGGTCAGTTCTTGGGGGCGTTTATTCCTCTTTTGCTCTCACCTTCACTGGATGCTTTCTCTCTCTTGCAGTCCCTCTGATATTGTTAGGAGTCATTTTAGGGGCTCCAAAGAGCTCTGGTACCCAGAGCTGTCAGTCTCAGTGCAGAAAAGAATTCAGCAAGAGGCAAAATAATAGAAGGAAGTGATTTCTTAATAAGGTTAGTTGTGAGGTTTATAAGCAGATAAGTGAGAAATGCAGTACCCTGGAACTTACTGGGCTACAGTTTCATAATCAAAGGAGGAGTGGGGAGGGGGAGAAGAGCTTCTTTGTTTTTCTCGAATAGATGTCATGCCTCCATCAGCAGTTCCTCCTCAAGGTTGAGCAGGCGAGTATCCTTGTCTCTGCATGGCCAAGCTAGGTCCACAAATTATTGTTTTTTTGTGTGTACAGAACATGTCTTACGGGTCACTAACTTCCTGAGCTCACTGGACAGGATGTGGGGTGACTAACACCTAAGTTTAAGTAACTGTCAGTGGTGAATACTCAGGTCACTCTGATTCCAAGGCTTGTTTCTCTACTGTACTATGCTTTATAATTTGTCATGCTCCACTTTCCCCGGACCACCGCTTATTGACGTTTACACCCCGCTTGCTGCCGAACCACCTCCTAGTAGTGCAGTAAATGAGGTGCATGAAAGTGAAAGCCGTGAGGCTCCTCTGTTATCTAGTAACTCTGGTCGGACAGGGAAGGCAAAGGCTTCTCTCAAAGCCTTCCCTCTTACTTCCCACAGTCGAGTTGACCAGTGCTTTCCTACCCTGTGCCCCGAGGAGCTGGAACACAACCACAGAGTGCCTCTTTATACAGTCAGCCCAGCAGCCGTGCCTCACCAGGCACGTCGGCGTGTGAGGTGAAAGCCTGCCCTTGTGTTCTTGCCTTCAAAACCCAGTTACTCACACAAAATGTAAACTTCCTTTTCCTATTTAACTGCAGTGGCTCCTCTTCTCAATATTCCATCTTCCATCCTCTTTCCTCTTAAACATGCCAGTTGATTTATATATGTTTTGCCAGGTGGGCTTGTTGAGAAAAATCATTCTTTACTTTCTTATGAAGTTTCTGTGTTGTCATAAAAAAGTATAATTTCCCCAGTATGTTGTGCTACGCTTTCCCTCATTTACACATGTAGGAATTTGGTTTTGTGTTTTAGCCTTTGGGAAATGAGAATTTGTTTAGTGGATCAGTAATTATCCCACTCAAAAATGATCATTAGAATTCCTCTTTATTCGATTACTATATGTCACCAAATCTACTATTTATTTATCACCAGCTGCATCCATTAATTCAGACTTACTGCCCCTTGACTAAGAGACCACTATAACTTTTCATTTTAAATCTTTCTAAGAACAAATATTAATAAAAGTAGTAAGTCTTAAAAATATCTTATTTTAAATCTCAGTCTATACACACCTTTTTTTTTTTTTGGCTTTGCTTGTCATTTTTATTACCTTAAGACTATTTTCCAATAGAGTCACAATCTAAATAAGAGCCCACTTTTTTGTTAGGAAACTGGGAGGACTGTTACCAGCTTCTCAGGGGTCATTGCAGTACAAGCATCATCTTGGCAGGAAGTAAGAGGCAGTGTTTGTAGATGTGAATGCCTTTTTATGTCTTTGTCCATTTGGTGTAAACTCCTGTGTGTGACCCATCTGGGAACTTGCTCAAGAGGAGTCTTTCTAGAACTCTGAGTGTTCCCATTTCTAAATGGACAAGCTGGTTAGAAAAAGAGCTCCCAGAGTATGTTAAGCTTGTATGTGGTGTAAATACCAAGCCTGTGTTGATAGAAGTTCAGCATCATTGAATCCAAAGTCATCTGGTGAGGCTTCGTTTCAAAGATAACTTAGGACCACAGCCTGGGAGGCTGCCCAGCAGTGCTTGGGCTGAAATTAGAAACATGGAGAAGAGAGAAACTTACTGTGCGACAGTCTGCCGTGTTCACAATCTAAGCGTGCCTTACTCTTCTTTTCTCCTGGGACCTGCAGTTTACCGTGGCTTCTGGGCAGTCCTGATGCTTCTGGGGGTGGTCGCCGTAGTGACTGCGAGCTTTCTGATCATCTGCGCAGCACCCTTCACCAGCTACCTTCTCTACAAAGCCGGGGGAGGCGCCTACATCGCCGCAGGTACGTCCAGTGTGAAGGCTGTGATTTCTAGCTGTGGAATACGTCTTCGTATTTTCCAGTTCTGATTCAGAGGTGAGACTTCTAGGAGTTAGTAATATGCTAATATGCACATAGAGCATTTCCTGAGTGCTGCCTAGGTGGCACACACATTTCCAGGGACTTTGTAGTCTCCATTTGCTCATTGTATCCAGGTTCTGTGAATGAAGACAATAGGCAGGAAAGCTCTGCTATAAGAGCCTTTTAATCTCCCTTGTCCTGTTAAAGTTCCACCTGTAAAATGGGAGTGACGACATATCTGTCTATAACATCTGGATGTTTGTGAAGCCTCTTGTGTGTGCCTAAGAAGATAGCCTATTATAATATTACAAACCCTCATGATTTATTTATCTCAGGTGAAAATCAATTTTTTCTACATCATCATTCCATTTTCATAACTGTGGTTCATATGTGTTATCTAAGCACCTTCTCTGTAAAACCTGCATTTAAAATAAAATAGCTATTTTAAACTAAAATAGTCACCTTCTAAATGAAGTCGCTCAGTTGTGTCCGACTCTTGGTGACCCTAGGGACTGCAGCCTACCAGGTTCCTCCATCCATGGGATTTTCCAGGCAAGAGTACTGGGGTGGGTTGCCATTTCCTTCTCCAGAGCATCTTCCCAACGCAGGGATCGAACACGGGTCTCCTGTATTGTAGGCAGACGCTTTACCGTCTGAGCCACCAGGGAAGTCCACTAGTCCTTCTAAGCCCCACTGAAATGATCATACAAATAGTACAAATAGAAAAATAACTGAATAGGTGAGTTTTGTGAATTTGAAGACTTTTTCTCTTCATCAGGAATTAAAATTCAGAGCACTAACCTGAAAACATAAGCACAATATCTTTTTGTAAACCTAAGAATTCTAGGAATTTAGACAAATTTCAGCCTAAGACCCAACTGTGGAGGAGGAAATAGCAACCCACTCAAATATTCTTGCCTGGGAAATCCCATGGACAGAGGAGCCTGGTAGGCTACAGTCCATGAGGTCAAAGTCGGACACAACTGAGCACTAGCAAGACCCAGCTGGACCTGCCTTTGCTGTGTTGCAGGTCACATGAGAAGGTCCAGGTGCCTCACTTGGGACTGTAGTGACCACGAAGGACGGGACAAGATGGGCGGCTCAGAGGCCTTTGTAGTTGCTGCAAAGACAACTCATGTTGCTGCCCAGAATCACTTAACCAAGGGTCAGTTAACAAAATGGCTTCTTGAAGCATTATTTTTGTATAAAAATTATACTTAATTTTGCAGAGGGAATAAGAAGAGTAGTCTCTGCTCAACAAGCTTAAAAACCCCACAAAATAACAACAACAACAAATGAAACCAAAGCCCACCCTGGGGACAGGGGCCCTGTGTAACCTATTCTGTCTTTCTTTTCATCTCTTATTTCAACTATTCTCTTCACTGAGTCTTTAGGGAGCCTTTATCAAGGGCCCAGATTTACCCATCTGAGCTCATGATTTTAAAAATTACGTCAAATATTTGGAATATAGTTCACATACCACAAATGTACCATTTTGAAGTGTGTCATGCAGTGTTTTGAGTACATTTCCAGAGCTGGATAAAGATCAGCAGTATCTGATTACAGAATATTTTTTTTTCTTATCTTACAAACAAACCTCATCCTCCCCTCCCCTTCTCTCCCCTCTAGCTCTGGTAACCACCAGTCCACTCTCTGTCCCTGTGAGTTTCCTCTTCTGGACATTTCATGTCTCTGGAATCACACTGTGCCTGGCTTTGACTTAGATCTCATAACTGATAATCTCTCTATACTTCATAATTCCATTAGACCAACTCCCTCATTAAGATCTTAAAAGATGATCCTGTGAAAGTGCTGCGCTCAGTATGCCAGCAAATTTGGAAAACTTAGCAGTGGCTACAGGACTGGAAAAGGTCAGTTTTCATTCCAATCCCAAAGAAGGGCAATGCCAAAGAATGTTCAAACTACTGCACAATTGCACTCATCTCACACACTGGCAAAGTAGTGCTCAAAATTCTCCAACCCAGGCTTCAACAGTACGTGAACCATGAAATTCCAGGTGTTCAGGCTGGATTTAGAAAAGGCAGAAGAACCAGGATCAAATTGCGAACATCCATTGAATCATAGAAAAAGCAAGAAAATTCCAGAAGAACATCTACTTCTGCTTTATTGACTACGCCAAAGCCTTTGACTGTGCGAATCACAGCAAACTGTGGAAAATTCTTTAAGAGATGGGAATATCAGACCACCTGACCTGAGAAATGTGTATGCAGAGTACATCATGTGAAATGCCAGGGTGGATGAAGCACAAGCTGGAATCGAGATTGCCGGGAGAAATATCAATAACCTCAGACATTCAGATGAAACCACACTTATGGCAGAAAGTGAAGAGGAACTAAAGAGCCTCTTGATGAAAGTGAAAGAGGAGAATGAAAAAGTTGGCTTAAAACTCAGTGTTCAAGAAAACTAAGATCATGGCATCTGGTACCATCACTTCATAGGGATGCAAATAGATGGGGAAACAATGGAAACAATGACAGACTTTATTTTCTTAGGCTCCAAAATCACTGCAGATGGTGACTGCAGCTATGAAATTAAAAGACGCTTGCTCCTTGGAAGAAAAGCTATGACCAATCTAGACAGTATATTAAAAAGCAGAGACATTTCTTTGCTGACAAAGGTCTATCTAGTCAAAGCTACGGTTTTTCCAGTAGTCATGTATGGATGTGAAAGTTGGATTATAAAGAAAGTTGAGTGCTAAAGATTTGATGCTTTTGAACTGGAGAAGACTCTTGAGAGTCCCTTGGATTGCCAGAAGATCCAACCAGTCCATCCTAAAGGAAATCAGTCCTGAATATTCATTGGAAGGATTGATGCTGAAGCTGAAACTCTAATACTTTGGCCATCTGATGGGAAGAACTGACTCATTGGAAAAGACTCTGATGCTGGGAAAGATTGAATGCAGGAAGAGAAGAGGACAACAGAGGATGAGATGGTTGGATGGCATCACTGATTCAATGGACATGAGTTTGAGCAGTGTCAGGGAGTTGGTGATGGACAGGAAAGCCTGGCGTGCTGAAATCCATGGGGTCACAAGAGTTGGACACGACTGAGTGATGAACTGAACTGGAATCCCTTACATGCCTTAAAACTGAGCACCTTCTTCACCAAATATATTTTCTCACCCAAATCACACTCTACTCTCACTTCATTCAAAGGTCTAGTCATGGGGTATATTTTATCCCAATCCTCCCAGAAATAATCTCCCTCTACTAAAATGTGTAAACCTTTCTTTCTTCTTCTTTGCTTTTCCATCTTTTTAAACTTTTCTCCATAAAGGGGATATGTACTAGCAGTAGTCCAGTACTTACATTATGGGCAACATGATTGTTTTAAACTCAGAGATACTGTGATCCTGGGTTTCATCTTATTAGAGAATTGTGTGTTTGTGTGTATGCAGTGCTCTTGAAAAAATTGTTGGGTCATGTTTTTTCCGATTTTATAATTTGTTTGAGAAAAATGTGTATCTAAAGAATTGGTTTGGTTGAGGACTCTGAGGAAAGATGAAGCATCTGATTAATATGTGACCAGTAGATTTTCTCTCTTCAGTGGCTCTCTGGCTGCATTCGGTATGGGGCTGAGGTCCTCTTGGCTCAGGATTTTATGCGAAAGGGAGGAGTCAGTGTGTTCCAGGAGCCCAGTCCTGAAAGCACTCAACCAGTTACAAGAAGACTTCAAATCTGACTTTTAACTTCCTTCACATACCAATTACTTACTGTTTGTGCGTGGCCATTTATTTCCTAAGAACACAAGGAGGTATTCCATTGGATGAGATTTTTTAAAACTACTATTTTTCTTTATCAGTTTGGACAGTAAAAGTGATATTCTCGGGAATACCTGAAACTTACTGTCTAGTAGCAGTTTCCACCATGAGACACATCTTTTAAAGCAATTATGGGGCTTTAATAAATCATCCATAAGCCTGAGTGTTAGAGACAAATTTTAAAAATCTCTCAGTTGTCTACTATTTCCACCCCCAGATATTTTAATAGGCAATTAATACTCTCAGAGTTGGAAATGGAAACTTACAGACTATTCTATAGGAACATTAGGAAAAGGGGCTCTGATCACTGGGTTTGGCAGCCAGGATTTTTCTGTACTGTATTTAACATGGAACCATTCATGTAGTCATTTACTGAGTTAAAGGATCGAATTTATCGAGCTTTCTAGTGGTTAGAGGTCACGTTTTCAAAACGAAGTGTTCTCCTTCCAAGGGGCAAGTATCCCAGAACGTCTCCTTTCAGGGCTTGCTGGTCACTCCAGACCTCGCTGTCTCCCCAGGCCAGCTCTCGGCGCTGGGCCTGGCAGTCGGGAACAGGCGTGGCCCGGGCCCGCAGCTGCCGGAGCGGCTGTATCCACACCACAAACAAGACACTCTCTCTTTGGACAGACGGCCGTGAGAGGGCGGAACCACATTCCGACCGGCCTTGCTGGTGTGCACGCAGGCCTCTGGCACGGGCAGGCAGGCCGCTTGGGCACATCCCACGCACGGCCGTGGCGTGCTGACGTCACAGCTGTC
>SJXQ01002247.1:346848-372562 GCA_006408695.1 Aepyceros melampus | reverse complement strand
CGTCACAGCTGTCGCTGTGAGCAGGGGCGGGCTCCGCGGTCTGCCTCGCTCTGTCAGCGGCTCGGGCAGAGTCTGAAGGCCCTGTGTCGTCACTTCCTGCTGTGGGCCATTGCCTTCCGGCCGGGCCATGTGTTCCCCATGAAGTTCAGTTCCGGACCAAGTGCGAGGTGATCGTTAGCACGTGGCAGCCCCCAAGTCTGTTTAAGTGAGCCTCTGCCACACCACTCCAAGGCCTGAAGAGTTGCTGAGCTTGCTTCCAGTGTGAACTCCGTGGGGCAGCTATGGAGGGCTGACTCATGGCTTCTCCGCACCCTGTGATACTCGATATGATAGGAAAGATGTCGGAAGGCGTGGCATTAAAAAACATTTGAATCACATGGAGAAAATAATTGTGTGGCTGAGTGTTCCTAACGCCGGCCAAAGCGACATCAATCCAGGAATTGCTCTGCGTGATTAAGATCCTGGAGTGCACAGGAAATAATGAGGACAGGGTTTGGGATGTTCTGGGACACGGACATTGGGTGATAATCCATCACAGCTAAAAAAATATTTTATCAGCTTATCGGGGTATAAAGGCTGAGCGCCAAAGAATTGATTGTTTTTAACTGTGGTGCTGGAGAAGACTCTTGAGAGTCCCTTGGACCGCAAGGAGATCAAACCAGTCAATCCTAAAGGAAATCAACCCTGAATATTCATTAAAAGGACTGATGCTGAAGCTGAAGCTCCAATAACTTGGCCACCTGATGCGAAGAGCCACCCAGTTAGATAAGACCCCGATGCTGGGAAAAATTGAGGGCAGGAGGAGAAGAGGGCAGCAGAGGATGAAATGGTTGGATGGCATCATCGAGTCAATGGACATGAGTTTGAGCAAACTGGGAGATGGTGAAGGACAAGGAAGCCTGTTGTGTTGCATTCCAGGGGGTCACAAAGAGTCGGACACAACTCAGCGACTGAACAACAGGGCAGAGAGATTTCTCTTCCATAATTGAAATCACCTTTTCCTGAATGACAACCTGGGGTTAATTTTTTTCTGCTGGATGTAGAGCTCCACAGAGTCTCAGCTGGGTCGAGAGGGCTGGGAAACTTCTGAATCTTGGTTAAATGCCTTGTTAGCATCTCATGTTAGTGAGACTGCACACTTGTGTTGTAAGTCAGAGGAACACAGGAGCCCACACTCCAGGCCCAGGGTATGTTAGCCAAAGCAAAGGACACCTTGGCAGTGCAGTGAGCCCTTTGGAAGGTGATGGAGGCCAGGTTGTGGCCTGAGTCCTGCCCCACTCAATGACCGCAGGACACATCCTTTCCTTGTCCAGACAGCTGTTTCACACGCTGCCATGGCTCACCAGGGACGTGAGTGGAGTGAGTGGGGTGAGCTACACAAACCCTCTGCTACCTGCAGCAGACACCCTGAGCATGTCCTTCTAGTCTGGAGGACAGTGCTTTCTAAGAGGGTAGGGATTGGAGCCCCTTTAAACGGGTCAGGGGGTAAGTGGATGTGAAGGGAACATGACATTCTTCTTCAAGAGGGTAAAACTGACTCAGAAGCACATTGGATTTGTGGTGTGTTTTCTTATTTCCTTTAAAGGGTCAGTGGAATTTGTAGTAGTTCATGGTGAACCACACTCATTTCTAGAGAAAACACAGATGTGATGGATGCATACCACAGGAGACGTTTTTTACCTTAATGCCAGAAAAAGTAGCTCATAGAATCACAGGGACGTATGTCGGATATTCACTGTCCTTTGGCTGAGACCAAACATGTGGCTCACAGGAGGCTTGGGGAATCATGCGCGGGTCCTCACATCTTCTTCCAGATAAAGCCAAATAGAGCGGAGGAGAGTGTGGAGGAAACAGACCAAGAGCAGGAGGGATCAGGGAAGAACTGCTGATGGCCTGGAGGCAGGTGTTCTCCACTTACAGGCACACACCCCTCTCTGAGTGCCCCTGCCTTCTCCAGTCCCTGTAGTGAGAGACCCAGACTATAAATAGCCACTGACCCGGGGGCAGCTGAGGGGACCTCCCTGTGAGGGAAACTGGCCTGGGGGCCTGCAAGGGCTTGCCGGTGGCTTTGCTAAAGCTTCTGTCTTCTTAGCAAGCAAGAAGTGGGCTTTCAGAGAAAATCAAAAGCATAACTTCTCAGTTTGGAACCAAATATATACCAAAGTACAGGACTTGAGCATTTTATTCAGGGCTCTGGTCTGTTGGAGGTGGGTGGTGGAGGGAAATAGCAATGCATAATATCTAGGCACTGCTGACCTGTCAGGCGGATGTACTGTTGAAGGAGAATTAGTGTCTTGGATTTTCCAGAAATGCAGAATGGTTGCTCAGCTTTTCCTTGTGCTCCGTCCAGAGTCTCAGGTGTACAGGTCTGCCTTCTAAGTAGGAACAGAGGAAACAGTGACTCTTATGTTTCTAAAAGTACCTGTTTTTATACACTTGCTTTGCATCTTCAGTTGTCACATTTGGGGATTTGTCTAGGAACATCATCGTGTTGGATTCTGATACTATTCTCATGTGGAATTTTAATGTCCTCAATCTGACATTTTTTTTTATAAATATCAAATACCAGAGTAAGTCAACCTTGGCTGGTATTAAATAGGGAAGAGCTTAGAAGAGTTGTTATTTACAAAAGTACTTTAAAGTCATAATACTTTTCTTTCTCAGATGCGTCTTTGAAAGTTTCTTTTTTCTCCACATTGCTTCTCAGCTGAGATTTGTGGCACAGACTGTTAGAATCAGACTTGCCCTGTCTTGGTTTTGAATGGGAGTCAACATGGTAGACACAGGGGCACCTCGAAGAGATGGTGGGTTTGCTTCCAGACCCTTCTCTGCTGTAATCCATTAGTATGCAATACCATTATGTCTAAAAAGCGGTTGAAATAGTGTGAGGGCAGCCATGATGTGAAGCAGAAATGCAAAGTGAGCAAATGATGTGTGGAAAAACAGCGCTGACAGACTGGCTTGGTGCAGGCTGCCACAGACCTTCACTTCACTACAAAATGCAGTATCTGAGATGCACAGTCAAGTCAAGGGCAGTAAAACAAGGTCTGCCTATATGTGGCACTAAGCGAAGGGACAAGTCCCCAGAGGAGGAATTCAAAAAGGACGCATCACAGTCAGTTTAACCTCTGAGCCAGGTGATGGCTACAGAGGGGAGGTGGGTGTGATGGAGAGAGAGGAGTTACCCCCCACCCCCACCACCCCAGCCTTGCCTGGTTGCACCATCCTTGCTGGGAACCATCTGGACTGTGGTCAACTCCTGCCCAGGTGAATCGAGGATGTGAGAAGCCTGCTCAGTAATAGCTTTGGTGGAACGGTATTGAAAAAAGCTTCAATTTGAAACGAGGGTAAGTAAATGCTCCCCACCCCCTTTTAAAAGATCTATCTGAGCTGAGAACTAGAGTAACAGGCCTACAAATGAATGCATTGAATAATTAACCTCCAGCCTGAGGAGTCTTAAACATGTCAGGTGACAAGACTTTCTGGCCTATAAATAGGATCTCTGGTTTGGAGTGAATTCTGCCGAGGTGGACGGGCAGAGTGTGTTTCCATCTGCCTCATTTTCCTCTTCCAAAGTACGTGTATCATTAACGTCTACTGTTTACTCAGTACTGTGAGGGGTTTAATTTGTTTGCGAATATTCTGTTTCATTCCACACCCTTTCCCCAAACTGTCATTTGCTGGAAAATAACTAGTAGTGAGTGGACCAGGCATATTGCTCTCTTCACTAGATTATGTTATGTGTTTTCTGAGGCCTTTTTCCCTTCACATACACTTTCTTATGTAGAAGAGAAGCACACGAGGTATAGATTTGTCTATAGAATGATCAGATCGACACGGGCTGGATTTTCCTAAGAAGAATTTCTGCTTCCTGTGACCGAGGGGCTGCTGTGGAGGGGAGGGAGGCTTGCTTGACTGGACAGTGGAAACAGAAAACGTCCTTAATACGACTAAGCTCCAGTCTGGATTCACCTGATGCGCTTTCTGAAATATCCTCTAGACAGAGGCTGTGAGGTGATGGGCGCCACCTGGTGGAGGATTCCAGCAAGGCCCGGGCAGACACGTGAAACCACCTTTTCCCTCTCTGCTCCATGAAGTCTCAGAAAGGAGAATCCACGGCAAGCTTCTTCTCGTGCCTCTTGGCCCGTCCTGAAATAGTCCCGTCACATGAGAACCTCTGACGCTTCAGAAGGTTTCAGAGGATGATATTTCTAGCCACAGCAAGAGCATACGCCAAAGCTCAGTGTTAGCTGAGTGCTCGTCCTGTCTGGGGCATCTTGCTCCCGGAGTGCTTTCCTCTATTCATTTCTGTTATTGCTCTCTTCGGTGGGCACTTGGGTCATCTGTATTTTACCAGTGATGAATCGGAGACAGACGTTAGAAACATGCTCAGTGTTGCTCAGCTGCTAAAGTTTAAACTTTCTAAACAGTAAACCTGAACCTGAGTAGACAGATTGCAGCCCTGAGCTCTTCAACCACCAAATACTTCCTGAAACTCAGTTACCATCAGCAGACCCTTCCTTGGCCTTAAATGAAACTGCTTCTCAGATCAAACCTCTCACTACTTATGAGTAGATATGGATATACATGCACAATCATTCTCTATCTATCAATCATTGTTTCACAAGAGAGTACAGAGTATTGAGACTTCCCTGGTTGCCTAGTGGTTAAGACTCCATGCTTCCAATGTAGGAGATATGGGTTCAATCCCTAGTCAGGAAACAGATCCTGCATGCCAGGGGAATGGCCAAAAAGTTTAAAAAAAAAAAAAAAAAGGAGGGAGAGAGAGAAAGAAAAGAGTACAGAGTATTGAATATAAAGGATGTTAGTGTCGGAAGTAAATGGCAACCCACTCCAGTGTTCTTGCCTGGAGAATCCCAGGGACGGCAGAGCCTGGTGGGCTGCCATCTATGGGGTTGCACAGAGTCGGACACGACTGAAGCGACTTAGCAGCAGTGTCAGAAGTTATCATGCCAATCTAAAAAATAGTATTTGACTCTTGAGTCACCCCCGCGCAGCCTTCTTGTGGCGGTTGAGCCCGAGGAAGCTATTGCCTGCTCGGTGTTCTCTAGCACCTGTGATTCTTATCCTTGAAGATGCCTGAGGAAGTGCACCATGGAGAGGAGGAGGTGGAGACATTTGCCTTCCAGGCAGAAATTGCCCAACTCATGTCTCTTATTATCAACACCTTCTATTCCAACAAGGAAATTTTTCTTCGGGAGTTGATCAGTAATGCTTCTGATGCCTTGGACAAGATTCGCTATGAGAGCCTGACAGACCCTTCCAAATTGGACAGTGGTAAAGAGCTGAAAATTGACATCATCCCGAACCCCCAGGAGCGTACTCTGACTCTGGTAGACACGGGCATTGGCATGACCAAAGCTGATCTTGTAAATAATTTGGGAACCATTGCCAAGTCTGGCACTAAAGCATTTATGGAGGCTCTTCAGGCTGGTGCAGACATCTCCATGATTGGGCAGTTTGGTGTGGGCTTCTACTCTGCCTACCTAGTGGCAGAGAAAGTGGTTGTGATCACAAAGCATAACAATGTTGAACAGTATGCTTGGGAGTCTTCTGCTGGGGGTTCCTTCACTGTCCGTGCTGACCATGGTGAGCCTATTGGCCGTGGTACCAAAGTGATTCTCCACCTGAAGGAAGACCAGACAGAGTACTTGGAAGAGAGGCGGGTCAAAGAAGTGGTGAAGAAGCACTCTCAGTTCATAGCTACCCCATCACCCTTTATCTGGAGAAAGAACGCGAGAAGGAAATCAGTGATGATGAGGCTGAAGAAGAGAAAGGTGAGAAAGAAGAAGAAGATAAAGATGATGAAGAGAAGCCTAAGATTGAAGATGTGGGCTCAGATGAGGAGGATGATAGTGGCAAAGATAAGAAAAAGAAGACAAAGAAGATAAAGGAGAAGTACATTGATCAGGAAGAACTGAACAAGACCAAGCCCATTTGGACCAGGAACCCTGATGACATCACCCAGGAGGAATATGGAGAGTTCTACAAGAGTCTTACCAATGACTGGGAAGATCACTTGGCAGTGAAGCATTTTTCTGTAGAAGGTCAACTGGAATTCAGAGCACTGCTGTTCATCCCCCGTCGGGCTCCTTTTGACCTCTTCGAGAACAAAAAGAAAAAGAACAACATCAAACTGTATGTCCGCCGTGTGTTCATCATGGACAGCTGTGATGAGTTGATTCCGGAATATCTCAACTTCATCCGTGGGGTGGTTGACTCTGAAGATCTTCCCCTGAACATCTCCCGAGAAATGCTCCAGCAGAGCAAAATCTTGAAGGTAATTCGTAAGAACATTGTTAAGAAGTGCCTTGAGCTCTTCTCTGAGCTAGCAGAAGACAAGGAGAACTATAAGAAATTCTATGAGGCATTCTCTAAAAACCTGAAGCTTGGAATCCATGAGGACTCCACTAATCGGCGACGCCTTTCTGAGCTGCTGCGCTATCACACATCCCAGTCTGGAGACGAGATGACTTCTCTCTCAGAATATGTGTCTCGCATGAAGGAGACCCAGAAGTCCATCTATTACATCACTGGTGAGAGCAAAGAGCAGGTTGCCAACTCTGCATTTGTGGAGCGCGTGCGGAAGCGGGGCTTTGAGGTGGTGTACATGACGGAGCCCATCGATGAGTACTGTGTACAGCAGCTCAAGGAGTTTGATGGGAAGAGTCTGGTCTCTGTGACCAAGGAGGGCCTGGAGCTGCCTGAGGACGAGGAGGAGAAGAGAAGATGGAGGAGAGCAAAGCAAAGTTTGAGAACCTCTGCAAACTCATGAAGGAGATCTTGGATAAGAAGGTGGAGAAGGTGACAATCTCCAACAGGCTGGTGTCCTCACCCTGCTGCATTGTGACCAGCACCTACGGCTGGACCGCCAACATGGAGCGCATCATGAAAGCCCAGGCGCTGCGGGACAACTCGACCATGGGCTACATGATGGCCAAAAAGCACTTGGAGATCAACCCTGACCACCCGATCGTGGAGACCCTGCGGCAGAAGGCCGAGGCGGACAAGAATGACAAGGCTGTCAAGGACCTGGTGGTGCTGCTGTTCGAAACTGCACTGCTCTCCTCTGGCTTCTCGCTTGAGGATCCCCAGACCCACTCCAACCGCATCTACCGCATGATAAAGCTTGGCCTGGGTGAGCACCCTTGTCCTCTCTAGTAGGAAGGTGTGTCGGGTGCTTTTAAAGGCTTTTGGGGGCATATCTGAAGTGGTTTCTTTCCTCCTCTTAGGTATTGATGAAGATGAGGTGACGGCAGAGGAGCCCAGTGCTGCTGTTCCTGATGAGATTCCCCCCCTTGAGGGTGATGAGGACGCCTCTCGCATGGAAGAAGTAGATTAGTAGTTTATCCTGCAGACTGCTCCCTCTGTATAGCGTCCCCATGGTTCCTGCAGCAGCAGCAGCCCCAGTGGCCCTGGCCCGTGTGGTTCCCTCTGCTGATGTCTAGTGGTTTTATTTCTGTCCTTCTACGGCAGGATACATGGGCCTCCAGCCCTATTCCTCTCCACGTTGGACATGGGGTTTGAATGTTGTGTGTTGTGTTTTTTGTTTGTTTATTTTGTTCTGAAATTAAAGTATTGAAAATAAAGAAGATGCAGGTTTTTTACACAGTTCTGCTTTCGTAGATTTAGTATATACAGTGCTGCCTTTGGAGTTACCATGTATGTATCCCTTTACAAATCTTAACCTGCCATCTTCTGAATAGGTAACATGGTACATAAAGTGAAAGCCATGTTCAGCCATGTCGCTCAGTTTTGTCTGAAACGCCTGTGGACTATACAGTCCATGGAATTCTCAAGGCCAGAATATTGGGGTGGGCAGCCATTCCCTTCTCCAGCGGGTCTTCCCAACCCAGGTCTCCTGCATTGCATGCAGATTCTTATCAGCTGAGCCAACAGGGAAGCCCAATTATGGTACATAGGAAGATATTAAAACCATCATGGGTAAATTTAAAGTCATAAAAACAAAATGAGAGATGGTTAAAGTGGGAGAAAATAATTACAAATGATGCAACAAATGTTAGCTAATTTCCAAAATAGCTCATTCAACTCAGTCCAGTCAAAAAACAAGCAAAGAACTAAATAGACACTACTCTTAAAACACTCGGTGGCCAGAAGATACATGAAAAGATGTTCAAGATGCTAATTTGGGAAATTTAAAATGATGTACTACCACACATGGGTCCAAATGGCCATCATTTAAGAGCTTCAGTAACATGCTGGAGAGAGGGTGTGGAGAAAAGGGACCCTTCCCTGGGCTATGGGTGGGACTGGATTCTCTGGGTCCAAAGTTGGTGCAGCCAGAGTGGAAAATGAGGTTCCTCAGAAAAAAAGCAATCTTAATCCTGGACAAAACATCCAGAGAAAACATTAAATAAAAAACCTATACCCCTGTGTTCACAGCAGCACTACTGACAGTCAAGAGTGGACACGGTCACTGATAAGGAAGATGTACACATACAGTGAAATACTCGGCCATTAAAAATGAAGTGATGCCATTTGCAGCAACATGGATGCCCCTGGAGGTTATACTAACATGGAAGACAAATGCCACTTGATAACCACCTATGTGGGATATATGTGGAATATATGAATCTGAATCAGATCATGAACAACAGACTGGTGTCTGAGAGGGTGATGGAGTGGGGCATTAGGGGCAGCTGGCCCAAGTTTTCCTATGCAGAAAGAAGCCTTACAGAGAACTATATTCAGTATCCCATTATAAACCATAATGGAAAAAAACTGTAAAACAACCACTGCTGTGCAGCAAAATTAACATGAATTAGCTACAATTTTTTAAAAATAATGATAAACACTGAAGGTTAAGTGGTATAGTGGTAAAGAACCCACCTGCCAATGCAGGAGACAGTAAGAAACGTGAATCCAATCCCTGGGTCAGGAAGATCCCCTGGAGAAGGGAACGGCCACCCACTCCAGTATTGTTGATTGGAGAATTACATGGACAGAGGAACCTGGTGGGCTATGGTCCATAGGGTCACAAAGAATTGAACACAACTGAAGCAACTTAGCACACACACTTTGAAAAGTCCCTTTCCTAAGCTTAGCATATACAGACGATTTTCCACTCAAAATATGAGTTTACTATGGTAGTACAAAAGCATACATTCAGTACTTTTTGAGTTTTGATCTTTTCCTGGGCTGACAATATGAGGTACCTTCACTGGTGTTGCTGGGCACTGAGCTGCAGTTTCCAGTCAGCCACCAGGCCACAAACAAGGACAAAGAAATGGTACATGTTAAAAACCACTTTTTTTTTTTTCAATATTTAAACAAGTTAAACATTTGACACTTGTAAAACAAATTGTAGGTGGTTCTGAGCTAATGAAAGTTTTAGATATCTGAAGCTGAATATTTGTACTTAGTCAACCAAAACAGGACCAAACCCACTGCAGCAATTTAATTTAATAAAATAAAATAAGAGCAAAAGTTATATTTCCAAAGTACCAAAACCTGCAACTGGTTCCTAGGGCAGAGCCTAGGGATCCAGGAGCAAGGGGGCTGGTGGTGCTGGGCAGGATTCCCAAGCCCTCGCCCAGCACAGCACCATCATCATTCACTTTCTCTCCTGGGAAAGCAGCATCGGGAGCCTACGACACTTGTGCTTCTCTCACCAGAGTAAGAAATGCATGTCTCGGAGTCTGAAAGGGTAGTAGTCAAGGTAGGGAACAAGCACAGGTGAGGCACTAACAGAGCCTCCAGGGCAAGACTTCGGGGAACCGGAGAAGCAGGGGCTTTGGAAGGCGCCTCCACCTTCTCAGTCCCCCACTGTTTCTCCACCCTGGGGAGAATCCTGCCCACTGGAGGCTGGGTGACTTAAGGCAATGGGGAAGGCCGCCTCCTGGGCTCCCTGCCCCCTGCCGCAGCGCTGGTCGCATTTGCCCTGGAGCCAGCTGCCTCTGAGGAGTGACAGGAGAGAAACTGGTACAGCGAGTGGGTCTTAAGTCATCCCTCGGGCCCTCAAACCTTCTGCACAGATGACTCGACTGGCACAGCCTTCTTTCCCCGCTGCTTTAGACGGCCCCGGGCATAGACCCGGAGCAGGAGGGCAGCAAAGACCACAGCCACTCCCAGGCCCCCCACCACAGTGACAGTGTGGCCGTAGAGGAGGCAGGAAAGGAGGATGGCGAAGGCCTGGCGGAGGGTCATGATGATGGTGAAGATGGCAGCCCCAAACTGCCCGATGGTGTAGAAGATGAAGAGCTGGCCACACGCAGAGCAGATGGACAGCAGCAGGGTGTGTGCCGCGAACTCGCTGTGTCGCCCCATGAAACGGATGCCCTCCAGGAGGGCCCCCTGCTCCAGCAGGGAGCCCACCGTGAAGAGGCAGGAGAAAAGGTTGACCCCAAACATCATCTGCACCGACGACATCTTATAGGCGAACAGGGCGTCCTGCCAGTTGGAGGTGAAGCTGTCGAAGGCAATGTAGCCTGCCAACAGGATGAGGCCTGAGAGCGTGGTGGCCGGGGAGCTGTGGGGCTCCGGTCCGCTGGACAGCAGGAACATGCTGACCCCGATGGAGATGAGGCCAGCCGTCAGATATTCCCAGTGCTCATAGCTGCGCCGAGACACCAATTTTCCCATCAGCATAACGGGGATCACCTTGGAGGCCTTGGCCAGCACCTGGGTGGGGAAGCTGACGAACTTGAGAGCTTCGTATTGGCACCAGCTGCTGAGCACATTCGACAGGCTGGCAAAGGAGTACCGGTACATGGGTGCCCCATGTCGGGGCTGCTTGCATAAGATGCAGTAGACGCCAGCCACCATCAGGGCCAGGATGCGGTTCATGAGCACCGGAACTGAGAGTCCGAAAAGCGCTCGCCTGGCGACGTGGCTGTGGCCCCGTAGCTGCGGGTCATCACTCTTTCCTGCAGCACCCCCCACGTCAGATAAGACACCTTGATGCGGCAGGGCAGAGACAGGGGAGAAGATATGCAAGAGAAGGAAACAGTAGGCAGGCCCCAAAGCATCCTGACAACCTCCTCTCAGGATGATGTTGAAAATGATTAAGATGGACAGCATGACTCTCCGTAGTAACTACAAGTTACTTGCCTCTTCTCTCCCAAACCTGGACTCACCTTGTTGAGAATCAAGGGTGTGTGAAACACAATGACTAATGCTTTAAGACTGACCAGACCCTGTTTGTCCCCACAGTAGGGTATGTCAGAGCTGACTCCATCCAAGTATTTTCTTTTCTATTTTCAACCAATTCTGGGGGTCGCAAAGAGTTGGACACGACTGAGCGACTGAACTGAACTGAGACTTCTTAATGAAGATCGGACACCCGTGAGTCCAACTTAGCATACAAGGTGGAAACAGAAGTGCCCACTCCAACATGCCGTGGGGGCAGCGTCCCTCTCACATGCAGTAGTGGGGGAAGGCTGAAAATTTTATCAGTCCATTTACATCATGGAGGGTAGAGAGAGGAGGAAAGAAAAGACAGTGCTTCCTCTAACCACCCCTAAGATGATGGTATGCCTCTGGGAGAACACACAACACAGCCACCAGCAAACTGTTGGGACTGGTGGGGTGTGAGCGCTGGCTCCTCAGGGACCCCACCCAGGGAAAGCGGTAGAGCCCACCTACCTACCTGGAGCCCGGAGGCACAGAACAGCAGCTTCAGGGCCTGCCAAGTGGGACTGGTCTCCGCTGGCTCTGCCCGGGCAGTCAGGGGAACCTCATCCGGGGCCTTGGGCTCATTGCCAAACACACAAGTTTTCACCAGGGGGAAGCAGAGACCCCTACCTGGAGAAAGTACACAAGCTGAAACCGAAGCTTTTCACTAGCACTTCACCTTCCCCGCTGCTGCCAGCCCGCCTGCCTCGCTTGCCAAAGCACATCCCCTTTGCACCGCCGGCCAACTCTCCTAATTTTTAATCTAGAGCAAGCACACTTCCCCCAACCTTTCTCCACACACCTGTTTCCAGGTAGTTCTTCCGCCTGAAGTACTGCACCAGCAGGTAGCCAGGCACCATAAAGCTTGCATAGCCAGCCGCGTTCACCAAAAAGCGGAAGAACCAGAGCTGAGTCCACGACTCCGGAGAGGCTTCGGGGTTCTTCTCCCCACCTGCCCCCAGGGAGGGGAGGGCAGCCAGCACCACCACTGCCCACCACCTGCGGGCACCGCGGGCAGAAAGATCAGAGTACAGCTCCTCACCCTCTGGGCCCTCCAGAGGGGACGACACTGGAGAAGGGCCTGGAGCCTCCTCCCCGCCCCCTCAGCTGCAGCCCAGCACGGACAAAGAGCCTCTCTCTCTCCTGGGGGCGGGGGTGGCGCGGGCCAGGCTGGGCTTCCTCTGTCCCCAAGAGCGGACCCGCCCCTCCGGCTACACAGGTTCCTTCTGTTCCCTCCAGCGCCCGCTGGCAGCTCCGGTTAGAGGCGCGGCGCCCCCAGACCCCGCCCTCGGGGCTCCCGAAGCTCCAGGGTCCCTTCCGCGACTTCCCTCCCAACCCTCCTGGAGCCCCCGCGGAGCACAAGGCCACGGCGCGTCCCCACCCGCGCCGCCTCCGCGCGGCTCTAGGCCGGCCACCCGCCCGGGAGCCGGGACCCCGCTCGGCCCCCCGCGCCCTCGGAGGAGCGGCGGTCACGTGTCGCGGGGCTCGGTCACGTGGGCTCGCCGCTCCCCCCACCCCCTAGTCCCCACCTGGGGTCCATGGTCCCGGCTGCGTGGGGCGGAGGGGGGGCCGGGGACTGCGGGGCCCCGCGCCGCGCGCTCCCTCCGCTCCCACTGTGGCCTCCAGGAGCCGCCGGCCAGCGGAAGTGCAACGCTCTTCCCGCCTCCCTCCCACGGCCCCCTCTCCGCCCCTGGCCGTGACCACGCAGCGCCCCGGGCCGCCGCGGGCCATAGCGCCCCCTCGCGGCCCGGCGGGAGACGCGGCTCGGCGCGCGGGAGCCCGGCTGCTGTGTCGCTGGGGGAAGCGGGAGCTCCAGCCCGGTGCCGCCTCCGCTTCGTCATCGCCCCGCAGCCCTGTCCACCGGCCTGGAAGTGGCAGTGACAACTGCCGTCCTAGGGACGCGGATATGGAGGTTCTGCGTTCCAAGCATATCCCCTTTATGTTACCGTTTTAACATCCCCCTTATGTTATTGCTTCCCCGTTTTCCAGCAGGAAGATGTCTCCTTAGTTTGGGGGCTTGGGCTGGCAGTTCTGTCCTCCCATCCCCATGACCTTTGAGGATGTGCATGACCTGTCCCCCGTGTACCTCATCCACTCATCCATTCCCTGCAGAATGGATACTGGCCTGCTCCCGGTTCTCCTAATTCACCAAAAACCCTTTCCCCAGGGAAGCTCTCCCCTGTCCCCTCCTGAAGCTTCCCAGGTGGCTCAGTGGTAAAGAACCCACCTGCCAATGCAAGTCGAGACACAGGAGATGCAGGTTCGATCCCTGGCTCAGGAAGATCCCCTGGAGGAGGAAATGACAACCCACTCCAGCATTCTTGCCTGGAGAATCCCATGGAAAGGACCCTGGCGGGCTCCAATACACTAGGTCACAAAGAGTCAGACATGACTGAGCAACAGAGGCCGTGTCCCCTACCCAGGCCTCCCCTGACCACCAAGTATGGCCCTCTACCCAGTCCATCATTCTCCCTCCCATGAGCTTTTCTTTCCATTGCAACTTGCAATTACATATTTATTTAGATGTTTATGATTTTAATATGTCTCACTCACTAGACTATAATCTCTAAATGGTCAGAAACTGTACTGCTTTATTCCCCAAATTCTATCACAACACGGACCTGACCTAATAGATGCCTCAAACATATGTGGAATGAGAGAAAAAAACATACAAAGCCACGCTCCCTGGTGTACTCTTCACAGGCTAGCCCTTCTCCCCAGGCTCTTCCAGGGCCATGATGAGGCCCCCACTTGCATCTTCTCACTCCTCTTTCTCTTCCTCCATCCTCTGCATTTCCACAGAAAGGGCAAGAGTCTGGTCTGGACAGAGAGGCCTGAGGACCATCAGCCTCCCTACTCTCCCTGGCAAGGCCCTACACTGCTCAAGTACCAATTTCCTTCTCTCTGCCTTCACCACAAGGTCACAGGTCTGTCTAGAAATCCCCAGTGCACACAGGCACGCACGCAGGCACACGCAAAACAACTGGGGGGGGGGGGGGGGGGAGTTAAAAGTCTCTGCCGTTTTAGTGTCATGTTATTGAAACTTCCCCTTCCCCAGAAGTTCAGGGCCTTCTGTGTGAAGTCTTTAGGCAACAGTGTTTCAGAGTCCTCCTTGGCAGAGAACTGGAACCCTTCCGGAGCTCTGCTCACTCACAGTTCAGTATCTCTCCTCATGTGGGAGAGACCATGTTGTCTTAACTGGTTGGCAGCTTCAGGCTGACCCCACGTGGGAAGAGATGAGAGCCCTGCCATCTTCGACAGAGGCTACCAGGCTTCGCCCACGCTGCCTGGGGCTTTGAGGAATCTTCTGTCCACTCGGAAGCTCTTCCTTCCAGACTGGCTCTCTCACTTGGGATGGTTCCTCTCAGCTCAGGACTGTGCTGGCCCCAGGCTCTGGCCTTAGCAGTTCCCAGGACACACGGCCTGGGACCAGACTGCAGCAGCTGTGGCTCCAGCTTCCAGATGGGAAGAGGGGGAGCGTCTGGGGTCCGAGAGTTTGTCCTGGCTTCAGTCAGCACACAGCAGTGGCTTCCCAGAGATCTTCAGGTCGTCAAAGGGCAACAGGGCAAAGGGCTGAGGAAAGGAACGGAGAGAAGCAAGATTAGGGCTCATGGACAGAGGCGGCAGTGGGGGAAGGGAGCTGGGAAACCTATTAGGCCCTTTCCTCCCCACCAAGTGATCCCTGAAAGACATCAGGGAGCAAATCTTCCTACTAATCCCCCAAACAGTGGTTCCTCAGGGCAACTGGGGCCTGTTTTTGCTTTCGTTTGGGAGTGGAGGGTGGGAAAGGGCACTCACAAAACATTTTGAATTTCTTTTTACATCATATATTTAAAAATGGGACTCTACAAAAAATCTAGGTTTCATCTCTCTTTAAAAAGAAATCCAAGATCTGGAAATACTGGGCCAGTCTTCCTCCTCTGCAAGAATCTGCTAAAGCTGAGCAGAGTGAGTGACCCTCAGATAAAAGAATGTCTGGTTTCCCGCAGGCCCCAGCACCTGGCTGTCCACACCCAGCCTGCTTTAGCTGCATGGCTCCTGCAGGAGTTCCAAGTTCGGGCCCCGGGTAATGAGAACACAGGCTGAGAGAGTGGCAGAGTCGTGGATTACAACCCCAGTCTCCTAACTCCTTGGCCCTTTCAGCTGTGATAGCTCCTGTCTCCATTAGGGATGTGGGAGGCCCTGGACAGCAGAGCTGAGTGTCTGCCTCTTACATCCTCAGCCAGGTCCTGGGGAGTCTCATCCTCCACGTTTCGCAGCAGGGAGTCAGCACCTGCCTCGCACAGGGTGGACGAGATGCTGCTGAGGCCCCGGCCCGCCGCCAGGTGCAGAGGCGTGCATCCATTGAGCATGCGGGCATCCACCCGCGCCCCTGCCTGGAGGAGGAACTGCACCAGACTCCGCTCCTGGGTCTCCACAGCCAGGTGCAGCGCTGTCTTCCCGCTCGTGCCCTCCTGGGGGGAGAAGGATGTCAGCCAAGGCCCTCAGAGGAGGCATGCCTCGAAGAAGAGGGACCCATGCCTGGGCCCGGCAGCTCTCTGATGGGCCACCTCACCTGCACATCAATGTCAGCGCCGTTCTGAAGCAGCAGTTCCATGAGTGGCCGGTTCCTCTGCAGGGTGGCGATGTGGAGACAGGCCAGACCTGAGATGGGGTGAAGATGGGGGTTGCATCTACCAGCTCGCTCTCCTTTTCTTCAGCGACCTCCCTTGCCCCTCAGCCCCAAGGGACCCCCCGCCCCGTCCCTGCCTACTCGGTGCCCCTGATCACAAGACTGTTAAAACACAAACCAAAAAACCCCTCAAAAGTCTGGGGGGAAAGGAACTCAAAGTTTCCACCTTTTCGGTCATGTTATTGAAACTTTCACGCTTCGGGAGTCAGGTTGCTGAGTGACACTCCCCCATACACACACCCTCCCCCACCACATGCTGCCTCCCCTGTCTGCGCACACACACACAGTCTTTTTGTAAAACTCTACCTGCCTTCAGGCCCCTTCTAAAAGTCACCTTCCTCAGAGCTCTAGGGATCCTCAGGCCCCCAGCCCCTGAATTAATGAATGAATGAACTAATTAATTCATTAGTTCATTTTTAAACAGAGTGGTCAGGGAGACCCTCTTGGAGCAGGGACATTTGAGCAGAGACTTGAAAGAAATGAAGGATGTGAATTTGCATCGAGTTCTTTAAGAAGAGGGGCACCCAGGCCAGCAAGGAGCTAGCACAAAGACTAAAAATCCCATCAAGCCCAGCCCCGCACTTCAGTCCCCTCACCTAGCTCTCCCGTCCCCACAGCAGTGACTGCCTGTTAACCTGCCAGAGAACTCACTTCTTATGGTTATTGTTTGCCTTAGACATTATCTTGTTTTGCTCACAGACGCAAGTCTGGCTCCTACAATAATGTCTGGTACAGAGAAAGTTTTCAGTACATTTTTGTTGAATGAATTAATGAGTTCATCTAATCTCTGCCGAACTGAACGTCCTTTCTCTTTTTTATATAATTTTATTTATTGATTTGTTTTTGGCTGTGCTGGGGTCTTCGTTGCTGCGCGGGCTTTTCTCTAGTTGTGGTGAACAGGGGTTACTCTGCTAGTTACAGTGCTATGGCTTCTTATCGTGGTGGCTTCTCTTGCTGCAGAGCACAGGCTCTAGGGGACAGGGACTTCAGTAGCTGTGGCACATGGGCTCAAGAGTTGCAGCTCCCAGGCTCTAAAGCACCGTCTCAGTAGTTGCTGCGCTTGGGCTTAGTCGCTCCATGACATATGGGATCTTCCTGGATCAGGGATTGAACCCATGTCTCCTGCACTGGCAGGTGGATCTTTACCACTGAGCCGCTAGGGAAGCCCCCCAAACTGTACATCTTGAGGGCAAAGTTGAGCTCTCTGCTTAGCATATAATAGGTTCTCCATAAATTCTAACCAGAATCCATTCATTAATTCACTCTTTCATTCAACAAAGGTATTCTGAGTACCCGTGTGCTTAGAACTGGAGATGCATCAATAAACAAGCTGTGGCCCTCCCTTCCCTGAGAGTGGGGTCCCTGTCTTCTGTCCCCTCCTCCTCCCATGGGCCCTGCGGCCAGCTGTACCTTGCCAGTTTTGCAGCTGGAGGTCCAAGGAGTGAGGTGGTCCTCTGCCCGGCTCTGGCTGCCCCTCCAGTAGGCAGCGGGCACAGGCTAGGTGTTGGCGTTGGCAGGCCACATGCAGGGCTGTGTCACCATGTCGGTCCTGCAGCACCCGGCTGGCCCCCTTCAGCACCAGGGCCCGAACGGCACCTGGCTGGTCCAGATGTACAGCCAGATGAAGTGCTGTCTGCAGGCACAGAGAGAGGGTCACAGGGTGGCTGCAACGTGTTGCAACCTCTGGGAACCTGCTGGGGTAGGCATGGGAATTGCCAGCAGCCAGCCCCTTCTTTGAGGACTGCCTATAAAGGCTATGGCCCTGGTCTTCCTTCTGTTGTTCCCTATCAAACTCTCGGGGTCCCAATTCTGGAGGTAGGGTAAGGCAAGTGGCCCCCTGCTATTCTTTAAGTCCCCTTAGCGCCTCCCCTGCCCCTCCACCCTGGAGAAAGGACAGAGCCGGGGCAGGGAGGGACAGGGCGTGATGGTGATGGTGGGAGCAGAATCCAGCTTCTCATCCTCTGGGGAGGCCTGTTATCCTGGGTGAGGGGCTGAGGTCTCAGGGGGAGGTGACAGAGGCATCAAGCAGGCTCTGCCCGGCACACTCCTTCTTGAATGCTCCCTGCAGACATGTCCTGTACTAACACCTTCCCTGGCTGCTTCCCACAGACAGTGGTTCCCACAGCAGCTGGCACGTGTCTCTATCAAGACTCCCGTCACCATCTGTTATCCTGGGTGAGGGGCTGAGGTCTCAGGGGGAGGTGACAGAGGCATCAAGCAGGCTCTGCCCGGCACACTCCTTCTTGAATGCTCCCTGCAGACATGTCCTGTACTAACACCTTCCCTGGCTGCTTCCCACAGACAGTGGTTCCCACAGCAGCTGGCACGTGTCTCTATCAAGACTCCCGTCACCACGCTGTGTCATTAGGTGCTGACACAAGTCCTCTAGCCCAGGCTCGAGCACCTGGTGAGCAGAGTCTGATTCCTACTGTCTCTCTGTCCTCAGCTTCTTGCCCAGTGTCTGGCATATGGTTTCCTGAGGGAGCAGCCAAAGGATGCTGTCTGGTGGCTGGGGATGGCTGCTGGGGCAGACATAGGTATCTGGGCTCTGCCCAGCATCTCCACCCACCTGGTAAAGGTTGTTCTGAATGTCCAAGACTTCCTGGGGCAGCAGAGCCAGGCAATACAGCAGCACAGCAGGGGCCTCGTGAATCACCGCCAGGTGGACCAGCCTGGGAGGCAGAGGCAAGGTTTGGGGTCAGGGCTCAGGCCAGACAGAGTGGGCTGGGGTTCTGGGTTAGAGGGAACACATCAGTGTCTAAGTTGCCACCCAGAGGGTAGGTGCAGGAAGTGAGAGTTTGGGCCAGGAAGTGAGGGTTGCTGTGGGAAGCCAGGATCCTGAGGGTGGAAGCTCCAAGTTCCCATCTCTGGCCTTTGGGAGGGCCTTGGCTGAGTGAGAATGTGGGCAGGGTGCTGACGGGACAAGGTCCTTCCTGTCCACCCTTCCCACACCCCGCTCCCCCCTGGCCCCCTGGGGCCCCCACCAGGCAGCTGCAGCTCAAAGCCAAACTGAAAGCCGCTGGGGTAGCACAGAGGTGGTTTCCAGGGCTGGGCTCCCCACCTCTGCCCCCCTCATGGGGAGGGCAGAGAGGGCAGGGGTGGAGTCACCCTCTGTCCCCTCATGAACACCTCCCAAAAGAGAGGAGACAGAAGCTCTTGGAAGAGGAGCAAGGAGACAGGGCAGCGCCCTGTCCTGCTGCTTTCCACGGGATAGCCAGAGGCCATTCTGCAGGGCCGGGACAGGGCCTGAGCTGGGGACCCGCTCCTGTGTGTGCCTCTGCGGGGAGGACTGTGCAGTGCAGAAAATGTGTGCCTGGGGTGGGGGATAAAGAGCCTTAACCTGGGGCGGCCAGGAGGGGAAGTTCCAGCCCTGGGGTTTCCCCACGTCAGGTGGGGAAAATGAAAGCCAGAGCCAGAGGGTCTAGGCCGGGGCAGGCAGCTGCTGGGGCATTCGTCAGGGGGAAGCCTGGCTGAAAGGCCCGTCTGGGCTGGGGAGGGGGCTGCTTGGGGCGGGGGGTGAGGGGTAGGCTTTGGTGGCTGGCGAGGCCCAGGAGAGAGTGACGGAGGGAGGGAGGGAGGAACCGCGCTGGAAATCCCCTCGGCCAGGGCCTGCTCTCTGGTCACATTCCTGCAGCCACCTCCCTCTCTCCCTCAGTCTCCCTCCTCCCACTTCCTCTTCCCATTTCCACATGTCCACAGCCCAGACACCTCCAGAGGGAAGAAAGCGCCCTCTCCTCTCAGGGAACCCCCTGGGGGTCTTGACACCTCCCTCCCGCCCCCACCGGGTTTAGATTCCACACCTGTCTCTAACTAGAGGCGATTAAAGCTGAGGCTGAGAGGCTAAGCAAGGGGGGCAGGGCCGAAGCCTCTACTCCCTGGGTCAAAGGTCAACCACAGGGATTCTGCACAGAGCCCGCACAATCTTGGTTGTGGGCCTGAGGGCTGGTGATCTCTAGGCACAGAGAACACAAAGGCCTAGGGTCACTCAGTGGGTCCAAAGTCTGTCTCTGTCAGAAGCCACCCAGGACCTTTGCATCTCCAAAAAAGCAGATCAAGACAGATAGCTCCTGCCTCCTCCTCCCTATTCATTCCAGCAGCCCAGATCCAGGACCTCAGCCCCGCTCCACTCTGTTTCCCATCCCCAAATCCCACCCACTCCCTCTCTTGTCCATCTTTTCTTCCTGAGGGGTGAATCCTCACCTGGCCAGCCCCTACCACACAACTGCCTCTCTGACCACCCCTACCTCCAGCCCCACCCCAGCCCAGTCTCCACCAAGCTCCACCAGGGCCTGGGAGGAAGGATGAAGTGAAGGGGTCACATAGGACAGTGAGGGGGATTTGTAGGGCTCAGGAGGTGGAGAGTGTCGGTAAGGCTGACTCTAGCCCTCACTTCCCCTTTCTCAGCAGAGGAGGAAGTTAGCTGGGGTAGCCAGCGGCCTATCTGTCTGTCGGGGCAAGAGTGCCCCAGCCTGGCTCACTTGCTCCACAGGCCAGCCTCAGCCATGCACCCCTGGCAGCACCTCGGACCCCAGCTTCCTGGGCCCACTGGCAGCCTGTCACTGGCCCCTCTTGTTCTTTGAGACAGGGCATTCTGAGGTCAGAGGCCGGGAATCCCAGATATTAAGCAAACAAGGATGCCCTGTCCTCCAGCGAGAAAAACAAAACAAAGCAAAACTGGGTTGGTCAGGGGAATTTTCTCTTCCCCAGGATGGGTTACTGGTAGATTTCCAAGATGCTAGCTGGGGTTCCAGGTGCCTGGTGAGGGCCCTGCCAAAAGGGGGGCAGACAGACGATGCCAGGTCCTCTGGTCTGGGTCTGGCTACAGCTCAAAAGTGGGTTGAGAGTTCAGTTTGAAAGAGAGAGTGGGGACCGCCCCTTCCAGAGCTGGTGCCTTTAGGGATCCCCACAGAGGGAATGCCCGGCCTGTTGCGGCTCCTGGGGAAGGCCCCGAGTTAGCATCGGGAGGGAGGAAGGGGTCCTCTCTTAGCCTAGCCCCCATACTCACGTGTCTCCGTCCTCGGAAATGTACGTGAGTGCTTCCAGCTGCTGAGGGCTCAGCGCCCCGGCGGCGGGGAGCGGTGAGTCTGGAACTGCGTCCTCGGTCCTGGGGTCCCCCGACAAGGACAGGGGCTCGGTGAGCGATGAGGAGCCGTAGGTGGAGTCAGCCCGCTCCCCGTCCGTGTCTTCCTTGTCCTCTGGCTCCTTGGCGGTTCCCGGAGGATGAGTCCAGGGCTGGGGGCCCCCGCTCTCTGAGGGCCCTGAGGCTGGGCGCGGGGTGGACTCGGGCAGGGAGCGCAGGGAGCGCAGAGACTCGATGCCCGAGTCATACTGGCTCTCATCGGTTTCGTCCGGCCCCTTCCGCGCCTCCGACATCCCCGCGGCGCCGGCCGCCGGGCCCGGTCCCAGCAGGATCCGACTCCTCGCCGCCTTTCCGGGTTGCAGGTCCGCCTCACAGAACGGGTGCGGGACCCGAAATGGCCTCCTTCCCGGGCTGCGGGGTGGGCTGAGGGGCTCGGCGAGACGCGTGGACGAGCTCGGAGCGCCGGCGGGGTCCGCGGCTGCCGCTACTCGGGGCAGCTGGGCAGCCCAGTCAGACGCGCTCGCTCGCCCCGCCCTCAGGCCCCGCCCCCGGCAGGCGCCGCGCTTCCGGACGGAGGCCCCGCCCTTCGGAATCCCCCTTACCCCGCCCTCTGCTTTGGCTCCTAGTCAGGGGTTCCCCGGTCCTGACTCACTCTTGCGTTAACTCACCCATTCATTCATTCTTCCAACCGTCCATTCATTCACTCTTTCCCCCTCCCTTATTCCATGTATTAATTCCATGCATTCTTTCTTTCCTTCCTTCACTTCCTCTGCTTTCTTCATTCATTTTCCCATTCATTTATTCTTTCGTTTAAGAGGAATATATGTTATTCGTCTGCACAAGCTGGGCGTCTTCTGGGGAGGGCACCTGGGAGGTGGGACGGGGAAGCGTTGCTACCTGTCCCCGGCCCACTACTCTCAATTTCTCTTGCTTTTCCCGGAGACAAAGGGGACACCCATGTCTTTAAAGGAGTTCTCCCTTTGGGTTCTGGATACAGAGTTTTCTGTGTCAGTTTTTCAGATCACATAGAATTGGACATGAGGATGTCCAATTCGCAAGTGGTTTTTCTGTTGAAAAGACTGGTCTAAAAAAGCAGAGTGGTCATTCCTCACAGGGATAAAATACTGGTCTCAGTAACAGCATCTGGTTGGGGAAGTCTAGCTCCTCATGATGGGGCCAGGATGAGGAGGCCCCAGACATTCTGGGCAGCACTCTGCCGAGGTCCCCTTGGCAGCCTCAGCCCTAATACCAGCACATCTTTTCTCCTTCCCCATTCCTATCTTCCCTGGGCCTAGCCTCAGGAGGCTGTAGGCAAATCCCACCCACATGGTGAGCCCCAAATCAGCTGCCCAAGATTTATCCCCTACCCCAAGTTCCAGAAATGCTCTTAGAAAAATCCTCTCCCCCCACCCCAAGAAAACATCTCCCTTTCCCAACTCTGGCTTTGAAGGAAGGAAGCTAGGGTGTGAACACACAGTTACTAACCAGTTTCCCTCCCATCCTCCCCATGAAACCTCATTTTATTCATCCATTTGATAGACATGTAAGGAGCTTCTTCTATATGCCTGACATTGTTCTCTCTGTTGGAAGCAAAACAGAGGCTCACAGTAACAGTAATAACCAACAACTACCATCCCCCCCTAAACAAACAAACAAACAAAAAACTGTCCCATGGTTCCCAGCCTTCAAAACCCCCTAGCAGTTACAACACACAGTGATTGGGCTAAGATAGGAGTGAGAACGGATGCTGGAGGGGCACAACATGGGGCCAACTACCCAATGGGGTGAGCGGTAGAGGAGGTTCCATTTGAACTGGAAATGGGAAGGGAAGAGGGCTGGGAAGAAGTACCTAGTCTCTGGGAAGGGAGTGAGTGGAGGGAAAAAGGAGAGGGGAGGACAGATGGGAGGAGGTGACCCACTGGTCTCCATCCCCCACTGAAGGCTGGAGTGGGGAGGATGTTTTGAGCATGAGAAGGTGAGGAGCCATGAGGGGAAAGCCCAAGGAAAATGAGGCATCTCCTTCCCTTGGGGTCATTGTAACTTAAGACATCCTCAACTTCCTCCCTCGACCTGTTCCTCTCCCAATCTCAAAGGCTGGAGCAAAAATACAGACATTAACCACTTCAAAATCATCTCCATTTTAAAGCTGGGAAGCTGAGGCCCAGAAAGGTGAGTTGACTTGCCCAAGGTCAAACAATCTGAAAGTGTAGAGCTGTGTTTTCCTGTTCCCGATACAAAACTTTAAAAATGTTTTCAGTGAGGGACTTCCCTGGTAGTCCAAGGGTTAAGACTTTGAGCTGCCAGTTCAGGGGGCTCAAGTTCGATTCCTTGTCAAGGAACTAGATCCTGCATGCCACAACTAAGCCCCGGTGCAGGTGCAGCCAAATAAAAACAATGTTTTCAGTGACTTTCTTTCCTTCATGAAGGTCTAAGAAGTTGGGGGCATCTGAGCCGTTTGCAAGGACACAAGAACTCAAGAGTGTGCAGTGAGCACCTGTGTTGTACCCACAGGCTGATTTTAAGGAAAAACCTACCCCATTAACCTAGCCAGAAACCTACCCGTGTCTGGCTCTAAACCCTAACAGGTATGTGGCAGCCCCTTTTCTGGCCACATGAGGTCAGCATTGAGTCACTGTCTGCTTCCAGCACCTAGTCTGCACTCCAATAGGAAGCCCTTGGTACAATTTAGGAATGGGGACAAGGACCATGGCAGTGTCATCTGGAAAGATGACCTGGGGACTTTGACTCAAGTCACAGCATGATCGGGTCCTGACTTCATTCCCTCAATCCCACCCAGTCTTCTACAAGGTCCTCTTCTCTCTCTTGTTTTCTGGTTCCCTTTGTCACGCTCCCACTCCCCATCTCTGCCCACTCCAGCCAGACTCATCTTCAGGAAACAGGCCCAGTTGCCATGGTGACCAGCTGGTCAGCTGGCTCCTTCCACAGCCCCCTTTTCTCTGGGCTTCCAAGGAGGGGTAATGCATGTGCATGGAGAAAGGGGAGGTGGTCTTTTATCTCTGGAAAGCTCTGGGGTTGGCCAAAAGAAGTTGAGCTATCTCTCTTCCAAAGCCCCCTGAAGTGGAGCCGGGAAGGCAGTGGGGCTGGAGGATAGGAGGAAGATTAGAACAACTAAATGGGGAGTGTGAAGATCCTATCTGGGTTAGGAAAGGCCAGGATTAGGACCTCTGCTCTATCTGCAGTAAGTACTGAATTAGGTGAAATGAACTGAAACCAGAAGAGGAGTTAGAATTAATCGTGGGCAGGACTTCTCAAAAATTATGGGTAGGAGAGAGACATTGGAATGAGCTAGCAAGTGAGATTCCTCCTCTGCCATGGGGGTGAAGGAGAACCATGCCTTTTGGGACCACACTCTCCCTTGGTTTGGGCAGGAAGGATGGACTCACTGACCTGGGAAGGATCACACAGCCTGGGTAGTACTGAAGTGACAGGCAGACTAAGAGCCCCCTTCACCTTCCCTGGAAAGAGAAGAGTAGCAACATGGAGACAGGACCAAGAGTAGGGGGGTGGGTATGTGGGTGAAGGCAGAGGCTCTTCTGCCCCAGATGAGGGGCAGGACTGTCAGCAGAGCAGTGGACTTGTCCTCTAGTCCCAAAGATCAGATATCCAGGTTTTGCCTCAGGCTGACCTCTGACCCCTGAAGATCCCCATGGACTTTTGAATTAGAAAGGTCTGAATTCTAGGACCATTCTGTGAGTACCAGCAGGTTCCTTGTGGGTAAATGGAGAAAGTCACTCTATGTCAAAGACTAATGTAGCATATGACACAAACAGCCTTCCTTGGTGGCTGTGCACACACAGATGGATCAAGCATAGCCTTCATCTTATTCTTTCACAATGACAGGCTTCCATGTCCTTCTTCCCCGTTAGACTTTGTGCTCCTTGAAGATGGGAAATTGCATTTTGCCTTTCTATACGGGGCACGGTAGGTTCTTAATACTTTTTTATTGAATGGATGCATTCAGGAATGAATGAATGGCAGCTTTCTTTCTGCCCCTAACTGGGGTGGGAAAGAGCACTGTGGGTGGATGACATGAAGGGACAGGCGACCTGCAGTCACTCAGCCTGGCCTGTGACCTATGACTTGGCCTCCTACACTCAAAGTCAGAGCTTTAGAGACTGTTCAGTCAACTTTCTCACTGCACAAATGGGGAAACTAAGGCTCAGAGAGGGGAAGGCATTTGCCCAAGGTCACATAGCTAATGACAGAGCCAGAATTAAGAATCTCTTTTCAGGTTTCCTGATCTCCAGTCTAGGGCAATGTACACACTTCATTGCTTCTCTGGGGCTTTTCTTCTAGGATAGAGAGCTAGTTCAGTGAAGGCTGGTTTCAATATCCTCTTTTCTGCCCTCTGCTAGTCCTTCCTCACATCCAGCTCCAATTCGTTCCTTTTCAGCCTTTCCCAACCTTGTTCAGCTGGGTCTGGCCTCTGAAGTCTGGCTCCTGCCTTAACCCTTTACCATCCAACTGGGAATGAGGATCTTGTCTAGGGTTCCCAAACTCAGTTTCCTCTCCCCACCCTCAGCCCTGGGAACTTGCGAGAACCAACGGTGGGGAGGGATGTTAGTTGGCCGCTGGCGCCCCCTCCGCGAATAGACGGATAGGAGTTTGGGCTTAGTTTCTCCTCCTCGGAAGAAGGATGGCGGGGGCGCGGGTAGGGAGCGGGGCTGAGAGAGAGGAAGGGGTGCCGGGAGCCCCTGTTGCTCGTCCCCTTTGGGGTGGCTGTTAGATAGGCTTGGGGAAGGCGGAGTTTGGGGGGCCAGGGGCGGGGCTCCGGTGCTGGGAGGAAG
>SJXQ01002247.1:319741-342179 GCA_006408695.1 Aepyceros melampus | reverse complement strand
CGGCGCAGCTGCCTGTGGCGCAGCCGGAGCGGAAGCGTCAACGAGGCGAGCTGCCCTACCGAGCAGACGCGACTGTCCAGCCAGGCCAGCATGGGGGACGACGAGGAGGACGACGACGAGGAGGAGGCCGGGCCGCCGCCACCCTACCACGACGCCCTCTACTTTCCGGTGCTCATTGTGCACCGTCAGGAGGGGTGTCTGGGCCACAGCCACCGGCCGCTGCACCGCCACGGCTCCTGCGTAGAGACTTCACTGTGACCCTGGGTCCCGGGACCGGCCCGACGGTCTCCTTCCCTGCCCCTTGCCTGACGGCGCGTCCCGCGGGTGGAGCAGGGGGAGTCACGAATGTGGCCGAGGCCGTGCTGGGAACGGTGAGGGTGGGGAGGTGGGAGGCGAGGGGGTATGGGCCAGACTCTGTTGGGGCCGATCCGACACCACCCCCCACCTTCCTGTACATAAAGAGACAGCTGGGGGGAAGGGAGACAATCCCACCCCGGCAGAGCCGTCTCTTCCAGGCCTGCCCGCCCCTGAGTTCCTAGCGGGTTACCTCCCTTTCCGACACACACACACTCGCGCATTGGAGATCCCCTGTCCCGCCTTTCAATGGTTCCAATGACTGTTACGTGGCGACTGCGCCCTGGGACCCGCCTTGGGCTCCGTCTCCCGGGAGAGGCCCTCGCTGTGCAGCTGGAGAGGTTTGGAGGCCAGGGGGGAAGGGCCGCCGGGCTTTCTTTTCTCGCTGCAGCCTGATCCTGCCGGGGCCTCTCTCTACCAAGGGGGCAGTGGTTCGGAGAACAGCAGGGCTGGCTTCCAGCCAAGCTAATGAATTCAGTGGGTCTGAGACCGGGCCCAGGTGTCAGCCGTGGTACTCCATCTCAAAGCCCTGGAGATGTTGCTCTCCTCTTCTTGGCGCTGGCCCTGAAAAGATCCGAAGATCGGGGTTTCCTTTCCGCCACTCCCACCGCTGTTGTTTATCCCCTGGGCCCCGGGAGGTTGGGTCCTGAGGGGACGGTACTCACCACAGCTCTCCTTCCCCAGCCTGCTCCCTGGCTCTGAAGAGCTGTTGCCAGGGTGAGGAGGAAGGCAAACTGTGGAGGGCAGTGCACCTCAGTCGTTTAAACTTCAGCCTCCTTGCCTAGGTTCTGGGAGGGCACCTCCTTGGGGTGGCATTCCTTCAAGCTGACCAAGGCATACAACTCAGCGGGGAGACTAGGAGGCAGGCCTGGGTGACAACAGAGAACTCAGGAAGCAAATGGGAGTCGAAGAGGAGAGGGTCATGAAAAAACCCTCAAAGGTGGGGGTGTCCGTGGGGCCACCCCTTATCTCCCCCGTGTTCGTGGGGAGGAGTGGATAGTGGTCGTCCGCAAGCTGAGCCTCTGCGGGGCTGAGGACCTTGTCTCGAGCCCAGCTGGAAGCTCCGTTCCAGTGGCGGGGTCAGAGGCAGGAATTCTCTAAATCTTGCCCAGTTCCTCTGTCCTCCCCTAGCCCGTGAGCTGAAGCCCTGCTGTGTGTCCCACAGGGTCTTCAAAGGGGCATGCTGTCACCACGCCAGGGCGCTGGCCCCATGTGCTGTCCACCATCACTCCTACCCTGATGTACTTCCGTGTGCATGTCTGTGTACAAAACCCCTGCCCACCCAGCTCCCCTGGCTAATGTTTTCCCAGCTGACTTAGCGCCCGGGGAGTGAGCTCACATTTGCAGCCGGAGAGGATAACCCTAGGCCTTGAGGCTCGCCCCTGATGCTTCTCACTTCATCTGAGCCATCAGAGCCGCTCCTCTCCCCTCTTCCTCCAGCCTGGCCAGGCCCGCACCACCTGGGGCATGGCCTCCACCTATGCAACATCTCCTCTGGCTCCCCTGCTCCCCTTCCCTGGGGAGTTGGGGGGAGGGCACAGATTGTGGGGACATCATGGCCTGTGGCACATTGGAGTTGAACTTAACTTTCAGGTGGAGATGGCTGAGTGGGAAGGGGAGGAGGCCGGAGAAGGGGAGGCTTGGCAGGAGGGGACAGCTGCCCACTAGGTTTCCCTGGGCAGTAGTGCCCACCTAGCTGCCAGCACTGTGCTCTTCAGGGGCCTGAGGGTTGGAGCGCCCCTCTTTCCTTTGAATGGATGTCTGTGAGGTACAGGTGGTGAGCTGTGGCCTTGGCACCCAGTTCTTGGCCAGCTGGCACCCGGATGTCACACCCTTGTCTGGGGCATCCTGGCCACCTCATGGCTCTGGGGAAGGGAGGAACTCAGCTCCCTGCCTCAGGCAGATGCCTGAGACAGAGCCCGAGCTGGGAGGAGGGGAGAGGGGAGGGGCTGTGATTATTTTTGCCTGTATTGACCATTTCTGCCTAGGTCTTCTCACACTGACAGCCTCACACCTCCCTCATATGCACAGACTTAGAGAGAAACCAAGTCTTTGGTCTATTTTCTTGGTAGCTTTATTGATTGCCAGGGAAAATGAAAACCAGAAAAATTAATCTCTAAAATTAAACTTTACACTGAATGTTCTTGTTTCTCTAATTAGAACCTCTGCTAGCAGCTGTGGCTATGTACACTCACACACTCACACACACCCTCACACCTATAAGTTTGCACTCCGGAACTGTCAGAGGGTGTCAGGCACAGACAGACTCGAAGTTGCCCAGACAGGCACACACGTGCGGTCACTCCCAAGCCCCCTTTGGTGCTCTGCTCCGTGCCTGCTTGTTGGAAGGAGTCCCTGGAAAGCGCTCCTAGGCTGTGGTTGCAGCCTGTGACCCACCCTTTGCAAACGGGGCTGGGGGTTCAGTCTGCGGAGCATGGGCCCTGAGGCTCAGCCTGAATCCATCAGGAGATCCTCTCATGGCCTCATGGGGAGATGTGATTCCTGTGGGTGTGGCCCCAGGGCGGGTGGTCATAGAGTGATGGGGACTCCTGGAGAGTGCCTGGAAGGCTTCATGTGTCCTGGGACAAGGGCTTGTGGGGTGGGGTGGCCTGGGCCTGGCTGGGGAGAAGACAGGTCTCTGTCAACTGGGTGCATCACACTGTGGCTTTCTGTCGTGGATTTCCAAGCGCAAAGATTGTATGAACCAAACTGGTGGGTAATAAAGCTGCGGATGACTCACTGACTTCCCTCCCAGGGTCACACCTCTCTCACCATCTCTCAGTTCTGTGAGCAGCTCTTTGGGGAGGCCGACGGGTCTGAGCGCCTCCCAGGTTGGGGGTGGGGTGGACTAGGGGTGGCATGACCTGCAGAACTGGAAGACTTAAGCAGAGTCAAGTAAGAGGAAGGTGGCATCTGCAGGGGTGAGGGTGGAAGAGCTAGGCAGAGCTCTGCTGAAGCCTGGGGTGGAGGAGAGAGTGTGTTTGAAGGTCAAGAGGTCAAAGATCTGTTTGGTAGAGAGAACAATGGTGGGGAGGAGGGTGGTTGGGGAGATGGGCGGCCCCTGGGGGAGAGTCTGGGCCTCACAGTCTCGAAGGGTCGGCTTTCCATATTCTTGGAAGAAGTCAGTTATTTCAGTGAGTCTGTTCATATCCTCTTCCTAGGAACCAGGGGTAAGTCCCTCTTCCTACCTCTATCCCAGGCTCCTTCCTCTCCTCACAGATCCCTGCAGAACCTCAATAGCTCACCCCAAGGATAGTCTTGGTCTCCCCTCCCCCTCCCTCGGGACCAGGGTGACCCTCAAGAGCAGGCATGGCAGGGGCATGAAATGAGGGTTGGGGCTGGGGCAGTGACCCAGGTCTGGCCGCTGCCCCAGCCCTGTTGCCATCTTATCCCGCAGGGTTCTCAGGGCCCTTGGCAGTGACTGGGGACATGAAGTGGCTGGGATTCAGGGCCCGCTGGCGGGCTGCTTCACGGTTGGCACAGAGGGCCTGGCCGATGAGGTACTCGCTCTCCTGGGCAATGTCTGACAGGCGCAAATCAAACTCCAGGAGGGTCTTGTTGTCTGACATGCCTTCCAGGAGCTGCTTCCCGCCATCCTGGGTCAGGAATACAAGGGAAAGGGTCACTTTCCACCATGACTCAGGACCACACAAACATGGGCGGATGTGTGCACCCGTACACATACTGAATACAGACGTGACGGGAACAGCAACTTCACAACACAATTCCTACTTTGTGTAGCGTTTTCTATCCTGTTCCACCTTATTCTCTGAGAAAAATGGTGCTTGGAATTCACTACATTGACTTTTAAACCCCAATGGTTTGAAAAACGTGGTGCTGTGCAGTGACAATTACTCCATTCTTTTGGTTCAGCCACGAGCACGTGAGACAAATCTGGCTCGTGAGATATAAGGAAGAAGTTTGGAGGGAGTGGCATCTGGGAAGCTTTTTCTCGTAAAAGAGAAGAAAAGAGAGGAGTGGTCTCCTTTTTCTCTGCCTCTGAGCGTAGCCCTGTGGGAAGTACAGCTGCCATCTTGGGCCCGTGAGAGTCACACAAGAGATAACACGGCCGTGGGGCTGGGTAGGCAGAGCAGAGGTGGTTCAGAAGCACCGAGCCAAGGAACTCACCAGCCCCAGAACCCCCTTCTCCAGGGCTTCTGATCATGGGACACAGTGAACATTCCTCTTGTTTAAGCCGTTTCCCATTTAAGCTTTCTGTTATTTGTAGCCAAGAGCACTCTCTCTGGAGTCAGTGTCTGTGAGCCAGACTGTCCTCTGGGGAGGCTTGGTAGAGGGTACAGGGCCCTAACTGGAGTGCATGGAGGGCCCTCTTCTCTAGGCCTCATAGTTCCAGCCCCTTCTGGGTTGGGTGGCCCTCGCCCAGTTAGAAAAATTTCCTGTTGGGAGGCAGAATGCTGGTTTTCTATGGTTGTGACCCAACAGTATGTTGCAAAGTCAACTCAGTGGGTCACTGAAGCATCTTTTTTAAAATTAGCAGACATTATACAGGAAAACATCAGCATATATCACAAGCAGTGCAAGTTAAATTTCAATTATATTATAGCGATGTATGTGTTCACTAGGTGCTCATGCAAGTTGCATTTCTTACTCTGAGACTTGGTCAAGATTTGAAAGACACTGTCTGTTGGGAAGGACCCAGGCTTTCAACCTGACTGGATGCTCTTGGGCAACTCACTAACCTCTCTGAGATATTTTCCATCTATAAAGTGGGGGCTATTTTACTAGATAAGTTGAGGGCTAAAGAAAAACTAACAGATACTGGGTGGATAGCATAGTATAGAATCCCAAGTAGTAGCAACAACTAGTAAATACTGAGGACCCAGCCAGTATCTGCAATGGTTAACTGCTTTACAGTTATAACTCGTTTAATCCTCCCGTTAACAATACTTAGAGGTAAATGCTATTTCTATTCGCGTTTTACAGATGGGGAAATGGCGGCCCCAAAGGTTAAGTAACTTTAACCAAGTGCTAAATGGCAGAGCTGGGGTGAGAACTGGGTAAAGCCTGTGGTCCTTGCAATTTCCCAGTAAGTACCGGCGGCAGTCAGATTCCAAGCCCTCCGCCCAAAGCTGCAGGGCTTCCCCTTGGCCCTGCGTGCCCCAGAAGCCGTGGCTTACCAGCCCGATGTGGTTGCAGGACAGGTTGATGCTGGTGAGCGTGGTGTTGATGGTGAGCACTTGGGACAGGAGGGTCGCGGTGGGCTCCGACAGCTCGTTGCCCCCGAGGTGCAGCGTGGTGAGGCACCTGTTGGTATGCAGGGCGTGGGCGAGCGCCTGGCCGCCCTCATCCTCGATGCAGTTGAGGCGCAGGTTGAGGGAGATGAGGTTGTTGTTGTGCCCCAGGGCGTGAGCCAGCGAATGGGCACCCGGCGCACGCACCTGGTTGTTGGCGAGGTTGAGCACGCGCAGGCGGCTGTGGCTCAGCAGCTTGGCGGCGGCGCGCGCGCCCCGGTCCCCGATGAGATTGTGCGACAGGTCCAGCTCCTCCAGGGCCGGGTGGTCCAGGAGGCTGCGGATTAGGATGCGTGCCCTGTCGTCATCCACCTTGCTTCGGGTCAGCCTGAAGATCTGTGGGCAGCAGGAAGAATGTGCCTGCCTACATACCTCTCCCAGGTAGAGGAGGGAGCCCCAGGAACGCCGAGGTTCTGCTCTTTCAAGAACTTGGCTAGGGGGAAGTCTTCCCTGGCTGTCTGGTGGCTGGGGTTCCGAGCTCCAGGGCATGGGGCTCAGATTAGATCCCTGGTATGGGAGGTGGATCCCATATGCTGCAATAAGGATAGAAGATCCCACATGCTGCAGCTGTGGGTGTGTGCTCAGTCCCTTCAGTCGTGTCCAACTCTTTGCGACCCTATGACTTGTACTCCACCAGGCTTCTCTGTCCGCGGGATTCTCCAGGCAAGAATACTGGAGCGGGTTGCCATGCCCTCCTCCAGGGCATTCTCCCGACCCAGGGATCGAACCCACATCTCCTGTGTCTCCTGTACGGCAGGATTCTTTACCGCTTGAGTCATCACGGAAGCCCATGCTGCATATGGGACCCACCCAAATAAATAAATAGTAGAAAAAGAGAGAGAAGAACTTGGCTGGGAAGGGGGAGAGAGGTGGAGCAGTAAGGGATAAAGGATTCGACCACCTGGCTGGCTTTTGGGCAGGGCAGGTCTACCCAGCATGACAGTGGTGCAGAATTGGTGGCAACTGGTAGAGAAAAAACTACCACTTATTGAGTAATGGGCATGCTGCGGCAACATTCCATAGCCATGATCTCTAACCCTCAGCATCCTAGTGAGATCGAACAAGTCCTCTGCATTTTACAGGAGAAAATGGAGGCTTTGAGTGGAAACCTCATTTGTCCAGAGTCCCACAGTGATTAAGCCATGGAGGCAGGTTTTGAATCCAGGTCTGTTGGATGAGTCAGCCCTTCGCTGCACCATCCTAGACTCTTGTGAGGTGATACCCCACTCTAGTTTTGATTTGCATTTCTCTAACAATTAGCTAAGTTGAGCATCTTTTCAAGTGCCTGTTGGCCATCTTTGGAGAAATGTGTAGGTCTTCTGGACGTTTTTGTATTGGGTTGTTTTGTTGTTGTTATTGAGTTGTATGAGCTGCTTGTATGTTATGGAAATTAAGCCCTTGCCTGTTGCATTGTTTGCAAATATTTTTCCCAGTCTGAAGGTTGTTTCTTTGTTTTATGGTTTCTTTTGCTGTGCAAGAAGTGTATTTATTTGATTAGGATCATTTGTTTTTGTTTTTATATGTTGGTTTGAAACACATGCAAGTTTCTTCTTAAGGAAACCCAAACCCCTCATCTCCGTTACTGCTCTACCTTTCTCTCCTTTCACAGCCAAGTTCTTGAAAAAGCTGATCTGTCTCTTTACCTCTCACTCTTTGCACAAACGCCTCTGATCTGGACTCTGCTCCTGGCACTCCACCGATATAGCTTCCCCTCAGTGACCTCCAAGTTTGCTACATCTGGTCCTCAGCTCCATCCCACCCCACTGCTACTCACTCCTCTTCTTGAAATACCTCCCTCCCTGGACTCTATGATACAATGCCATGTCTTCCTTTTCCTCCTCCTCTGATTCTTGGCATGCTCTCCTTCTTCCACCCAGAATACATGGGACATACTTAACCTAAAAAAAATTTTTTGTGTGTGTCTGAAATTCAGATTTAACTGGACATCCCGTATTTTACTGGTAAATCTGGCAAGCCTATTTGAGTTGTAATTTCACATTTATATAATTGCTGATTAGTGCCTTTTATCCCCACCAGACTGTTAGCTGGAGGGCACATATGGTCTAATTGTGCTCACTGTGGAATCTTCAGCACCTAGGACAGGGCCTGGGGTGCAGCTGAGCGTTGGATTAATAGCTGGTGAATGGGCCCGGCAGAACCTTGTGCGATTCTGCATTCCCAGAACCCACCTTGGTCCAGGGCCACCAAGGACACTTGGTCAATGAGCGAGAAGGAAATAGGAGCAAGAAGGTAGTGATGGAGGAGGAGGGGAAGGGGAGAGGGACTCAGAGAGATGCTGAGAATGGGAGGTAGGGGGAGGCTGGGGGTAGGTGGTACCTTGAGGGTGTGGCAGGCCTTGACGGTGGCCGCCAGAGAGTGGCAGTCGCGGTAAGTGAAGAGGAAGAGGTTCCACTCAAAGTTCATGCCACAGTCCTTCACACCGTATACTAGGTCCAGCTCCTCCAGATGGCTCAGGCCAGCCACCAGGTTGTCTAGTTGGTAGTGGTCCATGGCCGGTTCCTCCTCTCCCCTTCGCTGCCGGAATCGGATTGATCCCCACCGCGGGGCAGGGCCGGGAGCTGCACAGGCGGAAGGAACTGATCCACCCGGATGGCGCGCACGTAGTTCCTGCAGAGTGGCAGCAGGTTGAGGATCACCGCAGGGTCAGTGGTGTTCGGGATGAAGTGTTTCAGCAGGTTCTCCAGGTGCAGCTCAAAGAACATGCGCTTCCAGCTGCCGCCGTGATTGTCCACGTGGCACACGGGCCACCGCTGCATGCAGCAGCGGCGCCAGTAGTTCTCATCATCGATCAGGTTGGCGGTCACAGCCAGCGGCAGATCAGGAGACAGGTGGTTCAGGACCTTCTTCTGATGCTCTGGGAGCAGCTGCTTCAGGATGGGGTTGTCTTGGGGAGCGAAAATAGGCAAATAGGAGGCACAGTGTTGGGGACACTGCACTGTGGTACCCTGGGCTCAGCCTGTCTGTCTGGGGGCACCCAGGAAAGGGGAAGACTCTCCTCTGCCTTCAGGGAGCCCATCTGTGAGAAGTGATAGCCTTCATTCCCAGGGAGGCTCGATCTGAGGAGGGACACACCATCCGTGACTCTGGGGTGGTCCTGGTTGAAGGTGGGGACATCTTAGCATCTGGTCTCAGGGAGCTCTCTGTCTGAGATAGACTCCCAGGTCCAGCCCTCAGTTTTTCCTTAATCTAGCAGAGGAGGTAACTCCCGACTTCAGAGGCTCCCAGTGTGATTTGATTCATTCATTTAAAAACAAAAACTTTTTTTTTTGAGCACCTACTATGTACCACAGACTTCCTAATTGGTGCTAGTGATAAAGAACCTGCCTGCCAATGCAGGCACTATAAAAGAGGCAGGGACGTGGGTTTGATTCCCGGGTCAGGAAGATTCCTTGGAAGAGGGCATGGAGAATCCCACGGACAGAGGAGCCTGGACTGCTGCAGTCCCTAGGGTCACAAGGAGTCAGACACGACTGAAGTAACTGAGCATACACGTACACACTCTGTACCACGTACTACCCTTGCATCTAAGTGCTGAGGATACAAGAGTGAACTAAACAGAGGGAAGCGCTCAATCTTACTAGCAGAGGCAGACTGTAAACAAGGCAAATGAGTATATTGGAGGCCTGGTGGTGACAGATGCCGTAGACAACATGATGGCCCTGTCCTCAGAGAGCTCCCCCTCTGATAGGAGAGGTTGGTGACTCATCTTTGAAAAGGATGAACATTAATAGAGACTAAAGTACAGGACAAACCAAGGATCTATACATGCCCCTAGAAGACTGCAAGAGAGTGGAGGATGGTCAAACAGGGAGGGCTTTCTAGCGGAGGAGGTAGACGTGGTTTGGGCCAGGTTTTGCTGGACAGAGTGGGAAAAGTAAGGAGGGGGCCTAGATGTAGAGGGCACAGAGCGGGATGGGGCAGGTGTCTGGTGGGTCCTGGGAGGGGGTATAGCTGGAGAAACTGACTTGGCCTCAGGGTAGGTGGAAGGGAGGAGGTGAGTGGGGATGAGGACATTTTCCTAAAGGAAATGAGCCCTGAATATCCATTGGAAGGACTGATGCTGAAGCTGAAGCTCCAATACTTTGGCCACCTGATGCAAAGAGCTGACTCATTAGAAAAGACCCTGATGCTGGCAAAGATTGAAGGCAGGAGAAGGGGTTGAGAGAGGGCGAGATGGTTGGATGGCATCACCAACTCGATGGACATAAGTTTGAGCAAGCTCTGGGAGATGGTGAGGACAGGGAAACCTGGCGTGCTGCAGTCCATGGGTTTGCAAAGATTCGGACACGACTGAGGGACTGAACAAGACAAGAGAACATTGTAGGAGAGGGCAGAGGCTGCTCCCAGACCCAGCTCTGAGGCCTGGCCTCCAGGCAGTCCCTCCCACCCTGCCCCACTCCTGGCCTTCTCTCTCCCAAGCGAGGAGGGGACAGACTCACTCTGGAAGTTCTTGACAATGTGCTGAATGCAGAGCTCTGTGAGGAGGGGCACTATGGCCAGCGACCACTCAGCATCCTCAGCGATGATCCTGCGCATCCGCCGGAACGAGACCCAGAGCCTGGGCCCGTGGACTTGGCCAGGGGTGGGATAATCGGGCTGGGCTTTGAGGGCTGTGGGGCTGTGCTCGAAGTTTGGCCCACAGTGGAAGACCGGTCCTGGGTGGAGGTTGAGGACCGGCTGGGGATCGACGGTGACTCTATTGTCTGGGTTTCCTGCATGCTGGGGGCTGGCAACACAGGGACAGGTAGCCCCTTGGTGATGGCCTCGTGACAGGGAGCTTCTCAGACAGGCAGATCCTGGGTGCTGGCGGGAACCTGGAGAAAGAGGAGCAGGGAGAGTTGTTGTTTTGGAAGGTTTCAGTGGGTATTTACCAACAGACATAGCACAGGGTGGTTCTGAAGGGGCAGTCTCTGGACTAGAGCAGGTCCAGGTGCAAAACCCACCAGCTGGGTGGCCTTGGGCCGGATATTGAAGCTTTTTGAATTTCAGATGCTTCCCCTGTGAAATGAGGATAGCAGTTACCAATAAGATGATTGAGAAGAGTGACTAAAATAATGCATCCAAAGAGGCATAGCTTTCTGTGACACACGAAGCTGTAGCAAGCAGCAGAACCACATTTCAGACAATAATAGCTACACAGTAATTATAAGCAATTGCTGTATGCTGTCCCTTTTTTTAGTTTTTTATGTATATCAGCTCATTTGATTCTCACAGAAGCCTTTTTGAGATAGGCGCTGATGGACTAATTTTTTTCTGATGTGAAACTGAAGCTCAGAGAGGTTAACTGAGTTGCCTAAAGTTACACGGCTTATATATAACAAAGGTGGATTAAAACTCAGTCTCTTGGGACTTCCTTGGTGGGCCCGTGGTTAAGAATCTGCCTGCCAGTGCAGGGGCTATGGGTTCTATCCTTGGTTGGGGAAGATCCCACTTTCCACAGGGCAGCTAAGCCCGTGTGCCCACTCTCCACAGCTAGAGAAAGCCCCAAAGACCCCGTACAGAAACAAAGACCCCATACAGCCAAAAATTGGTACATAAATAACAAAAACAACAACAACTCAGTCTATCAGTTCAGCCAAAAGCCTGAGGTATGATAAACATTTAGTTCAAAACAGTTCCCTGTCACTAAGCATTTTACAGAAAAACAACTGCCTAACCAGGAGGAGGGGATGAAGAACAGTACTGGCCAATTGAAGTATAGAAATAGAATTAGAATGGCTGCCAAAATGCAAGCCACATAGACTATTTAAAAATTTCTCCTATAGCCACTAAGAAAGGAAAGAGAAAACAAGTGAAATTAACTTTATGTTTAACCCAGTATGTTCAAAATATTTAAACATGTACTCAATATAAAAATTATTATATATATAATTATTAGGTATATGTATTTAAATCTTCAAAATCTGATGGCTAGAGACTACTGTTTTGGGCAGTGCCGGCCAGAAGGGAAGGCTAGGGAAACCGGGCCCATACCCTGCCCAGGGCATCAGCACCTCCTCTTCCCTCAGTGGGCTTTAGTTTGCCCCTCCCTCAATCTCCCCATCCCAGTCTTCCTATTTCTCCCAGGCTCCGGGCATTCCAGACAGCAGCAGCGAGAAAGTGTGGGAGGCTACAAGGCAGCTAAATCTGGGGCTGAAGACAGAAGATCTATCCGGGTGTGCCGTCACCCTGTCTGTCCATTCCTGCACCCGTGCTGCAGTGTCCTTTCCCCAGGACCTCAGAAAGAATAGGGTCTGCTCAGCCCAGCACGGAGCTCCTGCTCTGGGTTTGCTCCCCGACTCCATGCACTGGGTAGTGGCCGGTGGGCAGGAACACTGTGAACCAGCAAAGGTGTCCTTGGCAGATGGAGGGGACCAGATGGTGCTCCCCAGTCCTCCAGGCATCTCAAGGAGGAAGAGCCTGGTTGTGTGTGTGTGTGTGTGTGTGTGTGTGTGTGTGTGAGAGAGAGAGAGAGAGGAAGGGAGGGGGAGAGAGAGAGACAGGCAAGAAGGGACAGTGTAAGGAAGATATCTATGTATTTTGGTGACACACTTATGCAAATCAAATGCAAATTGACAAACAGATTGGGTCCATGCATTGTGGGACAAGCAGTGGCGCTTTTTGACTCATGGTCTCTCTGAGGGTGTGGCTGGGAGGGGATGCTGCTTGGAGGCCCCGGATGACTTTGCATTTCTGGCTCTGCCAGGCACTTGCTGTGTGACCTTGGCCAAGTTACTCGGTCTGAGTGCCAGTTTCCTTATCCATCAAAGGGCACAGTAATATCTTCCTCTGCAGGCTTCGTGGAGATTCCCCTGAGGTAATACTTGAATCATATTCATAATATTTGACAAGAGTGGGACTTCCCTGGTGTTCCAGTGGTTAAGAATCCGCCTTGCAATGCAGGGGACACGGGTTTGATCCCTGGTCAGGGAACTAAGATCCCATGTGCTCTGGAGCAGCTAAGCCCGTGAAACCACAAAAAAACCGGAGTCCGTGTGCCGCAACACAAGATCCTGCAGGAGGCAATGAAAGTACCGTGTTCTGAATAAATAAATAAACATTTTTTAAAGTATTTGGCAGGAGTGCTGGAGTGGGTGTGTGGACGCAGGCATTCTGAGGGGCAGCGGTTTGGGCTGGGGAGGTAAAGCCCTAGAGACCCCTGAGTACTAACCTGAGATGGTGTCTTTGAGGTGCTTCCCTTCATCGAGGGGGCACGTGAGGGCAAGGTGGTGGTGGTGTTCAGGTCTGGACAGGACGGGGTTGGGGTAGAGGGCTGGCAGTCTGGGCCAGAGGAGGAGGGTAGGGACAACACGCCAGCCTTGCTCCTGGCAGCTCTGCGTCTGGACGCCTGGGGCTCCCTCCACAGTTCTGGTCTAACACATTCTTGGATTCCTCTTGGTCCCAGATGCAACCCAGGACAGCCTTTGGGCCATGCCTGTGGGAGCAGAACCTAGCGTGGCTTTCCAGGCCTCTCTCACAGAACTGCCTGGCTTCATCATCCTGCTCAGCGATCCCTTCTTCTTCCCGGGAAGCCACATGTTGGGAGACCCCTCCTGGGACCTAGCAAAGTACTCCCTGGAACAGGGTGGCCCTGTTCTCACCGTCTAATGCCTCACTGTCTTAGGACCTGGCTCTCAGGTCTGGTCCTAACTGCCTGGCCGCTGTTTGGAGCCCGCAGTCTTCTCTGGTAGGATGCTGCAGGACCCACCTGGGGCTTGGTCCACGGCCCTGAGCCATTGCCTCAGAAGGAGGGGACAGGGTGGCCCTCCATGTGCTCCATGTGTTTGGCTGGTGTAAACAAGAGCCCCCACTGTCCCGCAACATTCAGAGACCTCCATACCCCGAGGTCTGATGTCATTTTAAAGGCAAATGTTGATAATGTTAACCTCATAATAAGATCAGATTGGTAGTTTTCACTTATCATGTCTTGATTTTTTAAAAAGACTCAACATCACAGAAATATTTTTGGCAAGCAAATTGTTACCAGACAGAGGATTCTTCTAAGAAGGCTTATAGTTCCAATTTTTTTTTATATATATACCTAAAAGAATCAATCAAATATAAAACAGAGTATGTTTCGAAGGATAATGAGCATGATGAACCCTTTGTCTGCCAGTTACTAATGTTACAAAGTCACATGCCCAAACCTGTCCTCCTCAACCACTGCTGGGCTGCCGCTCCCTCAACTCTTCCCCCAGCCTCTCGGACATTCTCCAAAGGCTTCCCACACAGGCTCCTCTGACTCTGCCCACCCTTCAGGGTTGAGCCTTGCTTGCCCTGTTCCTCCTCTTGCTGGGCTGCAGCTCCCTCGTCCCCTCTGAGCTCCAGACTCATGGCCACTGGCCACCTCGAGGCACCTGTAGATTCAGGCTGCCCCTCAAGAGCACTCAGTGCCTCCACCAAGGCTCTCCTCCTGGCTGCTTGCCTTGGCCAGAGGCACCAGGAGCCACCCAGGTGTGTGAACCCGGAAGCTGGGGACTCACCGCTCTCCTTCAGTACCACACCCCACCTGGTCACTGCAGTTTCCCCTCAGTTCTGACTCCCTCCCTTGAGGTCCCTCCTCTCCCTTCCTGCTGTGGCCTCAGCTCAGGGCCTCATTGTCCATTGTCCTTGTAGCTGCAGCTGCCCCGCACCTGGGTGTGTCATCCAGCACCCACCTTCTCACAGCTGTCCTGGCAGGCCTCTGGGTAAGCCCCTGGCTCCTCAACTCAGTGCAGAAGGCCCTCCATGGCTGGATGCTGTGTTTGAAATAAACCCCTCTCTGCATCTTGAATATGGCAGGCTAATCTGTGCCACCCAGCCTTTGCTCAAGCCACTCGTTTTGCCTGGAAGGCCTTTCCTGCAGTCTCTGCCCAGGGAAGCAGACCAGCACTGGTATTTTGAGCCTGAACTCAAGCACCATTTCCCCCTGGAGCCTTTGGCTTTTCTTGTCTCCCGCTTCCCTTTGTCAGATCCCTAGTACCTGTGTCGCTTCAGTGGACTAACAACCCTCTCCTCACACCCACACTGGACTGTGGGCTCCTCCAGGTGTGGGGACTATTTCTGTTTTTTTTTTGGACTGCACCATGTGGCATGTGGGATCTTAGTTCCCCAGCTAGGCATGGATCCCAGGCCTCCTGCATTGGGAGCGTGGAGTCTTAGCCACTGGACCGCCAGGGAAGTTCTCTTTCTTACTCGTTTTTTTCTCTCTAATCCCTAACCTGGTGTCAGGTCTGCCAGGAAGGCAGCTGGCCTTCTGGGCTGCCCCACCTCCCTCTGATCACAGATTCTGGCCAATAGGAGTGCCCTGTGTTGGTTCAGGGGTGCACCTGATATCAGCCAATCAGAGTCCTCCCTGGGATTTGTCCAAGTGGAGGTAGACAGAAGGACACATGTCCTTGAAGGATACAGATCCCCTGCTGCTGGAAGCTGTTTCCCTTCACATGGAAAAGGCCAGTCTGCGGTAGCAGGAGGAAGTGCTGCCTGGCGGAGACCAGCAGAAGGGGGAGGGGGACAGAGGGCACCGGGCACCTCTTGTCCCCAGCCCTCATCGCCGAAGGCCCTCTAATGGCCTCCTTCAGTTCTGAGACTGACTTGATGGCCTTCTAGCAAGTCTCTCCTGCTGAAGCAAAGAATTGGGTTTCTGCCCCTTTGTGACCAAAAGGTCCGCACTATGTGGGTAAGCTTACTGTTTTGTGATGAAATTATGGGAGCAATCCCAAATCCGTAGATGAACTAGTTCAACAGGATGGCCAGAAGCTGCCTGGCTGTTCCTGATGTCTACCTCTGGTGGCCTGTTCCTCTCCTGACCACCCGAGCCTCCAACCCCACCTCCCATCTCTTTGCTGACAGCATCATCAACGTACAATGGCTCAGCACTTAAAAGTTACAAGCTTCTGGGACTTTCCTGTTGATCCAGTGGTTAAGAATATGTCCTGCAATGCAGGGGACGTGGGTTCGATCCCTGGTCAGGGAACTAGGATCCCACTTGCTGCAGAGCAGCTAAGCTCGTGAGCGCGACTAAGACTGGATGCAGCCAAAGAAATAAATATTAAAAAAAAAAGTTACAAGCGCCTTTCAGAACGTTTCTCTTGTTAGAGTCTTATTCTACACTGGAGTCAGGGCAGGCTTCTCAAGCCCATTTTATGGATGAAGAAACTGAAGACCAGACCGGGAAATAACTGGCCCCTGGATATATAGGAGGGCTGGGGCCGGATCAGGAGCTTGGCTGCCCTAACCATGGTGTCCTGCTCTCCCAGTCACTTTTCTGCCTTCCACTAGAAAAGAAAAAAGCCTGTTCTTGTTCCCAGGGAAGCAGGCATCCTGTCTTCACTGCAGAGAGGATGTGTCAGGGAGGGTCTCCCCAGGCTGGAAGAGTGACTAGGTCCGTGGCACCCCACGACGGGAATTTCAGGCCCCTGACAAAAGACATGCCTGTTGTAGTAAAATGCATTTCCGCCCTAACAAAATGAAATCTTAACAGTCCGTACATGTGTGTATACATCCCTATGTGAACCCTGCACCGCTATTTATTTAATTTTATTTTGTGGTTGCACAGCGTGGCTTATGGGATCTTAGCTTCCTGACTGAGGGAACCAAGGGGTTGAAGCCAGGCCACAGCTGTAAAAGGGTTGTGTTCTAACTAGTGGATTGCCAGGGAATTCCCAAGTGAGTGCCTCTTGTGCCATCATCAGGTATGCCCCTCGAAGGGCATCCCCTGCCTCAGATGGGGCAAGAAGGGGCAACCAGTGACCCTTCATCTCCTGACACTGGTAGGTCATGGACCTATGGGGCCTCACATGCTATGTCGCCAACATCAACCCAGCCACAACCCGAGGAAAAGTGACTTCTCCTCCCCCTCCCCCGGTCCCAGCTGTGTCCTCAGGACCAGCATCCAGGTCCTGAAATAACATTCAGTTCTTAACTCACAGGGTTAAGTGTTAGGGTCTGCTCTCTACATGCCCAAACACAGGCAATAGAAAGGGCCGAGATGTCCTAGTTTGGGCAGAGTTGTCCTCATTTTTGATGGTGGACAAGTGTTCCGTGAACCACCTCCTTGTCTATACATAGCTCTGATTTATTGATTCTAGGCCAACTGGCTCAGTGGTAAAGAATTTACATGCCAATGTTGAAGACACAGGTTAGATTCCTGGGTCAGGAAGATCCCTTGGAGAAGGGCATGGTAACCCACTCCAGTATTCTTGCCTGGAGAATTCCACGGACAGAAGAGCCTGGTGGGCTACAGTGCATGGGTCGCAGAGTTGGCCATGACTGAGCACGCACGCAGCAGGGCAGGCCCTCAGTAGTGTGTGCACAGGAGGAGGCGGCATGACAGCTAGCTCAGGATTCAGGAGTTACACCACCTGAGGTCCAATCTCCACTGTCCCCAACATCTGGGAGAACCTGGCAAGTCATGCAACCCCATTAAGCCTCCATCTCTTTATTTGTAATATGGGATAGTAACTGGGGTTCCTACTTCATAAGATTATCCAGAGGATTAAGGGAGCTAATGTGTGTGCATGCTTGCGTGCTAAGTCGCTTCAGTCATGCCTGACTCTGCAACCCCATGCACTGTAGCCTGCCAAGCTCTTCGGTCCATGGAATTCTCCAGGCAAGAATACTGGAGTGGGTTGCCATTTCCTCTTCCAGGGATCTTCCCAACCCAAGGATTGAACCTGCATCTCTTGTGTCTTCTGCACTGGCAGTCAGGTTCTTTACCGTTCGTGCCACCTGGGAAGCCCTAAGTGAAAGTGTCAGTCACTCAGTCATGACTGATTCTTGGTGAACCCATGGACTGTAGCCCACCAGGCTCCTCTGGCCATGGAATTCCCCTGGCAAGAATACTGGAGTGGGACTGAACTTATGTCTGCTGCATCTCCTGCATTGCAGGCAGCTTCTTTGCTGTCTGAGTTACCAGGAAATGTGTGGGACATTCTGTATAGTGTTGGGCCCAGAGCCAACACTCAAGGTAAGTGTTAGATATCATGACAAAGATGTTAGATGCTGTACCTATATAAGCCTATGAAATCTTCACTTATTATTGACAAATATTGTTATTATAACACCATTATCCTCATTTCACAAACAGGAAAACAGAGGCTTAGAGAACTTAAGTAACTTGCTAAGCATCACACAGTAAATGAGGAAGCTGAGCTCTGAACCAATGTCTATCCAAAGCTATCCCTCACTTCCCTGCACAAAAGCAGAGACAAATCACGGGATGTTGGGATTGCTTCCTAAATTGCCCAGACTCAGTTGTCATAGCACTTTTCCAGTGGGCCTCCTACTCTCTCCAGTGGGAGCCTGGGGTCACCCTCATTGGTGCTGACCTGAAAAGACCAGGCTCCCTCACTCCCTGTCCCTTCCAGTCGCAGGGCCCTTCTGCAGAACTGATGATCACTTCAGCTTTTGAGGCCCCACAAGGATCCAAGAGATACCACAGAGTTGTGCTCTCCTGCCCCGTGGCCCACATTGGGCCCGCCATGTTCCTTCCAGACCTAGGGTTCAGTGCTCGAGTCTCCCGCACCTTCCCTCCTCTCAGAAACGTCTCAGACCTCCTCCATCTCTCAAGTGCCTAGTTAAATCCAAACACTTTGGGCAGAGGCTCCACCTGCCTGTCCAAATGGGAAAGCTGAAGATGCTAGGGGAGTGGAAGTCCTCTCCCCTTTCTGCTCACCACACCCCTGGTCCTCACCTCTCTTCCTCTGAACTGAGAAGCAGAAGTGCCAAGCCTTCCTTAGGTTCTGTAAGGACCTCTGTGGCCTTGACATCCCTTCTCGGGGGCTGGGCTTTGACGTCCCGTATCCCCCAGCTTCTCTGATGGTGCTTCCTGCTTTCTCAGTCAGCTGTTCTTCAAGGCCCTGGCTTTTGTCTACATTTCCCCAATCCCTATCTTGCCTACTGTGTCAGACTCCACCTCAGGCCAAGTCATTCCCATTTGGGAATTCAGAGTTTGTGGAATCACAAAAAAGGGGCAAAAAAGTTTCCCTGACAGAGTTCTGGCCCAGCACCCCTGGTCTTTTGCTGGTGAGACAGTCTGCACACTTATCACACCGCTGGGCCAGACTTTCCTCCCAGCTGCACACTTAGGTCTGTGGTCTTAAAAAAGAACTCCACCCTCATCCCTACCTTTGATTCAGACACCCCACCAGGGAAGCTCAGCTCCAAATGCCAGCAAGTCCCTCCCCCAACCTGTCTAGGGTGAAGGGGCCCTCCTTCTCCTTGGTGACCAAGGATAATCAGCTTTGTCATGGGAGGGAGGGAGGTGTAGAAGGGTCTAGACCTGCGGGAAGGACTGCAGCCCTAGGAGCTGGGAATAGAGGTCTGTCTTTCCAGGAAGGTTGGGGCCCCGGAACTAGGGACTGCTCTTCCCCATGACGGACTCTCACTCCACTTTCCTCTTCTCCATCCCGGGTGACCCTCTCCTGACTCGCAGAGCCAGTTTGCAGCGGCAGTAGGGAGGAAGGACGCACGGTCAACTTCATATGGGGTGGGGGCTTCTCATAGGTACAGGCCGGCCCTTCCTTCTCACGGGAGCCAAGGTCACCTGCAGACTTCGGCCGGGTGGGCTGACTCTGTGGGGTGCTCCCGTGCCCTGTGGGAGGAGTGGGGACAGAGAGCTCAGCCCGCTAGGGGAGACCAGGGCCGGGTGTTCTCTTTCCAGAGGTTACCTCACCGCTCCCGAGACCTGGGCTCTCACCTTCCCGCAGGTCCCCACGAACGCAGGTTGTTAGGGACGCCGTGCGTCGCTAGGGGGCGGGCCCTCAAGGGCGGGTGCGCATGCGTTCCCCGCAAGCTGGTTTACTCTGCTGCGTGCGGTGCGAGGGCAGGGCTGCCGGACTTCGATGGTTGTCGCCGCGCGCCTTGGCCCAGGATCGATGCAAATACGTGTCCCCATCTAAGGCACTGTGTGGGGCCCAGAGCGGACAGTGAGAATTCTGGCCGCGGGACATGCTTTGTGCGTCCTGTGGACATGTTTAGGAGCAGTGGGTTTCTGCGGGGAAAGGCGGGGAGCTGCGAATAGGGGAGGGCTCCTGGACTGCTACGGGGCTCTTCCTTCTCCGGGCCTTTTGTGTGGAAATGGAGGTGGGGATGACGAGTGGGAAGACGGTCCAGGAAAAGCACCATGGCCATTCCCTTCCTGAAGAGGACGATGGAAGGGCACGTGAGTTCTTGGAACTCCCCTGAGGCCCTCGGCTGACCACTGGCTGCAGCATACCTCTGGAGCCACCCTCGGCCTTTCTCCAGGTTGTCAGCAAGGCTGAGTGGCACCAGGCAGGAAGATCCCAGGCCTCCACAGCCCTAAGCCCGACACCAGGAATGACCAGCTTCTGTGAAATGACTAGATTTCATAGAAAAGGAAATTGTCCTTCAAGAGGGGAAGCACAACCAAGCATGGTTGGAAGTTTCACTGGAAGCAGAACTTAAATTTCAGTTCTGGAAACTACTAGCTCGGTTACCCTGGATAAGTTGCCACCTTAGAAGCTCAGTTAACTCATCAACCACCCCACCCCCCACCCCAGTATCCTCACTGTGGTGACTATGTGTTAAGATCCAGGCTTTCAGTCAGTGTACTGAACAGTGGCCCCTGCCACAGCTGCGACCTCTCAGGACTGCAAGCAGAGGCCAGGGGCTCCAGGCCCCTTTCAAGCCCTCATCAGTGATTTAGCAGCTAATCACCACTGCCTCAATTAGAGTGAGCAATCACGCAAGAAATGCTGTCAGGAAGGCCTGCTCTGCACTAAAACTTTGCCTAAAAGCCCCCAGAACTTTGCAGCCAGGGAGGCTCTGACTTGGGGATGGGTCCCCCAGTTCCCTTTCCTTCATCCAGCAACAGAGATCTTCGAACAGAGGTGGAGCTCAGGTGTCTGGCTTGGTCCTGGGTGGATTTACTTTGGGAGGGAAGGACAACTGCCTTCCATTCCACACCTTCCTCCTGCTCCGAGCTGCCAATTTCAGCTTCAGCTCAGGTTTGGGGCAGGTGCTTTGCAAGTTGTTTTAAAAGAGAAGGCTTGGGACTGCTCTGGTGGTACAGTGTGAGAATCCACCTGCCAATGCATGGATTGAATCCCTGGTCCGGGAAGATTCTACACATCACGGAACAACTAAGCCCGTGTGCCACACGTGAGCCCACGTGCTGCAACACTGAAGCCCTTGTGCCCCAAAGCCCGCGGTCCACGAGAAGCCACTGCAATGAGAAGCCCGTGCACTGCAACAAAAGTAGCCCCCACTCGCCCCAACTAGAAAGCCTGCAGGCAGCAATGACGACCCAGCACAACCAACAATAAATAAAAATTTTTAAAAATGTGTTTTAAAAAAGAGTAGGTTTGCTTTGGCTCTGTTCCCTTCTGACCCCAAGACCTGCACCTGCCACTCATGCCTCTGCACTGACTCTGCCCTCAGATGTCCATGGGGCTTACACCCTCCCAACCCCAGTCTGCTCTCTCCATAGACCTCATCCCCATCGGATACCTTCTTCTTTCTCTTCATTGCTGTTTCCCCACTGGAAGAAAGGACCGCAAGGACAGGAAGTTGTTTGTTTCTTGCCATAGTCTCAGCAACTGATCAGTACCTGTTGGGTTATTTGTTTGGCTCTGCTGGGTCTTAGTTGCAGTGTGCAGGTTCTTTAATTTATAGTGTGGCATGTGGGATCGTAGTTCCCCGATCAGGGATCAAACTCAAGCCCTTTGCATTGGGAGCTTGGAGTCTCAGCCCCATCAGGGAAGTCCCTGTTGGCTCATTTTATCAACAAATCATCAGAGCCTTCATTAAAATGAGAAGTTGTTAATAAGTGACACCAGAGAGGATCTGCCCAGCTCTCGTGACTTTCACCGACAGTTTTCAATCTTGGCTAGGGAGGCCTTTGTGGGTGCTCAGAACAGGCTGGCACAGCGGGCTTGGCCAAGTGCTTGTGGTGGTGATGAGGGGAGCTCAGATCTGGATGCCAGGTGGCCTTTCAGTCCAGTGTGAAGGGTCAAATTGGGGATGGGGCGTCCATGTCAGATTGCTGAGACGGGAAAGGTTGCTTTTTTTTAGGTGAAAGAATGTCCTGGAGCTTCCTGTGTGTGTGTGCTAAGTCGTGTCTGGCTCTTTGCAACCCTATGGACCACAGCCCGCCAGGCTCCTCTGACCATGTGATTCTCCAGGCAAGAATACTGGAGTGGGTAGCCATTCCCTTCTCTAGAGGATCTTCCCGACCCAGGGATCAAACCTTGGTCTCTTACATCTCCTGCATTGGCAGGTGAGTTCTTTACCACGAGCGCTACCTGGGAAGCCCTCTGGAGCTTCCTATCCTGTGAAATACTTTTTAATGAACAATCGCAGCCAGAACAGCCATGTGCGTCTTCACCTTCACCTTGCCGGGTCTATGTTCAGGCTCACTGCTGCCTTCCCCAGCCCCCACCTTCTCGTGTCTGTGCAGGTCTCAGCCCAGGGCACCCTCTTGGCTCAGCTGCTGGGCCTCCAGACTTGAGTTCTCTGCTGAGCCTCTGGGGAGGCTCTGCTGGCTCCTTCAGGGCTGCAGGCACTGCCCTGGCCGTCGTCTCTTCAGTGTGTGTGAGCCCCTGCGTGAGCCTGCTCAGAGCTGGTTGAGGGCAAAGGCTCGGGCTGCGCTGAGGGCAGCTTCCAGGTTGGCAGCGCTTCCAGTGCCCTGGGCCACCATTCGAGAGCCCCAGGCTTTGCCCCCCATGTGGCTGCACACGGCCAGCGCCCAGGCCTCTGCTGTGAAGGCCGGCGTGGCCCGCTGGGGACAGAAACAGAAGGGGCGGTGATGCAGAGCAGCCCTCCCTGCCCCTCGCACTCGGTGAGCCCTGGAGAGTGAGGTCTCGGTGAGCAGAGCCCTCTTGCAAGCCGGG
>SJXQ01002247.1:232976-317361 GCA_006408695.1 Aepyceros melampus | reverse complement strand
ATGATGACCAGGTCTCCTATAGCCCCTGTGCGGAGCAGGTGCCTGGGGGCAGAGGGAGGGAGGAGGAAGTCCGGGTGATGATGGGAGAGAGAAGGGCAGCTGGAGCTCCAAACCAGGGGCTGGTGGCTCCAGGGACGAGGGAAGGGAGGAGGTCCAGGGCCCCAGGCCGGGGTGGGCAGAGAGGAGTGACTCACGTCCCGCAGCATAGCTCCACAGAGGTGTGCAGGGCGGCCTGGGAGGCGGGGTCCAGCGCACGGGCCACGGGCACGCCCACGGATACCACCCGCACAGGGTCTGGGTATACCTGACGGTGAGAGGCACAGGTCTGTTAACAGGCCTGTGAGTCGGGGGGTGGTCACTCACATGATCTCCACCAATGGGGCTCCCCCAACACACCTCATCCAGGGAGCGCAGGCCGGGGATGTGGGCAGTGCGCGCCAGGGCCACCTCCTCCACGTACACGGCCTCATCCCGCCCCACGGCCTTCTGCACAGTGACCTCCACCGCCCGGAGCTGTCTGGGGTCAACGGGGCCTGGGGGGTTGTGGGGGAAATAGACCGACAGGCAGTCAGCCCCGTGCCTGGGAGTGATGCATGAAGAAGCAGTCAGTGGTCACTGCACTAGCCCCAAGCTGGTACACGACAGTGAACAGTGCCTAGTACATAACATGTACTCAATTCGTTTGTGGAGCTGACAGTTCTTTTCCTTAGAAAGCTACCCGGGAACTGGGCCTATTGGAAGCAGCAGGCCTTTCGCTAGACACTGAAAGTTGATAAAGAAACAGAAGACAGAGGCTCTGTACTTCAGGAGCTTACAACAGAGGGGGGCCAGGGGAAGAGAAACACAGCATGGTGGAGACGCAGGAGCAAGGAGGGAGTCATCAGGCAGAATGGGATTCAGTCAGTGAGTACTTCCTGCAGGATTTGAGCCAGATGGACACGGAGACAGGATGACAGATAAGGAAGAGGGCAACTCGGCTTGAGCAAGAGCGGCCTGGGTGACAGCAGGGACAAGGAAGCCGGGCGGCTGGAGGCCAAGAGAGGACTCCAGACACCAGCTCGCCTGACCCTCGCTGGCGAAGGAGCGGCCTAATGGGAAGCGCCCCCACCCAAGGTCCCCCAGTGACTGAGGGAGGGGAGTCCAGCCCTCTTACTGGTTAAACTCCCACACCACCAGACTCTAAGCCTATCGCCTCATGTGAAGGCTGCCTCTCCGTGCCCAGCTCACCTGCGTGGCCACGTCGAAGCGCAGCCGCTCGGGATTGAGCTGGGAGCCTCGCTGCTCTGTGCTGGGGTCCAGGACCTGCCGTAGCGCCCAGTTGAGCAGGTGGGTGGCCGTGTGCTTCTCCATGCAGCCCAGACGCCAGGCCTGAAACGCTTCTGTCACCCAGGGCCCTGGGTGCGGGCCGGGTGGGGAGAGAGGGGGGGCTGCAGGACACAGAGGACAAACAGCAGGGGTGGGGTCCTTACCTCGTCCACGTGCAGCTGCACCTGGTCCCCCACCCTGAGGCGCTCAGGGGCCGCCACCTCATGCAGGATAAGCCTCCGTAGACCTGGGCCCGGGCCACTGGGAAGAGCACATCCTGGGGAAGGGCAGGGCCGAGGCACTGAGTGCCTGCTGCCTTTCCCTCCCCCGGCTCCTTCTGGCTCAGGAGATCTGGGGAACCTCTGTGTCTGTGTGTGTGTCTGTGGTGGGCGTTGGGGGGGGTAGTGGTCGGCGGGGGCTCACCTGCTGGCCCACCAGCACTAGGTAGCCTCGGTCAGAAGCCTGGCCTCCCTGTTCAGCGTAGAAGTTGGTTTTGTCCAAGAGGAGGCCACAGCGCTGGCCGTCCCCCACGGAGGCCACAGCTGTCCCATCTTCTGTATACAGCTGGAGCACCTCAGCCTCACAGGTGCCGAACTCTGTCAGGGCCGAGACTGCTTATCAGTGTCAGGCAGGGGCTTGGGCCCGCGCCTCCCTTGAAGCCAGTCTGCAGGGGCAGGGGGGCACTTCCAGCTGGGACCCACAGCGACCCCTGGCGGTTCCCCTGGGGAAAGCACAGGCCTGGTGGCTGGTTTGTCCTAATTGCGGTCAGGCAAGTCCGTGGCCACCCCGCCTCAGCCCAGGCTCTCACCGTAACCGCCACCTGGTCGCAGGGAGTAGCTGTACTTGGGGCTGTCATCGGTTGGGGGCACCCCTCGGCGCTGTAGCTCCCCCAGGGCGTGGACGTTGAGTTGCAGTCCCTGCTCCTGAACCGGCTCGGCCTGCAGTGCCCGGCGCTATGGGACAGGCACGTGTGCAGGAGGGGTTGTGTGGAGACCTGCCTCCACCACACAGCTTGTGCACCCTGCACCCACTCTGGAATAAGTCTTCGGGCTGGGCTGGCTGCTGGACCCTCCCTCATGCAGGGGTCTCAGGACCAGGAGCCGCTGTGGCCCCCGATGGCCCCTCTGAGGACTCGTGCCGGCCTCTCCCCTTCTGCTCCTGTGTGTGCCCCACTGCACTGGCATTCTTCTCTGCGGGCTGCGGGTGGGGGCTGAGCGAGGGGACAGACTCTACCTCAGCCTCCTGTTCCCTCTTCCACAAGATCCCAGGACTGAGGGAGGGGCTGTGACCCAACAGAACCGGTGGGGCTGCCCAGCCGGTACCTGGGTCTCCTCCTGGGCCAGCCGCTCCAGTCCAGCAGTGTCCAGCTGCACCCCCTTCTCCTCCAGCATCAGCTCCACCAGGTCCAGGGGGAGCCCCAGGTTCCCAGACAGTGACAAGGACCAGGCCACTTCAGCTTTGAGAGAGGAAGAAGATGGTCATCAGGACTATTGAGGGAGGGAGTGGGGAGAAGTATGGGCCAGCGCTTTTCTGACCACAGGAGCCACAGGATGCCAAGCACACGGGCCTTCTCTCTGCACTGGGCAGGCCCCAGAAGAGGGTCACCTTCAGGCTCCAAAGCAAGAGCTGAGGGTAGCCCAGGGTCCTCCCTTGGCAAATGTCATTTCAGAGGAGGGCAGTTCATTCTCGGCCTGCAGCCAGCCTTGGAAAGCAGAGACCAGAGGCAGAGCCAGCCTGGGCAGTAGGGAAGTGAGAAGCAGGGCGGTGGTGGAGAGAGCAGGGGGGAGAGATGTCGGGCCGGGGACGTGAGGCCTGGGCTTGGCTCATCTAAGTGGGGCCCTGAAACCGTGGCCAGGCGTCCTGCTCACCTGGGAACACATCAGAAGGCCCCAGGCGCTTCAGGGTCCTCTCGATGACCCGCCGACCACGCTGCAAGGAGGCCAGGAAGGCTGCCTCATCCTCCGACACCAGGCTGGCTATCTGAACAGGGGCAGGGCAGAGCTGGAGCCGGGCCTTCTGAGAGGAAAAGCCTCTCCCCACCACTCTTGTCAGCCCTTCCCTCTCCCACCCGAGTCCAGTACCTGGGCTGAGCTCCTCCGCAATTCCGGGTAAGCATCTCCCTGGGGACAGTGCAGAGGCCCGAGGCAGTGTCAGAGGCAACAGGGCCCACTCTGTACCTCCACCCTGGCCCTCTCTGGGGACACCTGCCTTGGGGGCTCAGAGAGGCTGATGGATGGTGGAAGATCCAAATGGGGAATCAGCTTTTTTTAGGGAAGGCGGGCGTGATACAGGCAGAAGGGGGTCCCAAGGTCAAAGGCTCAGCAGCCTGGGCAAAGAGGCTCCCTACTTTCTGTAAGCCCCCTGAGAAGACTGGGTTAGACACTTAGGGTGGGGAACCAGGGCAGGGTCACTGTTTGGGTTCAGTGACAGGCTCTCCGAGTCCCCTGGGAGGCCCAGGGAAGCGATGAAGCTCTGCCCTTACCAGCGTCTCCACCACTACAGGCACCAGGCTGCCCAGGAAGCCAGGTGGTGCCCGCAACACCTCAGTAGAGAACCGCACAGCTCGACGGAGGATCCGACGAAGTACCAGCCTAGAAAGGGTCAGAGCCCAGGTGTGAGCTCCGAAAAGCCCTGGGTCAGCAGGGAGGGGAGAAGGGAGGGCAAGATGCAGAGTGTACGCTCCCTTCCTCCTCCGCCTGCCATCTCAACCCCACTCGCCTCTCCATCCCCTCCCTCCTCTCCCCTGCAGCCCTCAGCAGCCCTTCCAGACTCACGGGGCGCCTGACATCCCAGGGGCGATGCCGTCAGCAATGCAGACACTGAGTGTTCGGATGTGATCAGCCACCACGCGGTATGCTGTGTCTGTGCGCCCCTCATCTGCTGCCCCAACGCGGCCCGAGTAAGGGGGTGCCCCGCAACCCTGGAAGCAGGACAAGAGACAAGGCTGCTGGCCCTGCCTTTCACATTAGTCAAGAACCTGGGGGCCAGCCTTGACTTGGCTCTGCTCTCTGCATCTAATCCATCAGTAGGGGCTTTTGCATCTACTTCCAGAGATCTTTCAAATCCATCTACTTTTCTCTACTTCCTCTGCTACCAGCCTAAGCCACACCTCGTCTTATCTGAACTATGAAACAGCCTCCCAATTTCTCAGCTTCTACTCCAGTTGCCCTCCAGCGCATCCTCCGCACAGCAACAGGAATGTCTTTTAAAAGTGACGATCAGGGACTTCCCTGGTCAATACAGGGGCCTGGGTTCGATCCCTGGTTGAGGAACTAAGACCCCACACGCCACACTAAGTAATGCACCGCAACTACTGAGCAAAGAGCGAGGAGCAGTATCAGGCTGTAAACGTGAACTGGAGCCTCACATTCTCGGCTGCTCACTGTCCCTGCAGGCGGGAATACTCTTGAGTTCTCAACAAAAGGAGAAAGCAGTGGTGGTGAGCCCTGAGGACCACAGGTCAGAGTGGCTTCTGGAAGCGAAGAGGCAGGCTTACCTGGTGTATGGCGTTGAGCAGTGGGGAAAAGAGGTCGGTGTCGTAGGTGGAGAGCCTGCCTTGCAGCACAGCCACCAGCCTTTCCAGGCCCATTCCCGTGTCCACATGCTGCTGGGGCAGGGGCTGCAGGCTTCCGTCTGCTTCTCTGGCCAGGTGTACGGGAAAGGTGTGCAAGGTGAGGCCCCCCACAGGATTGTAGGCATGATGCTCAAGTGGCATAAAGAGATGAGGAGGGGATTCAGGGGGCCGACAGTGAGAGGAACCAGCGGGCAGTATCATCTCACCCCCCTCATCCCCCAAAGCGGACGGTGATAGCACTGGGTCCTCTCCTTTCTCATAAAGGGTGACTTGGCTGTCACCTGGACCCAGACCTCCACTTTCTGGGACACAATTCTTTGCTTTATAAAGAGGCATGTCAAGGCTGGTAGAAAATCTTAAGAGACTATCAAATTCAACTTCATCTTATGATAAGAGAGCAGAGTCCAAAGACCCACAGTGTCTAGCGGCAATGTCACAGGCAAAGAAGAAGACTAAATTGGTTACTATCTGAAAAGTGTTTAGAAATATGCCTGAAAGTGAAAGTGTTAGTCGCTCAGTCATGTCTGACTCTTTGTCACCCCATGGACTGTAGCCTGTCAGGCTCCTCTGTCCATGGAATTCTTCAGGCAAGAATACTGGAGTGGGTAGCCATTCCCTTCTCCAGGGGATCTCCTGACTCAGGGAATGAACCCAGGTCTCCTGCATCGTAAGCAGATTCTTTACAATCTGAGCCATCAGGAAAGCCCCCAGAAATATGCCTGGCACATTGCAAATGCTGTTTAAGTATTGTTTCCATAACAAATGGATCAAAGTCTCCTGACTGCCAACTTTTTCACTTTCAGTCAGGGATTTCCCTCTTCCTCTAGCAACCCATTACCTGTTATGTTGCATGAAGACCAGATTCCAAAGCTCCACCAGCTGCGGGGCCCCTGCCCCACCAGCCAGGTCATAGTGTATCTCAGTGCAGGGCCCACAAGGCCCAGTATCCCCCATCTCCCAGAAGTTCTCCTCGGGCCCAAAGGAGAGCATACGACTGGCAGGCACCCTGAGAAGAAAGCCAGATGGATAGTGGGAGACAAAGGCAGAAGCCGGGGACTCCCCTACACCATCCCCGCTATCTGCCAGGAGAGCCTTTCCATTAAGCTCAGCAGGAGGAGGAACAGGGCTGACCCTACAGTATCACAGGATACGCTGAGACTCTGAGGTCCAGTGTTGGTTTTTTCCAGTTTTCTTGTGCTCCAGGAGTGGGACATAAGTGGGGGTGGACTCACCCTAAGTTGAGCCAGATGTCCCTGCTCTCCAAGTCTGGGCCCAGCCCAGCGTTGGGGTCACCACTGAAGTAGGAGACCCAGAGCCTGTCCTCAGGGATCCCATAGACCTGAGTCAGCAGCTCCCAGGCCATGCTGCAAGCCTCCTCCTGTAGTGGCAACCCAGTGGGAAGAGGAAGACGGGTGAGAAGGCCCCACTGAAGACAAGACCATTTCCACTGCCCACCTGGTTTTCAGAACAAGCTATGACTCTGCTTCTGAGATTTTCCTGCAAAGAAAGTGTCCTTGCTTCTAAATCCCATTTTCTTTCAGGCACCACCTTCTCCATGAAATCCCCTACCCACCTCAGCCTGAGAGGACTTTTAACTCCTGCATTTGGACCATTTATTTACAATAATTATTGATCAGCCATTAGGCAGGAGGCATAGTCCTGGTCCTCAAGGAGTTTACAGCCCAACCAAGGAAGCGAGACACATTTCTATTATATGTGTCCATTGAGTACTTTGCCTCTGTGTCTGGTATAAGGCCCTGCTTAAGCCGCTCTAACAGTAGAGACAGGATTAACCTTGACTCCTTTCTTGGCTGACCACTGACCCTTTCTTAGCTCCAGGGCTTCCTGGGGACTCACCTTAAAATATTCACCCCCAAAGGCCCAATTGCCCAGCATCTCAAAGAAGGTATGATGGGAAAGGTCTCGGCCCACATCCTCCAGGTCGCTGTGGCGTCCTCCAGCCCTCACACATTTCTGGCTGTTGGCTACCCGCCGGAAGCCTGCCATCTCGCTTCGTGGATCCACAGTACCCAGGAAGATTGGCTTGAACTGGAAATACAGGAAGGGGGACAGAGATATCCTAATAGAAGGGAGTGGGCATAGAAATGGTGATTCGGATTGAGGGCTGTCCATGGCCCCTGAGAGTACAGTGAAGTCTTGGCCAGGGGGACAACTTGGGAGCACTCGTCTCTGGTGGTGTCTGAGCAGTCAAATAAATCATGACAGTCTCTGCTAGTAAAATGAGAATAAATGTGTTGGTGGCTAGAAACAGGGCAAGTCTACAGAGGGTAAGTGGTGCTCAAAGTCGAAAGCTTAGAGCACACAGGCTAGCACAGTAGCATGTACTCAACAAACATTTATTTTAATGAATGATATCTTTATTTAAAAAAACTAATAAATGAAGCCAGACTTCCCCCACCAGTCGGCCCCCATGGGACTCCACACTCGCCATTCCTGGAACTAAAAGTCAACCTCCACCCGCCATTCCTGGAAATAAAACTCAACCTTGACTCAGAAGTTTCCGATCCAGTTCTCCCCAAGCCCTAATTTGCACCCCAAACTCTGCCCAATCACGCACAAGCTCTCTTTCCCCGAAAGGTAGGAGCTCCGCCCTTTGCGTCTCTTGCCCAATCCCGCAACGCCTTTCTCTAAGGAAAAAAAACTGCAAACTCCGCCCAGACCTGCGTGGTTCAGCCTCTACCTGGTTCATGCCTGCATTGACGAAAAGCAAACTGGGGTCGCCGCGGGGCCTCACGGAAGCGGAGGGCACCAAGCGGTGGCCATGGCGGTCCGAAAGAAGCTCAGGAAGGCGTCCCGCACGGCCGCGGCCTGGGTTGGAGGGGCCTCCGATGAGAGCGCCCGAAGGCCCCGCCATGAGGGCGACCTTCGAATGGCCCGCCGAAGTCGCCCAGCTGCGGCTGCCACCGACGCCGCCATCTTAACTGGGGGCAATACTTCACGAGGTCAAAGGGTATCGCAGGGATAGAAGTAACGAGAGGAGGCCCGGCGTTTCCTACAGCGTCCCCTGGCGGCAGGAGGACTCAAGACCGCTTCTGACTCCCGGTAGAAGTGATTGGCAAGAAGGTGCCTGCAGGAGTCCACCTAACTATTATTAACACAAGCGGCCTGGCGCGTTCAGTTCAGTTCAGTTCATTTCAGTCGCTCAGTCGTGTCCGACTCTTTGCGACCCCATGAATCGCAGCACGCCAGGCCTCCCTGTCCATCACCATCTCCAACTCACGTCCATCGAGTTGGTGATACCATCCAGCCATCTCATCCTCTGTCGTCCCCTTCTCCTCCTGCCCCCAGTCCCTCCCAGCATCAGAGTCTTTTGCAATGAGTCAACTCTTCGCATGAGGTGGCCAAAGTACTGGAGTTTCAGCTTTAGCATCATTCCTTCCAAAGAAATCCCAGGGTTGATCTTCAGAATGGGCTGGTTGGATGTCCTTGCAGTCCAAGGGACTCTCAAGAGTCTTCTCCAACACCACACTTCAAAAGCATCAATTCTTCGGCGCTGGGCTTTCTTCACAGTCCAACTCTCACATCCATACATGACCACCGGAAAAACCATAGCCTTAACTAGACGGACCTTTGTTGGCAAAGTAATATCTCTGCTTTTGAATATACTGTCTAGGTTGGTCATAACTTTCCTTCCAAGGAGTAAGCATCTTTTAATTTCATGGCTACAATCACCATTTGCAGTGATTTTGGAGCCCAAAAAAATAAAGTCTGACACTGTTTCCACTGTTAACCCATCTATTTCCCATGAAGTGATGGGACCAGATGCCACGATCTTCGTTTTCTGAATGTTGACTTTAAGCCAACTTCTTCACTCTCCTCTTTCATCAAGAGGCTTTTTAGTTCCTCTTCAGTTTCTGCCATAAGGGTGGTGTCATCTGCATATCTGAGGTTATTGATATTTCTCCCAGCAATCTTGATTCCAGCTTGTGCTTCTTCTAGCCCAGCATTTCTCATGATGTACTCTGCATATAAGTTAAATAAGCAGGGTGACAATATACCGCTTTGATGTACTCGTTTTCCTATTTGGACTCAGTCTGTTGTTCCATGTCCAGTTCTAACTGTTGCTTCCTGACCTGCAGATAGGTTTCTCAAGAAGCAGGTCAGGTAGTCTGGTATTCCCATCTTTTTCAGAATTTTCCACAGTTTATTGTGATCCACACAGTTAAAAGCTTTGGTGCAGTCAATAAAGCAGAAATAGATGTTTTTCTGGAACTCTCTTGCTTTTTCCATGATCCAGCGGATGTTGGCAATTTGATCTCTGGTTCCTCTGCCTTTTCTAAAACCAGCTTGAGCATCTGGAAGTTCACGGTTTACGTGTTGCTGAAGCCTGGCTTGGAGAATTTTGAGCATTACTTTACTAGTGTATGAGATGAGTGCAATTGTGCAGTAGTTTGAGCATTCTTTGACATTGCCTTTCTTTGGGATTGGAATGAAAACTGACCTAGTAGGCCCTTAATTCTGGGATTTAACAAATATTCATTGAGAGTCTGTTTTGTGCCAGGCATTTTTTAGGCGCTTAAGGTACATCAGTAATGAAACTGACAAAAATCCCTGCCCTCTGGGGACTTTCCTGGTGGTCCAGTGGTTAAGACTTTGTGCTTCCAATGTAGGGGGCCTGGGTTCCATCCCTGGTGAGAGAACTGTACTCCTACCTGCCATGCCCCGCAGCCAAGAAAAAAAAATTTAAATAGTCCCTACCCTCTAGAAATCTGTATTATACTAGAAATTCTTCAGTTCAGTTCAGTTCAGTCTCTCAGTCGTGTCCGACTCTTTGCGACCCCATGAATCGCAGAATGCCAGGCCTCCCTGTCCATGCCATCTCCCAGAGTTCACCCAGACCCACACCCATGGAGTCAGTGACACCATCCAGCCATCTCATCCTCGTTCGTCCCCTTCTCCTCCTGCCCCCCATCCCTCCCAGCATCAGAGTCTTTTCCAATGAGTCAACTCTTCACATGAGGTGGCCAAAGCACTGGAGCTTCAGTTTCAGCATCGTTCCTGTCAAAGAAATCTCAGGGCCGATCTCCTTCAGAATGGACTGGTTGGATGTCCTTGCAGTCCAAGGGACTCTCAAGAGTCCTCCAACACCACGTTCATTAATTTTGCAAGGTTACAAATGGAGTTGTAGTGAACAGGTGTGGATTCTGTGTGGTGTATGTATGTGTGTGCTCAGTCATTGGATCATGTCCGAATCTTTTTTACCTCATGCAGTGTAGCCGGCCACCATCCTCTGTCCATAGAATGTTCCAGGCAAGAGTACTGGAGTGGGTTGCCATTTCCTCCTCCAGGGGATCTTCCTGACCCAGGGATCAACCCCCATCTCCTATGCCTCCTACATTGGCAAGTGGATTCCTTATCAATGAGCCACGTGGGAAGCCCTGATGTCTACCTGTGTGTATTTCCAGGCTGAGAGAAGAAGGCAGAGATGGCTAAGGGAGGTGATATGAACATTCATTCAATAGTCATTCAACAGATACTTGAAAGTGAAAAGAAAAGAAAGTGAAGTCGCTCAGTCGTGTCTGACTCTTCGTGATCTCGTGGACTGTAGCCTACCAGGCTCCTCAGTCCATGGGATTTTCCAGGAAAAAATACTGGAGTGGGTTGCCATTTCCTTCTCCAGGGGATCTTCCCAACCCAGAGATTGAACCCGGGTCTCCCGCACTGTAGGCAGACACTTTACCGTCTGAGCTACCAGGGAAGCCCTAACAAATATTTATTGATACCTAAATAGTATGTGTCAGGCACTGTGCTGGGAACTTCTCATTTTCCTTTGCCCTTGGCATTGGAAATGGCCATTTTGTTCTTAGGGGTCAAAGCAAAAGTTTAGTGGAGGCACGAAGCCAAGCAGCAGCTGTTCCATTATTAATTGCTTAATAACATTTGGTCTTTTAATTTGCCTGGGGATTAGAGGGAATCCGGGTTGTCAGGGCAGGATGAAGCTGTTGGCGATAGCTGCTGAGATTTCTCTTTCTCTCAGCCTCCCAGTGCCCTAGGCTTTTGTGTGTTTTTGCTTCAGGATAAGAGAGATACCCTTTCCACCTCCCTTTCTGTCTTTCTCTCCATGGTAACAACTTTGACTATGAGGCCAACACAGGCACTTGTAGGTGGAGCAAGGTCTTCACAGGGCTTCTCTTGATACCCTCTGCTCTTGGTTTGGGAAATTAACCAGGTCAAGAAGAGAATTTGCCTCAGTTAAAGACTAAACAGCACTGAAGTTAGTGTGATCCTCTCCAAGGCTTCAGCTAACCAGTGGGCTCTTCTGGCCTCCATTCTTTGTGAGATATGTTATTTAGGGACTTTGAAGAGAGTTAGCCTTGGGAAATGTGTGGTCTTTTTTGGACTTGAGTTTCTATAGTGACAATGAGTTCTCAACTTTGTATTCTGATGGAACCCAAGACATCTATCCTGTTTCTTCCCTTGCCCCCTGTTTCCTTGCCCACGCAGATGAAAGGTGTTGTTTTGAAAGTGTGTTTTGCCTATGTTGTTTTTCCAGTGTTTTTGGAACAGGAACCTAAAACCAAATGGGGATTTCTGTGAGATTCATGGTCTTGAGACAAACCTGTGAAATTCTTCCTCAAATTGAAATGGGAGTATTTTGCTAGAGAAATCGAGCTAGGGCTTCTCCTCAGGATTGACGTCAATTTTTTTTTTTCCCCTTCAGATTTTGCCCAGAAAGTCTGCGTTATAGTAGGAACTCCTTATTTTTAGACTATTGTGGATCTAGAGTGGAGCCACGGATTTTTTTTTTTCCCAAACAGCGTTAATGAGATATAGTTCACATACCATACAATTCACCTACTTAAAGTGTACAATTCAAATGGCTTTTAGTACATTCACAGAGTTGTTAGCTGTTTATATTTAGAATATCTATATCATTTTCATCACTTCCGAAAGAAACTCCATACCTTTTACCTGTTAACCCCCAATTACCCCATCCCTCCCAGCCCTAGGCAATCACTAATTACTTTCTGTCGCTAACGATTTGACTATTCTGAACATTTCCTATAAATTGAATCATACAAAATATATGGTCTTTGTGACTGACTTCTTTCACTTAGCATAATGTTTTCAAGGCTTATCCATGTTGTAGTATGTATCATGGATTTTATTTTGGGTTGTTTTCTGTTTGAAAAACAGTTTTCTCACCATCTTGTTGTTTTGTCCTTGCCATTTAAAATGCTTTTTTTTGAATATCATATCTTCTGGTAAATCAGTCTCTTTTTAATATTTCCCAGTCAAGCCATGTGGTTCTTGTAGGATTGGGCTGTGCTTATTCTGAGTTGCCACTGTCAGAGGAGGAGGAAGTTAAATTTATGGTCTGCAGTTTCTCAGGATAGATGAGTATGGGAGAGAATGTGCCAGACTGGGAAGTTACTGACCCGAGAACTTCTCTCAGGAGTTCTCATCCACTGCCTTAATAATCATAGGAATTTCACTTCAGGTTTAGAATACAGACGATGTCTGTTTCCTGGGAGCTGTTTAGCTGGGTTTGGGTAAGGTCTTCCCTGGGGAAGGGATTGCCTATGTTGCTGTCTGACTGACCTCGGCAAGGCCAAGGGCGCCTATGTTTGAACCTTCTCTTTCTGCCTTATTCATGAGAAGCAACACCCTTATTCTGGGAATGGAAATTGTCCTTCCCGATTTCCCCATTGACTCCGAGAGCAGGAACCTGAGGTCAGTGAAGCATTCCATCCTAGACTGATGGTCAGAGGAGACAGGAGGGGATTTTCATCCTTACTAAGCATAAGGAACTCGGCTCTGGGAACTTCTGCTTGTAAATCGTACAGGCTGTGTTCTAGTGTTGTCGCTAACGATTTGACTATTCTGAACATTTCCTATAAATTGAATCATACAAAATATATGGTCTTTGTGACTGACTTCTTTCACTTAGCATAATGTTTTCAAGGCTTATCCATGTTGTAGTATGTATCATGGATTTTATTTTGGGTTGTTTTCTGTTTGAAAAACAGTTTTCTCACCATCTTGTTGTTTTGTCCTTGCCATTTAAAATGCTTTTTTTTGAATATCATATCTTCTGGTAAATCAGTCTCTTTTTAATATTTCCCAGTCAAGCCATGTGGTTCTTGTAGGATTGGGCTGTGCTTATTCTGAGTTGCCACTGTCAGAGGAGGAGGAAGTTAAATTTATGGTTTGCAGTTTCTCAGGATAGATGAGTATGGGAGAGAATGTGCCAGACTGGGAAGTTACTGACCCGAGAACTTCTCTCAGGAGTTCTCATCCACTGCCTTAATAATCATAGGAATTTCACTTCAGGTTTAGAATACAGACGATGTCTGTTTCCTGGGAGCTGTTTAGCTGGGTTTGGGTAAGGTCTTCCCTGGGGAAGGGATTGCCTATGTTGCTGTCTGACTGACCTCGGCAAGGCCAAGGGCGCCTATGTTTGAACCTTCTCTTTCTGCCTTATTCATGAGAAGCAACACCCTTATTCTGGGAATGGAAATTGTCCTTCCCGATTTCCCCATTGACTCCGAGAGCAGGAACCTGAGGTCAGTGAAGCATTCCATCCTAGACTGATGGTCAGAGGAGACAGGAGGGGATTTTCACCCTTACTAAGCATAAGGAACTCGGCTTTGGGAACTTCTGCTTGTAAATCGTACAGGCTGTATTCTAGTGTCTAGGTTAAAAGTTCAATTTATAAGAGGTGTTCCTATTTTTTTCTTTTTTTTATGGCTTTGCCTTATCTGGACTGTGAAAGCTACACTGTCAAATGTTAACATACGTAGGGATCTCCTGGGATCTTGTTCAACCTGTAGACAATGATTTGGTAGGTCTAGGATGATGTTGAAATTCTGTATTTCTGACAGGTTCCTATGTAGTGCTGTTGCTACTCATGGTCTCCTGGACCACACGTCGAGTAACCCCGGTGTGGTAGAGGACTTGTGGGAATAGCGAGGACAAAGACTTGCTTGGGACTGGGCATTCTGGGGATCTCCCCTTTCTTTCAGAGTGGGGCGTGTGAGGCTGGCAGCTCTTGTGCGCGCAGACATGCTTGCTCCCTGCCGCCCTCCCGGAGTCCTAGCGGGGATGAAGTTGTGTCTGCCTGTTGCTAGGAGACGCGGAGGCGGTGCGGACCAGAGGCTGCGGATCCCAGCGGTCACTCAAGGCTTTGGGGAGCTGGCTAGGGCTGGGGTCGCTGATGGCGGGGCTGGAAGGGTCGGAGCCGCCTGGGATAGGGAATCCAAGCTTTAGTGGCGTCCAAATGCTCGCTTCTGTCCTTGTGTATTTTCAAATGGTTACGTTTTAGATGGTAACGTAAGGACTTCCATAATCTCCGTGATTTTGCCTCTTGGCCAGCAAAGTCTAAAAGACTGCCTGGCTCTTTGAAAACAGTTTGCAGACCCCAGACATTTCTTACCCTAGTCTTGGAATCAGCCGCTTCCAAAAATCATAGTTACCTTTTAGTGAGAAATGATAGTTCAGCAGTACTAATCAGGTGCTGGGGATGCTCATTGCTACTGAGTTGGTCTTTGTTTCTAGGTTTTTTATAGAGGACAGAGATGGGGAGAATATATATATATGTACAGATAAAATGTTCCGTGAGACAGTTTTTAAGCAGAGGAGCAACATCTAATTCACACTTAAAAAAAATTATTTGGATGTGTAGGGTCTTAGTCGGTGCACAAGACATCTTCATTGAGTCATGTGGGAACTTGGTGGTTTTGCTCGGACTCTGGCTGTGGCTCGGCTGGCTTAGTTGCCCTGCAGCATGTGGTATCTTAGTTCCCGCACCAGGAATCGAACCTGGGTTCCCTGTGGTGCAAGGTGGACTCTCAACAACTGGATCAGCAGGGAAGTCCCTGGTTTACACTTTTGAAAGATCATTGTAATGGGAGAGAATGAACTGTGGGGGCAAAAGGGGAAGCAGGAATACCTGTTAGAACCTTGTTGTTCAGGAAAGAAGTGATGGACAGGAGCTCAAAAGTGGTTGGATTCAGGCTATATGTTGAGATTTTACACACACACACACACACACACACACATATATGTATATTGTTATTTAGTCACCAAGTCACTGCCAGGCTCCTCCATCCATGAGATTTCCCAGGCAAGAATACTGGAGTGGGTTGCCATTTTCTTCTCCAGGGGATCTTCCCCATTGAGCCACCAGGAAAAGAAAAGACTAACTTCTAAGTTTCTGACCTGAGGCTAGGTAACAGTGTTGCCAATTCACTGACCTTCGAAAGCCTGAGGAAGAAGCAGGTCTGTGGAAGGGAAGTCAAGAGTTTGCTTTGGACATAATAAATTTAAGTTTAGACATCCAAGTAGAGAGGTCACTCAGTGAATATAAAAGTCAGAAGTGCAGAAGAAGATCAGGGCTATGGCTATAGATTTGGGGGTCACTAGGAAAAGGAAATGGCAACTCACTCCAGTGTTCTTGCCTGGAGAATCCCAGGGACGGAGAAGCCTGGTGGGCTGCCATCTATGGGGTTGCACAGAGTCGGACATGACTGAAGTGACTTAGCTAGTAACACTGGTGCTCCTGGATAAGTTAAGATCCCCTATTGGAAGAGCAGGGTGGAGGAGAAGAGGGGAGAGTTATGTCCTGGCCTTGTATTCTGAGGTGCTAGAGGGAAACTTGAGAAAGTGATGAGAGTCAGGAGGAAAACTGGAAGGAGTGAGGTCATACCAAAGCCCGGAGAAAAGATGATATTCCAGTAGGAGGGAGTGGTGGGTTGCATCAAGTGCTGCTGATGGCTGAGCCAGATGAGAGCAGAGACCTAATGAATGGATTGGGCAAAGTGGGAGAACTTTCAGTGGGATGGAGGGATGGAAAGGCCAATTGGAGTGAGTGAGAAGGGGAGATGAGAAGGCAGAGAAAGGAAATAGAGACACCTTGGGAGTGAGTTTGCAGAAAAAGAGAAGCAGGAAAAAAGAGTCTGGAAGGGGCTATGGGCTCTTGGGAATGTATTTATTTTTAAGAACAGCAACATTGAGTCTTTGTATCACATGGGTGTGATCCAGGACAGAGAAGAAACTGACAAAGCAAGAGAATGAGAGCATTATTGTAGTAGCCAAGTTTTTACGTACTTGAGGGGATTGAAAAATTCAGTACAAAGTGTAGCCACAAGCAAGGACACTCCTTCCATTACCGTAAGAGGAGGAATGTGGATTCAAATGCAGTATGTCAGTGGACGTAGGGCTGGGAAATCTAGAGAGGACTCATCCCCAGACATCTATTCCTCGTCAGTATGCAGTGAGGTGAAGAGGTGAAATTGCCACCTGGAAAGAGAGAAGATTTACTGAGGAAGTGTGGTAGGATTAGCTGACAGTGTTGGCTGCTCATTTAAGATTTGAAGTCTTTGATTTAAACTGAGACTGATCAGCACAATGGGCTTTTCTCCATCCATGCTTAGCTGCTCAGGTGCATGCACAGAGCACATAGATTACTGGGTGTAGTTAGGGCTGGGATTCTGCCGTCTGAGTGTGATGGAGGGAGTGGGCTGGCATGAGTAAGGTCAGGGAAATGGTGAAAATCCTGAAACTTGGGCTGTATTTGAGCTCTAAAGGCAATCCGTTTAGGCCCTTATCTCATCTAATAGTCTTAGTCTCGTGTCTCAAATCTTCAAACACAAACATAGTGATGTATATATGTGCCCCCCCAACTCTCCCTCCTTTGGAAGCTTGATATTTTAAGGTGGAGAAAAGAGACAAGAGACCGTTAGCTTGTTGTTTTTCAGTTGCTAAGTCATGTCCGACTCTTTGTGACCTTGTGGTCTGTAACATGCCAGGCTCCTCTGTTCTCCACTATCTCCTGGAGTTTGCTCAAATTCATATCCATGGAGTCGGTGTCTATAATATTTTAAAATTATGTTAGATAGTCACAGTAGAAGCCAGAAGACAGTGGAAAGGCATTTTGAAAGTGCTTAAAAAACAAAACAAAACACCTTGTCAACCTGGAATTCCATATCCAATCAGTAAAAACCTTTTTTCTTTTTTTGATGGAACAGTACTTCAAATAAATATCTTCTAAGGATAAAGACAAAAAGAGAGTGTGGGAATTCCCTGGTGGTCCGGTAGTTAGGACTTGGCACTTTAACTGTCAGACTTGATCCCTGGTCAAACTGAGATCCCAAAAGCCATGTGGTTTGGCCAAAAATAATAAAGACAGAAAGAAAGAACTTCCTTGGTGGTCCAGTGGTTAAGAATCTGCCTGCCGATGCAGGGGACGTGGGTTGCATTCCTGGTCCGGGAATATCCCACTACTGAAGCCCACACTCCCTCGAGCCCGTGCTCCACAACAAGAGAAGCCGCTGCAATGAGAAGCCTGCACGAGAGCAGCAGAGTAGCCCCCAGTCGCTGCAACTAGCGAAAGCCTGTGCACGATAATGCAGAGCCAGTGCAGCCATAAATCAATAAACGTCATAAAAACAAGTAAATATGAGTGGCCCACTGTGCCCAGATCATGCTAGCCCTCTTCACAGGTGATTAGTACACAAACCACAATGAGGAGACTTGAAAGTGTCAGATGGATCAGACACTCAGCCGTTGCATTCTGTCTCCCAGGATCATGAGAAACAAATGTCTTTGAAGCGTCTTTGATGAGCAGAAGGTAACAAGGGGAGTGCGTGGCTGACGTCACTGACTTAGGGTGGCAGATGCATGCCTGCAAATCCAGCTGGAATGTTCACTTTCGCCAGACTTAGCATATACTCTCCCCTGGAAAGGGCTGAAGACACACTCTTGCGTTCTTGAGCCTTGGTCTTCTCCTTTGTGGACCCCATGCTTCTAGACTCCATGCGTCTTCTGCTGACCTTTTCTTCATATGACACAATGAATTAGGTTGCGACATCTCGAGTCAGTTTTCCCATGGCTATTTTCCATGACTTCCTATTTTTTTTTAAAAATTGTTTATGTTTGGCTGTGTGGGTTTTTGTTGCTGCACAGGCTTTTCTCAAGTTGCAGCGAGCAGGGGTTACTCTCTAGTTTGGTGCTGAGGCTTCTCGTTGAAGTGGCTTCTCTTGTTGCAGCGCATCAGATCTAGGGCACACAGGCTTCAGTAGTTGTGGCTCCCCGGCCCTAGAGCACAGGCTCAGAAGTTGTGGCACAGGGGCTTAGCTGCTCTGCAGCATGCGGGATCTTCCCTGTCCAGGGATCAAACCCGTGTCTCCTGCACTGGCAGACAGATTCTTCACCACTGAGCTACCAGGGAAGCCCTTCCATGACTTCTTAGCCACACCTTTGCATGCCACCTGTAACAAGAGTCAGAGGTGCATAAAATGACTGTGATTGGGGGCAGGAGGTGCTAAGAAAGCAGAAAAGGTGATGATAGAGGTAAACAGCCAGGTAAGCACTCAGACTATTTAATTCAGACTCTTTTCAGGGTTCTGGTCTCTGTGGGTCTGTTTGGGTTTTAATCCTGTGAGTTTTTCATGTCTCCCGTTTACCCTTCCCAGCTGGACTTTTGACAGCTAGGGGTGTGGCATTTTTCTGTGCGCTCTATCCTATGGTGCATCCTTAAGTGGAGGCAGGACCTCTAATGTTGAGTCTTATGGGCTCTTCGCTCATCGTCTCAGCTGCAGCCCCTAGCAGAGCAGTCTTTACCTGATTGGCAGGTAGAAAAGATTACAACATCACTATCTTGGCGTACTGAGGTATTGTAAGTGTTTCTCGAAACTCATGTCAAAACATTTCACGGTGAACAGAAACAGACTCACAGACACAGAGAACAGACTTGGGGTTGCAGAGGGAGGGGGTTAGGGGAGGGGTGGATCCGGGAGGTTGGAACTGGCAGAGGCCAGCTCCTGTATAGAGAATGGATAAACTGCATGGTCCTACTGTATAGTACAGGGAACTGTATTCAGCATCCTGTGATAAATCATCATGGAAAAGAATATGAAAGAGAATATATATACATACAACTGAATCACTTTGCTGTAGAGCAGGAATTAGCACAACATTGTAAATCGATTTTACTATGCTTCAGTTCAAAATTGTACGGTTTATAATTTAAAAAAAACTAAAGCAATTTGAATCTAGTTGATATGAATACTGAACAGTTGGGGTAAAGTGTTCTGATATCTGCAACTGACTGTGAAATGCATCAGAAATACGATGAGGGAATTCCCTGGTGGTCCAGTGGTTAGGACTCCATGCTTTCACTGCTGAGGACATGGGTTCAATTGCTGATAGGGGAAATAAGATCCAGTAAACTGTGAAGCCTGGCAAAAAATAAAAAAAGAATGAATTTAAAGTCATTTATTTTAGACAGTGGGGAAAAGGACTCAAAAGTTGCAGGTCATGTGAACAGAACACCATCAATAAGATACTGATTTTTTTTAAAAGCAGTATTTATTATAGGCTTCTTAGGTGATGGCTAGTGGTAAAGAACCTGCCTGCCAATGCAGGAGACATAGAGATGCAGGTTCAGTTTCTGCGTTGAGAAGATCCTCTGGAGTAGGACACGGCAACCTACTCCAGTATTCTTGCCTGGAGAACCCCATGGACAGAGGAGCCTGGTGGGCTGCAGTTCATGGGGTTGCAAAGAGTTGGACACAACTGAAGTGACTTAGCAGCAGCAGCAGAAGTATTTAATACACATTTCTCTAATTTTAGAAGAAGAGCATGTATATTGCAAAGCACCTGAAGATTAAGCAGTTTCATTTAAACGTGGTTATGAATGACGGGGTTGTGTCGTGGGCCTGAGATGCCTTGGTGCTCTGTGCAGAGGGGAGAGCAGGTAAGTCATACAGGGAGCGTATCAAGGAGCCCAGTCCTGTGGCTCGGCAGTGTGCATGACTAGCCAACAGTGGTCACTGAGGAAAGTGTCTGGGCAGTTTTCCTATGGGCTGCTCAATTAAGAATCCATTCTCAAGCCAGTCATCTGATGATGGGCACTTGGATTGCTTCCACGTCTTGGCTATTCTAAACATTGCTGCTGTGAACATTGGGATGCATGTGTGTTTTTGAGTTAGAGTTTTGATCTTTTAGAAGATGTGGTACAGGGACTTCCCTGGTGGTCCAGCAGTTAAGACTCCTCGCTCCTAATGCAGGGGACCTGGGTTCAATCCTTGGTCAGGGAACTAGATCCCACATGTTGCAACTAAGAGTTCTCAGGCTGCAACTAAAAAATTGCCCATGCTTCAAGGAAGAATGAAGACCCCATGTGACACAGCTAAGACCCAGCACAAACAAGTACATAAATTAGATGTGGTATGTGTACATGAAATATTATCCATACAAATAATGAAAAATTGCCATTTACAGTAACATAGGCTGTTGCTGCTGCTGCTGCTGCTAAGTCGCTTCAGTCGTGTCCGACTCTGTGTACCCCATAGCCCACCAGGCTCCCCCGTCCCTGGGATTCTCCAGGCAAGAACACTGGAGTGGGTCGCCATTTCCTTCTCCAAGTAACATAGGTAGTCCTTGAGAATATTATACTTAGTGAAGTTAAGTCAGACAAAGAAGGACAAATAATGTGATATCACTTATGTGGAATCTAAAATATAATACAAATGACTCTTGTGTACAAAACAGACACAGACTCACAGAGAAAGCAAACTTAAATAATTACCTTAAACAGCAGCAGTTACCAAATGAGAAAGCAGGGGAGGGATTAATAGGAGTATGGGCTTAAAAAAAACTATTATATATAAAATAGATAAACAATAAGGATTTACTATATAGCACAGGAACTGTATTCAATGTCTTATAATAACCTATCATGGAAAATAATCTAAAAAATACATATATAACTGAATCACTTTGCTGTATGCCTGAAACTAGCACAATATTGTAAATCAACTGTACTTCAATTTTTTTAAAAAAAGAATCCATTCTCCTATCAGAGTTGACCAAGGCCAGGGGTTCGTGTGTAGTGTTTTTTCCTTCCTTGAGAGAACGTGGAATAAAGAAATTCTGTATGAAATGCTATGAAAAGATCTCCAAAACTGACAAGAATAGTGTGAGTGTGTGCTGTTGCTGTGTACAGCAGATGGGAAAGAAACACACATCTGTATTTGCTTGTAGCGCTCCAAAAGGGATACAAAAGGAAGAACAGTGGTTTTGCGGGAGCAGGTGAGGTGGGGCCCGTTCCAGTCATGGATACAGTTGGAAGGAGGCTTTCCTTGTCTACTTTTAAAATTTATTTGTTTTTTTACTTTTGCATGTGCTGAGTCTTCGTCTCTGCAACTCGGGCTTTCTCTAGTTGCAACAAGCAGGGACTACTCTCTAGTTGAGGTGCAAAGGCTTCTCATTGTGGTGGCTTCTCTTATTGAGGAGCATGGGCTCTAGAGTGTGGGCTTAGTAGTCGTGGCCCACAGGCTTAGTTGCCCCATGACATGTGGAATCTTCTGGACCAGGGATCGAACCCATGTCCCCTCTATTAGCAGGCAGATTCTTAACCGCTGGACCACCAGGAAAGCTCCTCTTTGTATACTTTTTCAGAGTTCTGGTTTTGCAAGCTACGTGTGCTTAGTTGCACAGTCGTGTCCAACTCTTTACGACCCCATGGACTGCAGCCCGCCAGGCTCCTCTGTCCATGGGGATTCTCTAAACAAGAATACTGCAGTGGATTGCCATGCCGTCCTCCAGGGGAATCTTCCCCACCTAGGGATTGAACCCAGGTCTCCCACATTGCAGGCGGATTCCTTCCCCATCTGAGCCACCAGGGAAACCCAAGAATACTGGAGTGGGTAGCCTATCCCGATCCAGGAATTGAACTGGGGTTTTTCACTTTGCAGGTGGATTCTTTACCAGCTGAGCTATCTTTTTATGGTGTTTGCAAGTGGTGTAAGTGCATTTCCTACTGAAAAATTAATAACTAAAATGCAAAATAAGAAGCTATAAGATAATATGAGACAGTTCAGTCCAGTTCCTTGGAACACATCAAAACAGGAAATTTTAAGGCGCTGGCATTCCCTGATTAATCGGAATTTCAAAGACCAGCACTATGCTGTGAGAGTCGGGACTCTGTGTCTTAATAATGCACATGTGTCTTATCAGGCACGTGACTCTGCCATCAAGGTGCTTTATTTTGGTACTACTTTTACTTCTCTTTGCTTTTAATTTTTATTTACACTTTTTGTCTTGGCTGCCGACTCACAGCCTGCAGGGTCTCATTGCCCTGATCGGGGACTGAACCGGGGCCACAGCAGTGAAAGCACTGAGTCCTACGCACTAGACTGTCAGAAAACACCTCTGTTTGCTTTGTTTTGTGCTTTATGTGAATTCTAAGGGCTTCCCAGGTGGTGGTAGTGGTAAAGAACCTGCCGGCCAATGCAGGAGACATAAGAGATGCGGGTTTGATCCCTGGGTCGGGAAGATCCTCTGGAGTAGGAAATGGCAACCCCCTGCAGTATTCTTGCCTGGAGATCCCATGGAGAGAGAAGCCTGGCGGGCTACAGTCCATGGGGTCTCAAAGAGTCGGACGTGACTGAAGCGACTTAGCGTACACGGACACGCGCACATGTATACACCCTGCCTGTATGTGGGACCTGGGGATGCAAAAGTATGTTGTCTTCAAGAACACATCCTAAAAGCCTGGCATCCTGTAACAGCTGCGGCTCCTGGCTGCAGCTCCACTCACTCAGCAGAGCGTCTCAGTGCCCTGTGGCTTCCTTGCTTCTTGTCGTTCAGGCTTTTAGGGACAGAGTTGGTCACTCTGGCTTTGGTCTAGAGACATATGATGAGAAGCCCTTTCCGCAATAAGTGTTTAATAAATTAGAACACAGGTTTCCATTATCCCTTCCTGAAATGGGGCCAGCCACTGTCTGTCTGTAAGGATGTCTGCAGAGTGAAAAAGTAAACACAGAATCAGGAATCTTATCGTTAATGCAATTTGCCTTTGCTCTTGGCTTCCTGTGCTCGTCTTTGAGACGCCATTAAAAATGCATGCAGGATGTGAGTGAGATAAAACATATCAAAATTCAAGCTGATTCCAGTTCACCGTGACACTCCATTTCTCTGGCCCTCTGGCTTCCAGTGGCTTTAGCCCAGATCCTGGGGATGAGGGATGAGAGCCTCTGAGCAGTGAAAGGTACTGGCCTAAAGCTCATAAAGCTTACTTCAAAGGAGAGTTGGGAATTCCCTGGTGGTTTGGGGATTCCCTGGTGGTCTAGTGGTTATTAGGACTTGATGCATTCACTTCAGGGGCCTGCAAGCCAAGCAGCATGACCAAAAAAGAAATAAAAGCAAAAACACCACCACCACCAACAAAGAAACCAAACAAGTGTCTTTGCCACTCGACCTGTGGAATCAGTAACTTACTTCATATTAATAATGATAGCTGTCCCTTCTTGGGCATATGCTGTATACCAGATAAGCTACTTTATATATAAAAACTTATTTAGTCCTCATAACAGCCTAATGAAGTAAGTTACTATTGTTATTTCCATTTACAGATGAAAAACTGAGAGAGGTTAAGTGACTTACTTAAGATCACACACAGGGAATGGTAGATCAGGAATCTGAACCTACACAACTGGGCTCCAAGGCCCACCTTATTAACCATGTCTGCTCACCTCCCATCTGATGTGTGTGTGTGTGTGTTTTAGCACATGTAATTCTAAACAGTTGTGGTGGTTGGTTTTCTAACTCTTGGCAGATCAAGAATTAGGGCCACTAGAAGCATGTGTATAACACTGGGAGACAGACTGAGGACCTAGTAGGGTCTGAGGAACCAGCCACCTCCAGCAGTCTGGTCTCCGCTAACAAGTCTTTCTCACACGTTTCAGCAGTCCTTTCAGGAACCACAAAGCACAATAGAGGAGCATGATTCCATTTACCAAGATGGTTGTGGCAGACGCCATCCCTAACATTCAATTTCCCCTTCTCTTAGAAATGGAATCCCCAGGTTTTCGATGGACCACGCCACTGGGTCTCATACTGCAAGGCTTGGCCGTGTAGCCCTTGCACTAGGAGCAGAAGTGGGATGTACCAGATTAGCAAGCTCTGCCCTTTTGCTGCTCCTCCCATGGGCTGGGATACAGTTATCAGGGGACAGGGAATCACCCAGCAGTCACAGCAAAGGGTGTAAAGAACTTGGGTCCCTGCCCCTGTGGAGTCACTGAGTTCATCCTGGACTGGAATAAATAAAATACCAAAACAAAAATCTCTTGAATTTTGCTAAAATTTTGAATTTCAATTATAAATGAGAAGGCTTTGATTTATCCTGGATGAGTTAACACTGTCTTCTTTCAAATAACAGATAAATATATTGAGTAGTAACTGTTTGTCATGCTGTACTAAGCACCTGAATTTTAATCTAATCTCTCCCTAAAATAAAGGTATAAAATTGCTTGCTGATGTTAATAGAGAAAGAATGAAATCCATAGCATAGCCTAGCACGCACCATGTCCTGAGCTCTGGACATGGGAGCTTGTCGCATGGGAGAGAAACCAGCTTTCTCGCTGAAGCTTTAGTGCGGGCAAACTCACAAGCTGATGAATACACCCAGGACATCAAGGAGAGGTTACATTACATTTGTTGTATTTTGTTAATAAGGCAAGGAAATATTCAGAGCGTTTTAGAGATAATTTGACAACAAGTTTTGAGGCCTAATGGGAGCAACTTTAATTATTTGGAAACATCCCCAGAAACTTTCGAAATGCTGGCAGAAAAAACACACTTCTCTTGGTTGATGTGATAAAGAGAGAATGTAAATTCAGTTCAGTTCCACAAATATTTATGGAAAAGCTACTTCATGCCAGGCAAGGCTGAGGGCGCCCTTGTCCTCAGGAAGCTGACAGTTGGGCTTGGGGATCAGGGGGCTCAGGAACAGGGACTGATGAGCAAGTGGATATAAAGGTGATCAAGCTGATGGGCACACACCCTGCCCTGACTTGAACATCAGGGAAGGCTCTTAGGAGGAGCAATCAGAAGGTTTGCTGGCTGCTGTTCCAGCTCTTGGCAGGGTTAAGTTTTCCTTAAAGAAACAAGTACTTGTGTCTTATGGAGGTTGGACCTGAAAAGCTCGTTCAGAAACTTCTCTGCCTTGAGAGATGTGAGTCAAGAAACTGACACCTTGAGTTTCCCCCTTTCATCTTTTCTTCTTGTTCCAAGCTCCTCATATCTTCGGGAGAGACTCCAGATAACTTTGGGTGGTCATGGTGTCCTCTTGGGATGTGGGTTAGAAAATACTCCCTAGAATATACTTTCTAGGAATCAGAGGGTTTCAGCTGAATGCCTTTTCTTTCATCTTTATTTGTTCAAATTTTATTTCTAAAAGAGCAAAGACATCCCTTTGCTGGCAAAGGCCCATAGAGTCAAAGCTGTGATCTTTCCAGGAGTCAAGTAGAGATGTGAGAGTTGGACCATAAAGAAGGCTGAGTGCTGAAAAATTGATGCTTTCGAACTGTGGTGCTGGAGAAGACTCTTGAGAATCCCTTGGACTGCAAGGAGATCAAACCAGTCAATCCTAAAGGAAACCAACCCATCCATGGAAGAACTGAAGCTGATGCTGAAGCTCCAATACTTTGGCCACCTGATGGGAACAGCCAACTCACTGGAAAAGACACTAATGCTGGGAAAGATTGAAGGCAAAAGAGAAGAGGGTGGCAGAGGATGAGATGGTTGGAATGACATCACCAATTTAATGGACGTGAACTTGGGCAAACTCAGGGAGACAGTGAGGGACAGGGAGGCCTGATGTGCTGCAGTCCATGGGATTTGCAAAGAGTCAGAGATGACTTAGCTACTAAACAACATTTGTTTATTTTTGGCTGTGCTGGGTCTTCATTGCTGCGAGGGCTTTTCTCTAGTTTCGGTGAGTAGGGGCCACGCTCTCGTTGTGATCCGTGGTCTTCTTAATGCAATGGCCTCTTGTTGCAGAGCACGGGCTCTAAAGCATGTGGGCTTTAGTAGCTGCAGCACCTGGGCTCAGTAGTTGCAGCTTCCAGACTCTAGGGCCCAGGCTCAATAGTCGCAGCACCCAGACGTAGTCATTCTGCAGTACGTGGGATCTTCCCAGACCAGGGATCGAACCTGTGTCTCCTGCATTGGCAGGCAGATTCTTCACCACTGAGCCACCAGGGAAGTCCTACTTTTTATTTTTTACTAAAAATTGTATATGGGAGTATAGTTGATTAACATTGTTGTGTTACTTTCAGGCATACAGCACAGTGATTCGGTTATACCTATACAAGTATCTGTTCTTTCTCAAATTCTTTTCTTTCATCTTTAGATAGTGGTAAAAGCAGAAGTAGCCAGGAGCCTGAGAAATTGAAACAGTGCCCACAGGGAGCAGGGTCAGCGCTCCCTCCCTCCCCCCCCGCCCTGCCCCTCTCTTTTTCTCTGTCTCTTCCTCATCCTGTGACAGGCTGATGGATGATGGGCTAATTATCGAAGTCTGGCTGTCAGTTCTGTGGATGGTGATGTTACCCTTACCCTAGCAGGGGACTGTGAGGATGATAAATTGGAGGTATTAGATGGCACTTGGCAGACAGAGAGAGTCAGTAATTAAGACTTTGGAGCAGGCTTGCAGGAATATTGATGCTTGACAGACAGTTGATGCTTTCTTTTCCCCAGAGAGTAGAACTCCGGAAAAGAGTCCAGATAATGGTAGTTGGAGTGACTAGTAGAAGACAGAGGAGAGGCAAGGAAAGGTCGAGCAGGGCGGTCACGAGAACTCTTTCCCCAAATGGTGGTTTGAGGCTGGCTTCCCTGGAGTCTCACTCCAAACATTTTCCTTACCTCTTCAGTCCCCAAAGTTAAGACCTGGCTTTAATTTTAGCTGATTTTGGTCAAAGCCAAAATCCAGCAGTTTATGCTTATGGAGTTAAAAACATTGCCTTTAATTTTGTTAAGGAAAATTGTTTTCTTTCACACACGTTCATACACATACGTAGACATGTATAAATGTCTATACACACATATGTATACACACACACACATATATACATGTGCTGTGCTGTGCTTAGTCTCTCAGTCCTGTCTTACTCTTTTTGACCCCATGTACTATATAGCCCATCAGGCTCCTCTGTCCATGAGATTCTCCAGGCAAGAATACTGAAGTGAGTTGCCACGCCCTCCTCCAGGGGATCTTCCGAACCCAGGGATTGAGCCCATGTCTCCCGCATTGCAGCCGGATTCTTTACCGTCTGAGTCACCAGGGAAGCCCAATATATATACATATCAGTATTTTATTTGATTTTTAACAAAGATTGATTGCATTTGTTTTTTATGCAAAACTTTGTGACCAGATTTAAAAAAAAAAAAAAACACTAATGATGGAATAAATAGAATACCAAAACAAAAATTTCTTGAATTTTGCTAAAATGTTGAATTTCAATTATAAATGAGAAGACTGATTTATCCTGGATGAGTTAACACTGTCCTCTTTCAAATAATAAATAAGTATGTTGAGTAGTAACTATTTGTCATGCTGTACTAAGTACCTGAATTTTAATCTAATCTCTCGCTAAAATAAAGATATAAAATGCTTCCTGATGTTGATAGAGAGAGAATGAAATCCATAGCATAGCCAGCAAGCGCCATGTCCTCTGCCTCTCCCTCCTTCATGCTCTGTTGTTTTACTTGATTTGGTTGTCTTCGCAGCACTTCTTTTTTAAAAAACAAAACAAAACAAAAACAAAAACAAAAAAACCCAACTTTATTTTGTATGGGGTGTCTCTGGTGGCTCAGGTGGTAAAAAAATCTGCTTGCATTGGAGGAGTCCCTAGTTTGATTCCTGGGACAGGAAGATCCCCTGGAGAAGGGAATGGCTACCCACTCAGTATCCTTGCCTGGAAAATACCATGGCCAGAGAAGCCTGGTAGGCTGCACTCCATGGGGTTGCACAGACATGACTGAGAGACTAACGATACTATAGCCAGTTAACAATGTTGTGATGGTTTCAGGTGGACATCGAAGGGACTCAGCCCTACCTATACATGGATCCATTCTCTCCCGAATTACCCTCCCATCCAGGCTGCCAGTGAGAAGAGTTCCCTGTGCTATACAGTAGGTCCTTGTTGGTTATCCGTTTTAAATATAGCAGCGCGTACAGGCAACTGTAAGTTTGCACAGCACTTATTTCTGTCTCTCATTTTCGCAGTTATTTATTTGTTGTTTAAAAAGGGCATTGAAGGGAATTCCTTTGCAATCCAGTGGTTAGGAGTTGACACTTCCATTGCTGTGGCATGGGTTCTATTCCTGGTTGGGGAGCCAAGATTCCATGAGCTGTGTAGTGCAGCCTTTGAAGATATAGACTTTAAACTAGTGGTTACCAGTGAGGAGGTAGAAGAGGGGCAATATAGGGGTGGGGAGTGGGAGGTACAAAGGGGTATAAGATAGGCTCAAGGATGCATTGTGCAATGTGGAGAATATAGCCAGTATTTTGTAGTAACTGTAAGTTAACCTTCACAAATTGTGTCGATAGTTAGAAAAAAATTTTAAGTCATTGAAATACAACATAGGTGTAGAAAAGTCCACTTAGGTGAACTGCTAGGTAGATTTACCTGGTGGTCACCGACTTTAAAAACATGTTTGTTGTAAAATATACATAATTTTATTATTTTAGCCATTCTTAAGTGTAGTATATGATTCATTGGCATTAAGTTCAGTTACACTGTTGTGCAACCATCACCCCTGTCTGTCTCCAGAACTTTTCCATCATCCCAAACTAAAACTCTGTGCCCATTAAAAAACAACGCCCTGTCCCCCACTCCAGCCCCTGGTGACCACCGTTCTTCCTTCTATCTCTATAAACTTGGCCACTCCAGGGACCTCCTGTATGGCTGTGGGCGTTCAATATGAAGTGGACTGGCTATGGTCCCGAGACCAGACACCACGTGTCACCCATTCCTTTTTATTCCGTGTAAGTTTATTAATGTCCACCTGTGTGATGGCAGTCCCCAGCTAGCCATGGTGCCTTGAAGATTATTCTCATGGATTTTTCTCTTATGTTCTGTCATCCCCATGAGAAACTGCTAGGCAACTAATGTCTCAGTGTCAGACCACAGCCTCCAGTGTGAGTAATAGAAGCTGCCAAGTTCACAGTTAACTTCCCGTGCCTGTCACAGTCATAAGTGGGTTCCTTCCCCTGAAGTGCATTCGGTTAAGTGCTGAGCGGTGATGCAAACGCCATCTTTTAGAATAAATCTAAGCCCTGTTTGAAGGATGCTGCTTCCAACATGATGATTTCTGAATGTTTCTTCCTCTGCTCTGAAAAACTCTTCTGAATCTGAGGGCTTTGTATCCAAGAGTGTCTGTTTAAAATCAGAATGTGTTAAGTATGCAGTCCTGTCTCTTTCTGACCTGACCCCTTCCTTGAATCTGAATCCTGTCTAGATGAGGAAGGAACATCTGGAAGTCATCAAGGCCTGTTTCATCCAGGAGAAAGGCACATCTAATTTAGAATATTTCTGGAAAATGGAAAAGCGGAATAGGAATTTGAAAAGACTGGAGTGTGTTGGAAAGACATGTCCATGCCTTATTCTAGAGCATGAACATCACAAGACTGTTCGGTGTGGAGGAAGCAGGGAGTCCTGTAGCCAAGACCTTACTCTTACTAAAGCCCCATTTCATGACCAGTGAGCAGTGCAGGTATCAGAAAAATGGACTACGGTTTGTTATAGGAGCTGGAGATGACTGAAGAGGAAGATATTTTGTACGGTAACAAGGACAAATAGCCTCCTAACCCCATGGATGTTTTGGAGGAACGGTTGAGGATGCACATGAAACTCACTGGATGAAATGATTGCTCTCAGTTCATCAGGCCCTCCCTGTACTTGGATTATACATCCATACTATGTACCAGAGGACTCTGTATTATCCCCCACTGGGTGTGGATGGAGTACACGTCCTCACTTCAGTGATTTTGAGTTTCCCCACAAAATTTGCTTTGGCCAAGAGAATATGGGTGGAAGGGGCAGTGTGCTAATTTATACCCCCCTCTCTCATGCTTAGGCCATTTGATATGAGAAGAACATGTCTCGTGTGGACTTCCCTGGTGGTCCAGTGGCTAGGACTCCAAGCTCCCAATGCAGGGGACCTGGGTTCAATCCCTAATCAGGGAACTAGATCCCACAAGCCACCACTAACAGTTCGAGTTCTGCAGCTGAAGATTCTGCATGCCACAACAGAGATCTCGCATGCTGCAGCCATGACCCAGTGCAGCCAAATAAATAAATTAAAAATAAGTACTACAAAAAGAAGAACATTACTTGGGGAGCTATGAGCCCCAGGAGAATGAGACAGAACCTGAGGAATGAGGCTGAATCTCAGGGACACCCTGGAGCCAATCTGACCTGCAGCCTGAAGTAGATTGATGTTAGCTTACCTCTAGACTCATGAGTGATAAGAATATATGCTTATCGTAAGTCACTGAGTTTGGGGGAAGTTTGTTACAGAGCAGTACTGTGGCAATAGCTGACTCATACAAAGACCAAAATGTGGAAGCAGAGAGAAAAAGGGCAAGTGAAGTAGGTGGCTGACATATGAGTAAGGAAGGAAGTGGTGGTGGGGTCTGAGGAGAGAGCAGGTAGGAAAAGGCCTCTGAGAAGAAGAATGAGGTGGACAAGAGGTAAAGGCATACTGCAGCTGCGGTTCCTCAGGTGCTGGGATACAGGCGGCGGGATAGGAGTGCATGCACGCACGTGTGCCCCCCCCACACACACATCCCCCGTGCCTCTGATGAGCACTGCATCTTTTTGCTGTTTTTGTTCATTGTTGCCAATGTCTGAGAGGTTTCCAGGGAGTACAGGTTTGATTCCTAACCTGTCTAGACTTCCAGTTTGGGGCTCTACCTAGGCTTATGGTTACATTGTGCCAATGGAGCAACAAAAGAATCTAAAAAATACCAACTAGTGAATATAACAAAAAAGAAGCAGCCTCACAGATAGAGACAGCAAACTAGTGGTTACCAGTGGTGAGAGAGGGGGAGGTACAAGCTATTGGGTGTAAGATAAGCTACAAGAGTGTATTGTATACACAGGGGAGTATAGCCAGTATTAATGTAAGAACTCCAATGGAGTGTAGCCTTTAAAAACTGTATAAAAAATAAAAGCAGCAAAAAAAGAAGAATAAAAATATGAGCGATCTAAGGACAGAACTTTCCTGAGTATGTCTTTAAAAAAATTATTTATATATTTGGCTGTGACAAGTCCTAGTTGAGGCACTCAGGATCTTTGATCTTCACTGTGGAATGATGTTTTAGTTTCGGCATGCAAACTCTTAGCTGTGGCACGTGAAGTCTTTAGTTTCGATTTGTGCGATCATTTCTTGACCAGGGATCAAACCCCGCACCCCTTGCATTGGGAGCTCAGTGTCTTAGCCACCGGACCACCAGGGAAGCTCTTCAACAACTTGCAAAAGTGAAAATCACATCTACTGTTTTCTCTCTTCGCCATCCTCTAACAGAACAGGCCAGATGCTGTTCAGCTCCCCTTGCTTCAGATTTGAGTTGGCGCTTCATAGTTAGAGAAAGCAGTCATAGAAGGAAGTGCTCTTAACAAAAATGCACACTTATTGGCTTCTTACCATGCGCAGGGGGTGCTAAGTGCTTTACATGTGTTTATTCATTAATCCTCTCAGTCACCTTGTGAGAGCACACACTAAGAAGGCTCCTGGGGCTTTCTGGTGGTCCCGGGGCTAAGACTTCACGATCCCAATGTAGGGGACATGGCTTCGATCCCAGGTCAGAGAACTAGATCCCACATACTGCAATAAAGATCCTAGATCCCACGTGAGGCAACTAAGAGCTGGAGCAGCCAAATAAATACATAAATAAATTTTTTGAGAAAGAAGGTTCACAGTAGTGAGGGCCTCAGCTCTGAATCTAGACAGACCCGGCTTAAACTCCACCTAGGAAATGGCACCCTACTCCAGTACTCTTGCCTGGAGAATCCCATGGAGGGAGGAGCCTGGTAGGCTATAGTCCATGGGGTCGCAAAGAGTCGGACACGACTGAGCGACTTCACTTTCACTTTAGTGGCCTTCCCAGATGGTGCTAGTGATAAGGAACCTGCCTGCCAATGTAGGAGACTTGAGACATGGATTCGATCCGTGGATCAGGAAGATCCCCTGGAGGAGGTCATGGCAACCCACGTTAATATTCTTGCCTGGAGAATCCCATGGACAGAGGAGCCTGACGGGCCACAGTCCATAGGGTCGCAGAGTTGGACACAACTGCAGTGACTTAACATGCATGCAGTGGGACTAGTATTTTACCCCCCTGAATCTGTTTTTCATCATCTGTAAAATGGGGATGATGCGTATAGCACTTTGCCATTGTGAGCATTAAATGGGCTAATGAATGTAAAGAGATGGGCACATCACAGGCGCTCAGTTGGAGAAGGGACTGGGTTTTACTCACTTTCAAATCCCTGCCCCTAGCACAGTGCCTTGTACATGGAGTTGCTTGGAAGCTGTTTCCTGACCTGACCTGATGAGAAGTCCTTGAGGGTTTGGGAGCTGCTTGTGGTAGCAGGTTCTGAGGTACAAATGCTCCCTCCCAACCACCTTTGCCAGGCCCCCTCTGTCTACCACTGTAAGTTTTCAAAGACAACGGTGCATCAGTAATCCAACCCACACCCATTTCCCCAGTGCCCTCTTTGTAGGAGGCTCTGTGATTTTTTTTTTTCTCTCATGTTCTGTTTACACTGCCCTCTGGTGTGTATTTATGGGACATGCATGTCAGGTGGGTTTGCGGTGACTTTTTCTTGACATTGGAGAAAAGAGGTTCCCATATATGCACTGTTCGCCATGCAGCTAGGGGTAGAGTTAATGTTTAAGGACCCCCCCAATTTAGATGGAAACTCTTGAGGTTTACCAGACACAAGAAACATTTTACCATGTCCCTGACTGCTTGACTATCACACAAGGCCATCCTTCTAGAGTCAGGCTTCTTCCCTGTGTTCTGCTAAAGGCCCCAGAGGAATAGAGGTGAGTTTATTTGATTCCCTCTCTGCTGTCTGGCTTCCTGTAATTCCTTAGGCACCTAGTTCTTGGGCTGCCCAGGTGGCACTAGTGGTAAAGAACTCCCCTGCCAATGCAGGAGATGTAAGAGATGAGGGTTCAAAGCCTGGGTCAGGAAGATCCCCTGGAGGAGGGCAGGGCAACCCACTCCGGTATTCTTGCCTGGGGAATCCCATGGACAGAGGAGTTGTGGCGGGCCATAGTCCATAGGGCTGCAAAGAGTCAGACATGACTGAAGCGACTTAGCACGCACCCACCTAGTTCTTATCACTGCCTCACTGTTTGTTCTAATGGGTCTGGATTCAGAGTGGGCCAAGCAAAAACCAGAGCTGGCCCTCCCTAACCAGTGTCTGCAACACCTGCCTGGTTTACCTCTTGCCACCAACTGCCTTGCTCTGCTGTCCCTTCTCAGAGCCGAGCCCCCAGTCAGTGACTGTAAAGTGAGGTTCCATGGGGCAGAGGGGCTGGTGGGGCTAAGGTCTAGCTCACCTTCCTTCCACCTCGCCATGTAGCCTCCCAGAAGCATTTGCCTTTTATGGTTAGGTTGGATCATGAAAATGTTGATATACAACAACTTATGACCCACAAAAACATCGATTTAAAAAAACCTTAACTAGGCACTAGACCCTATATGTGCTAGTGATGGCCCTGGGATCCCAACCCCACTCATTTGGGACCCCTCCTCCCTCCCCCAGCTCATCAGACCCAGCTCATGGCACGGCAGGATCCCAGACTGCAGAGCTGCAAGGAGGGCCCTACAGCCGTTGAGAAGGTTGATTTCAGGGCCCAAGATTGGCCCGCTTTCTGCATCAACCCTCTGTTTCCATGTGGATTCTGCGGTGACCTCTGTGCCAGGCCTGGTCTGGGGGGATGCAGCCAAGAGAGAGGATGCTGATGAGAGCCCCAGATAAGCCCTTTTTGCTGGATGGCCCTCGCCCTCTGGGCTATACACACAGACTTTTCTGGTAGCTTCAGGAGGCCTTGGGCTTCTTGATATACCGAGCATCCAAACCCTCACCTCTACTGCTGAATCGTGGCAGCCAGGCAGCTTCTGGAGTTCTACTGCCCCTCAAAACTCCTTAGGGTGACTCCCATGCCCTGCCAGACCTCAACCCAGGGTTGGAGGCATCTAAAACATGCCCAGGGGATGAACGCAAAGTGGCCCAGGAGGCTTTAAAACTGCAGAGTAAGGGAAGGTTTAGGAGTTGCAGTACGCAGGGCTCATCTAGGATGAGAGAGTTTTGGCTCTGCTGTCTGTCCTGATGTCTTAAAACTTGATGGTGCAGGTTAGAGACTTGGTCTCTTTCCAGAAGATGAAAACAGGAGAGGGAGTAGCTCAGCTCGGGGCCATTGAAATCCATAATCCATCCACCCATTTATTTGTTAAACTGATTATTGAGTGCCTATATGTGCTAGGCACTGTGCTAAGTGCTTGGTGTATAGCAGTGAACAAAACACGAAAATCTCTGCCTTCCTGGCATCACAGCATCTTAATGTTAGCTGGGTAACAATAGTTAAAAAATTTTTTTTCAAGGTTTCTAGAATGACAACTTTTTTGTTTTATAATCAGTAAAAATTTTATTAAAATAAAAACAGTCTAATTTTTTTCCACTTCACCAAAGGAAAAATTGCATCAGAATTTGTGAGGGACATAAACCAGAGTCGGAGAGGTTTGCCTGCAAGATTGATTAGCTGCTAATAAGAATTAAGTAAGATAATTTAGTTGGTATGATGGACAGAGTGGTAGATTTGGAGTGAGAAAACTTGGAAATGAATCTCAGTTTTCTGGGTGACCTTGAGCAAGCCCTTGCTCAAACTCAGCTTTCTATTTTGAAAAATGCAGCTGGCTGCTGAAGGAAGATAACATCCACCAGGGCGCCTGGCCCAGAAAAGACGCTCTGAAGTGTTAGGTGATCTTGTCCAATCAATGCCAGTTATAAGACCGCATCTGCAAGCTTTGTGGAGGGCTCATCGTTCACTGCCACCAGAGGCTACAGTCCTGATAATGAAAATTGCCTGGAGAAGAACCACAATTAAAAAAAAAGTATTTGTTTACTTGGCTGCACCGGGTTTTAGTTGCCTCTCACAGGATAGTTCCCTGATCAGGGATGGAACCTAGGCTCCCTGCATTGGGAGCGCGTCAGTGAGTCAGCCATTCGATCACCAGGGAAGCTCCCACGGTTCTTTTAAAAAAAAAAAAATTTTTTTTTTTTTTCAGAAACACAAAACCACTTTTCCGTTGGTCCTTGCCCACCAGGCACCGCCAGGGCTAGGGACTCTGGTTTTGCTCCTTTAAAAGACTCCATCACGTGCGGCGGCCCAAAGAGCGGGGGGAGCCTAGAGGACCCGGAAGCACCGCCAGGCGGGAGGCGGCGGCGCGCGTTGCTGGGCTGGTGTCCTGGCAACCCGGGAACGCGCCTCCGCGGGTGAGGCAGGTGGCCGCGGCGTCCCCCTTGCCCTTGGCTCTCGGATCCTCGGCCTGCAGTTCGGCAGTTCGGCTGCCGGTTGGGGTTGGTGCGTTGATGTCGGCCGTATCCTCCTTGGAGGCCTCGGAGCGTAGAGCCAGGCCTCCCTTGGGGGAAGGGGTGGACCACCCAGCGGAGGAAGGGAAGGAGCATCTCGGTGGGCGGGCGAGGGCCCGGGGAGCTCGGCGGGCATCCGAACCCGGAAACGCCCAATCAGAGAAAGCTAGGGAAGCTTTGATCAAGAGGCCAGCCTTGCCCTCTAGACTTTCAGTGGCCCCGAAGTTTCTGTTTCCTTTGATTGATGCTTTTTTTTTTTTTTTAAACAAACAAAGGTCTTTTCTTTGTCTCCGGCTCGCTTTTTAATATTTAAATCAACATCTGCACAGCTGATTCCATGGACGCTGGAAGCGGTCCTCGGGGCTCTCATCTCCACCTCCTCTACAGCAGAGACCTGAAGAAGGTTCAAGAGAAAGGAGACTCTGACATCAGCACGGGAGAGAAGAGATACAGTTGAGTTTAAAAAATCAGGAGGGCTGGAGGGGATTTGGTTGCCCCAACCAAGTACACTGAGCCAGAAGGCATCTTTTAACCTTTAAAAGAAGGCTAGTTTTGGACCCTGTAATAGGGGCATTTGTATTGATACTGTCTGTATTAACCCAAGGTCTGGTAAGGCAGAGAGCAGCATCGAAGCAGGCGTTCTCATAAATGACCTCCCTGGATCTCCTAATATATCTCACGGAGAGGTATATTATAAAGAATGAAGGAGGACATAGGTTTGACCTGCCCAGTGCGTCAGTCAATAAATGATAAAGCTGGGATTTGACATGAGTCTTCCAGTCTGCAAACCCCAGCCCCCACTTCTTTTTTCTCTTTGCTCATATATCAGATTTGTGGCAGTGTTCATTGGATGGGACAGCTCAGGTAGAAATTAGGAACACTTTAATGAAAGGTTTAACTTAAACAGTGGATGGGAGCTCTGTGATTGATTTTTATTGCTGAAGAGAATGTTTAGGGGTACATTTGCCTTTAGAGAACAGTGCTGTGGAGTAGAACAGCCAGAGTCTCAGAAAACCTCCATGTAATTGGGTAGCCTTCATGCCACAAAAAGAGATTGTAGAACGTTCCATCTCTGCCCATTAGAGCTTGGTCTTTGGCCTTCTGTATTCCGGGTCTGTGATCTCTCCATTTACAAGTGCAGGGAGAGGGTGGCGGTATGATTTACTACCTACCTACAACTGGGGCTTCCCTGGTGGCTTTGACAGTAAAGAATTTGTCCCCAATGACTGGGGTTCAATCCCTAGTTGGAAAGATCTCCTGGAGAAGAGAATGACAACACACTCCAGTATTCTTGCCTGGAGAATCCCATGGACAGAGGAGCTTGGCGTGCTACAATCCATGGGGTTGCAAAGAGTCGGACACCACTGAGTGACTCAGACTTTCACTTTTTTTTACAAGCAGGGGTCAGTGGAGCAATAGAAATTAGCCACTAATTGCCCAATGTGACTAGTTCAGCAAGGAGAAAAAGGTTCTGGGATTCTAGCTTTAAGCTCCAGAATGTTCCGCAGTTTTCAAGTTGACCAGACCTAAAGAAGGATGCTGCTATTTTAAGGGTGGGTAAAAGGGTTTCAGGTTTCTAGGTTCGGGCTTCTCTGGAAGAATACCAGTCCCTGAGATTGCCACGGCACATTAACCAAAGACCCATGGCTTCCTTTTCTGCTGGTCTCCACTCAGGAGACCACATCTGAGCTCAGCTTCACATGGAGTCCACAGGTTTCAGTAAGGAAAGGAGCATGGATCCATGAACCAGCATAAGCTGAGTGTACAACTCTGGATGTGTATGCATTTTTCCAGCAGAGAGAACCCGGGACTTTATTTCTTGGGGGGAGTCTGTGATTCATAAAAGGGTTAAAAACCACTGTCCTAGATCTTTCCTTTGTTTGTTGAGCAGATAAATGGATTGGAAACCAAGTGTTTGGTTAAAGAGTATCCACAAGAAGCTAACTTGGCTTGCTGTGTTATTTTCTCCCCGCCAGACAGTGCTATTGTGTAACTCAGCTGAGATGACAAGCGTGTGAAAGTGCCTTGGTTATGTAAGGTGTTATTCCTGCCTAACGGAAATGGAAATAATTATTGTGAATTTCACAGATGGTACCAAAGAAACAGACTTTTTTCTGAAACAGACTTTCCCCCCCTCGATTCCTTTCTAGTCATCAGAACTTTCTCTTAGGTTAGACCATCTTTTTTTTTTTTTGTCTCGAAGTGTTTTGACTTAGGATTTTCAAGTTCATGGCTCACTGGATATCTTTTGCATTTGCGTAACAAAAACATGTTAAATGGTGACCCTTTCAAGAAGGATGTTCCTTAACTTACCGTGTCTCGGCCTCAGGCTACAGTGCTAGATAGAGAGGTGGGGCAGGCATTGTGAGCTGGGCACAACAGGTCACTGACTTGCTGAAAGTAACTTGATGTTGTTCTACACAGCAGAGGCATCAATATCAGAATGGGAGGGTTCGGACTTGCATTTCCAGTGCTCTTCTCCCGCCTGGTGGCTCAGACGGTAAAGCGTCTGCCTGCAATGAGGGAGACCCGATTCCTGGGTCGGAAAGATCCCCTGGAGAAGGAAATGGCAATCCACTCCAGCACTCTTGCCTGGAAAATCCCATAGACGGAGGAGCCTGATAGGCTACAGTCCATGGGATCGCAAAGAGTCGGACACGACTGAGTGACTTCACTTCACTTCTCTCACCTGAGGAGATGTGGAGAGACAGCCTGGGATCAGGCTTAAGTGTCTCCAGATCATGTTTGAAGCTGAGTTCCTTCTAGGATTTCCCGGAAGTCAGCCAGGTTTGGAGAAAGTGCCAGTTAAGCAGGCAGACCCCTCTTCCAGCCCTTTCTGGTTAGTCTGCAGAGTCTGCTGTTAACGGCAGCTGCACACCGCTTTCTAGAATGTTGTCATCACAAAACTTCTTAAGTAAACAGGGAAATAGGCTAAATTTGTAGATGTGATTTCACTGGCTCTCTGCTTAGGGTTGCATAATATATTTACATTTTATCTCTCAAAAAAAAAAGAAACCCCAAAACTTGTGAGGGGGCCCCCTCTGATACCATCCTTTGGTGAATTCGCCAGTCCCCCTAGTGGCCGAATACAATATAGAATGTGAACTATTTAGAAAAGGCAGTCCCTGTTAAAACCTATGGGCAAGTGTTACTATAAGTAAATGCTATGATAAGTAACTCAGAACTGACATGAGTCTCAACCCAGAAGACATCTCTGTTCTTAATCTTATTTTTTCCTTTACATATGTGGGTCCTTTCTGCATCTTTATATACCCTTTTCATATGTTCTGAAAGTAGAACCTTGGAATGAAAGAACAATTCTCATAGGTTTTGGAGGACACAATGGCCAAATTACTCTTCAGTAAGATGAAAGTTTTTTTCAGCAACAGTGTACAAGAATGTCACTCTTCCAAGCTGTGCCAGCCTTAGGTGTTTGTAAATGGAGAGCAAATAATAATATCAAGTTCAGCTCTTTTACTAATGTAAGAATGAATTGTTTTCCCCAAACATATATTGTCTATATACGTGTTTAGTGAATTACCTAATCATGTCTTTTGCTCATTTTTTTTTTCCTTTGGGTATAAGATTTTCATCTTATAAATTTTTAAAAACTCATGCTTTGTCATGATTATTAGCTCTTTTTTTATCCTATATGTTATGAATCTATTTATAGTTTGCTATGAAAGTTTCAAATGTGTGTGTATTCAGATCTATGCATCTTTTCTTTTGCTTGTATTTTATACCTTTCTTAGAAATAACTTCCCCACTCTAACATTATTTAAACATTTACTTGTTACTTTTTCAGATACATCTTTTAATTTTTGCATTTGAATTTGTAATTCATTTGAAATTTATTTGGGGATAAGGGAGGTTTAATTTTATTTTCATCCCAAATGGTTAATTAGCTGTTCCAGAAATATTTTTTTGAATGATCCATTCTTTCTTCACTGTGATAAAACGCCACTATTATCACATTAAATTTTATTCTAGCTACATTTGCTGTTTTGTTCTGTTGATTTATCTGTCAGGGTTTGTGTCAGTTCCATCATGGTTATTGTAACATTAAATTACATTTTTTGTTATTTTGTTTTTCTTGGCTGCACTGTGTAGTATGTGGGGATCTTGGTTCCCCAACCAAGGATCAAACCCATGCCCCTTGCAATGGAAGCTGAGTCTTAACTACTGGACTGCCAGGGAAGACCCTAAACTACATTTTATGAGTTATACTCCATTGCTCTGTAACCTTGTACAAGTTATTTGATATTTTTGGTACTCAGTTTCTTTATGGGTAAGATTATTTCTGTTTTATAGTAATTGTGGCCTCTTTTTCATTTCTTATACTGTTTACTTATATTAAAATTTTTTTCTTGAACTTTATCTACATTTTTAATTTTTTCCATGAACTGCTAATTCTGATAATCATCTTTATTTCATTCATTTCTGCTTTTATTTTATGATTTCTTTCCTTATCATTTTGAGGCATTTGTCTTTTTCCCCTTATATCTTGAATTGAAAGTTTAGGTCATTAGTTTTAGAATCTTGGACATTTTTCATAGTTTGTGTCTCTGAAGTTGGATGGGTCTTACCAGTGCCATGGGCTCAGTAGCCCCTGTGAAGTAATTGATATAAACTTTGCTGTATGAGCACTGAATAATGCAGAGATATGTCTGTGGTTTGGAAGAAAATTCCAGAGGCACTTAAGAAATGCTCCATCACCTGCATTCTTGTTGCATTGAGATCAGTTTTGGTGGAAAATGTGGACATCAGGGACTGAGGTGAAAAGTGATTCAGTGATCAGACTTGTGAATATGCATAAGGTTTAAGAATGCCTTGTGCTCAGTCGCTCAGTGTTGTCTGACTCCTTTCCTCCGTCCATGGATTTTTCCAGGTAAGGATACTGGAGTGGATTGCCACTTCCTACTTCAGGAAATCTTCCTGACCTAGGGATCAGACCCAAGTCTCTTGCATATCCTGCATCGACAGGCAATTCTTTACCACTAGCACCACCTGGAAAGCCCCACTAGTGCCTTTAGCCATTTAATTTTGCTTTTATTTTCCTTTTTTAAATATGCACAGGATTAAAATCTATATTTAAGTAAGTCTAAAAGGATTCTTCAATAAATATAAAAGTCCAAAATGATAAAGCATGTGTCATAATTTAATTGGCAGCCTTTGTTCTTTGTGGTCCATAAAATGATAATGTTTTTACAACTGATGATGTCTTACATTCAGTAAAATACAGTGTATGCATTTAAGGCTCTAGGTTCTAATTACTGCTTTAGTTGAATCCACAAGTTCTGATATATTGTATTTATGTCATTGATCATTAAGACCTCATGAGTCACATTATACTTTCTTCTATTATGTGAAATGTTTGGAGATGTGGTTTGAGTTTCCAAACTTATGGGTGTTTTTTGGCTGTCTTTTTATTATTGATTTTTAATAGTATTGCTTGTGGTCAGAGAGTGTGCTCTGTATTATGTTCTTGATACCACATTTGTGGCTCTGTATCTGGGGCTGCTGGAGACCTGTGCTCTTTCTTCACAGCTCTGCCCTTCACTGGGTTCCACTCCATCCTGATTACTCACTCCTCAAGCAACCAGCTGGCCCTCGTGTATGGCGGGCTGCCCTAGGCTGCATGCCACGCTGTGCTTAGTCGCTCAGTCATGTCTGACTCTTTGCGAGAGTGGACTGCAGCCTGCCAGGCTCCTCTGTTGGTTGGGATTCTCCAGGCAAGAATACTGGAGTGGACTGCCATGCCCTCCTCCAAGGCATGGCTCAGGGCCTTGTGCCAAAACAGCTCTTCTCACCCTTGGCTGGCTCTGAGAATCACTCGAGGTGCTTCTTAAACATACAGATTTCCGGGTTGCCGCCCCCTCCCGGTAAGTTGGCTTGGAGCTCTGGAATCTGCATGTTGAACAAGTGTCCCAAGGTGATTCTCTTCACTGGACGCATGTGGAGAATCAGGAAGAGGGGCAGGATAGAATGAGTGCAGCGATGGACCTGGGCTTGAAGAGGAGGAATTTCACTGCCAAACATGAGCCTAAGAACTACCGAGGGAGTGAGGCTTCTTCAAAACGTGTATTCCCAGGCTTCCCTGACCAAGATTCCAGTTTGATGGGTCGGTAATGAGATTTGGAAATCGGCATTTTTGAATTATTTCTTATTTTTTAATGTTTTATGTTATTTTTTCTTCCACCACCCCCATTTAATTTTATTTTTAAATTTTATATTGGAGTGTAGTTGATGAACAATGTTGTATTAGTTTCAGGTGTACAGCAAAGTGATTCAGTTATACACAGACACGTATTTACTCTCTTTAAAATTCTTTTCCCATTTCAGTTATTGAACAGGTTCCCTGTACTTTACAGCAGGTCCTTGTTGGTTATCTGTTTTAGCACCTCCTTTTTCCCATTTATTCTGGTAAGCTGTATTTTTTTTCTTTTTAAAAAAAAACTTTTTATTTTATATTGCAGTATAGCCAATTAACAATGTGATAGTTCCAGGTGGACAGCAAAGGGACTCAGCCATGCAAATATATGTATCTATTCTAAACTCGCCTCCCATCCCAGGCTGCCACATATCATTGAGCAGTGTTCCCTGTGCTATACACTAGGTCCTTGTTGGTTATCCATTTTAAATAGAGCAGTGTGTACATCCCAAACTCCCTAGTGATCCCGTCCCCCATTTTGCCCTGCTGCTGCTGCTGCTGCTGCTGCTAAGTCGCTTCAGTCGCGTCCGACTCTGTGCAACCCCATAGACGGCAGCCCATCAGGCTCCTCCGTCCCTGGGATTCTCCAGGCAAGAACACTGGAGTGGGTTGCCATTTCCTTCTCCAATGCATGAAAGTGAAAAGTGAAAGTGAGGTCACTCAGTCGTGTCCGACTCTTAGCGACCCCATGGACTGCAGCCTACCAGCTCCTCTGTCCATGGGATTTTCCAGCTAGCAACCATAAATTTGTTCTCTAAGTCTGTAAGTCTGTTTCTGTTTTGTAAATAAGTTCATTTGTATCATTCTTTTTTTAGATTCCACATTTTTATAAGGGATGTCCGACTTCACTCATATGACAATCTCCAGGCCCATCCATGTTGCTGCAAATGATGTTATTTCATTTTTTCTAGTGGCTTGAGTAATATTCCATTGTGTGTGTGTGTATATATATATATATATATATATATATATATATAAAACATCTTCTTTATCCTGGGAATCTGTATTTTTAACAGGCCTCTCAGGTAATGCTGATGCGATAGTTCTTACCCTGAGAAACCCCAGGATGAGGGTATTGTGAGAGGACAGATTTTGTAGAATTTAAACTTTAAACTTTGTAGAGTCACAGGCAAAGTACTCTTAAGAGTAAAGTGTTTGGTAATAAGTTGGGTCTTGACAAGTGTGGGAAGGATATGATTCACTTGATATATGAATTTGAGAGGGAGTTGATAGGAAATGAATAAAACCTGGCTAAGGGGTAGTCCCACTGATGGATGGTGGGAATTTGCAGAGGTGCCCAGTAGATGCCACACACGTGTGAATCATGAAATGGTAGGTGGAACAGCAGTCATTCTAAAAATGTACTCCAGCATCAGAGAAGTCTGACTCTTATTTCTGAGAATTTTCTTATAGTTTTTTAAAAAAGAAATTATTTACCATCTGGGGAACAAGATCAAGGGAGAGGTAGTTTCATGAATGTAATCCAGTGGTGATATCAATGTGTTGCAGGTACCAAGCGCAATGATCTTGTGGAACCTAAGGGATGCTTTGCCAATGTAACATCACCTGGCAGAAGGGTCAGCCCCTCCTCTACTGAAACAGGTCTAAGTGTCAGTGGGCCTCTCAGCCCTGGCAGAGGCTTTGTCCACCTAGAGTAAGTAAGGGTCCAGGGAAGAGCTGTAAACATTGGGGTCAATTCTAACCAGGGGACCAACAGTCTGAGAGGGAGTGTGACATGTTTACAAGAATATGGGTTCCGGAGCCAGACTGGGTTCAAATCTCACTCTGTCACTCGGTATCTGTGTGAATTTGGGCAAATTACTTCACCTCCCAGGGCCTCAGCTTTCTTATCTGCAAAATGAGGGGAGGTGGTGGTAATACTTCAGGAGATTGTTGTGAGGATGAAATGAGGTAATACATATAAAGTGATTAGAAGACTCCTTGGCATAAAACACAGGCTGTGCAAGGGCTCGCTATTATAAAGGTGAAATTAAACTATGTATTTTGGGGAATGCAAATATACACACACAGGTGGTAAATCTTTAAAAAATACTTGTTTATGTCATTTTTGTTTTTGGCTGCATTGTGTCTTAGTTGTGGCACATGGATATTCCTTGTGACGTGTGGGCTTAGTTGCCCCAGGGCATGTGGGATCTTAGTTTCCTGACCAGGGATCAAACCTGTGTCCCCGCATTAGAAGGCAGGTTCTTAACCCCTGGACCACCAAGGAAGTCCTGGTGGTAAACTCTTAAAGGACAGCAAAGAAATGGTTACCATAACAGTCAGTCAGGATTGTAGTTACCTCTCTGGGAAAGGGACACAGATGGTTTCTGGGGAGTGGGAGGAAAGGGCTGGCCACGTGTTATTTCTTGTCTTGGATTTTGGCTTTATAAGTATTTGTAAAACTGTACTGTTTTATATACTTTGCTCTGTTTGATTTCTTATGATAAAAAGTCTTAAAAAGCTTTTTCTAACAGTTTTTGTTGTAACGAAAGTAATTTAGCGGTTTCCATGGTGGCTCAGTGGTGAAGAATCCTCCTATCAATGCAAGGGACATGGGTTCAACCCTTGGTCCAGGAAGCTCCTACATGCCAAGGAGCGACTAAACCCTTGCATTACAGCTACTGAGTCCATGTGCTCTAGAGCCCGGGAACTGCAAATACTGAGCCCTTGAGCCTGTCCTGTGCAACAAGAGAAGTCACCTCAGTGAAGAAGCCACAGCTGGAGAAAAGCCTGTGTAGCAGCGAATACCCAGCACAGCCATAAACACATAATTAAATTAAAAATATCATTATTTAAGTTCATTATAAGAATTTTGAAAATAGTATAAAAAACAACCACCAAGGTAATCTCATCTCTTAGAGAACTGGTGTTAACTTTTTTTGTGTGTGTGAAAGAAAAATCTATTTCTTATGCATGGAAATATGTGATTATTTTTCACAATTAAGATAGTATTAGATCCAGTGATCCCATTGCTGGGCATACACACCGAGGAAACCAGAATTGAAAGAGACACGTGTACCCCAATGTTCATTGCGGCACTGTTTATAATAGCCAGGACATGGAAGCAACCTAGATGTCCATCAGCAGATGAATGGATAAGAAAGCTGTGGTACATATACACAATGGAGTATTACTCAGCTATTAAAAAGAATACATTTGAATCAGTTCTAATGAGGTGGATGACGCTGGAGCCGATTATACAGAGTGAAGTAAGCCAGAAAGAAAAACACCAATACAGTATACTTACACATATATATGGAATTTAGAATGATGGTAATGATAAACCTGTACGCAAGACAGCAAAAGAGACACAGTTGTATAGAACGGCCTTTTGGACTCTGTGGGAGAGGGAGAGGGTGGGATGGGTTGGCAGAGATGTAGTGTAACGTGTGATATCATAAGTGAAACGAATTGCCAGTCCAGGTTTGATGCAGGATGCAGGATGCTTGGGACTGATGCACGGGGATAATCCAGAGAGAGGGTGTGGGGCGGAAGGGGGGAGGTGGGGGTCGGGATTGGGAGTTCATGTACACTCGTGGCTGATTCATGTCGATGTGTAGCAAAACGAATACAGTATTGTAAAGCAAAACAAACTAAAAAATAAAAATTAATTAAAGAAAAAAAAAGATCATATTATACTACTTCTTTGCAAAGCTTGCTTTTTCCAACTTTGCATTCACCCACTCTTTCACAGTCACCTGTTTATCTGTCCCTATCCTCTTCCCCTCGACCCTGAGCTCCTGAGAGCAGGGACTGTTTGGATCCCCAGTGTCTAGATCAATGCTTGCCACAAAATGTACTCAGATACGTGTTTGTTGAGTGAAACAAGTAGGTGGATAACCCTAAAGTTCTTTTGGAACATTTCCTTTATCTTGGCAACGTTTTATATGCAGTTAATTCAGCAAACACAAATATACGAAAGTATTTAGGAGAGACATCTATCACCCAGGATCAAAGTTATACATTTGGAACTGGGAGGGTGGACTCTGAGTTGTTGGCTTTTTTGCTTTATCTGCACACTATGGAAGTTCAAGACATTAGTATGGGTATGTTTACTTAATACTGAAGTTGGGCTATGCAAGACTGTGAGTTATGGACCCAGGGTTCTTTATGATTTTTAGGCAACATAGTCTAGAGTTAACCTGCAGACCCAGCTTGGCCCCTCTCTAGGATGTGGGTTGTTAGTTTCTTTGAGGGCTCATTTCCTTTGCAAATGGAAATGATTCTACTGGCCCCACCTATAATGACAGGATTTTTTGTCAGGAGCAAACAAAATGATCAACATGAAGTTGGTTTGAAATGATTCCAATATCAGGGTGGCATGATATTTTGAAAAAAGATCCTATGACTTGGTAACAGATAACTGTACCTGAAAGCATTTTCCAAGGCCATCTATCAAATGCTAGGCCACTAAGACCAGAATTGATGGTTTTTTCTGTTGACGCCCACAATAGCTCATTGCAGGCATTTTTAACTGCCAGGAAGTTCTGTACTAAACATAGTGCTCTGTTATTATAGCCATTTCAGTTGAGGCTTGTTTTTGATTATTTCTTTCTCTTTTCTTTATACTGATTGATTTTTTATTTCCATTTAATGATTTTATTGAACATGCATTTTTTTTTGGTAGCAGTTTTAGTTGAAGCATAATTCATATACCATGTAATTCAGTTTAATAATGCAACCATTATCACAATCAATTTTAGGACATTTTTATTGCCTCCTTAAAGAAACCTATCGCCCTCATGTCCCCTATCCCTCCAGCCCTGGATAACCATTAATTTTATCTCTATGGATTTACCTGTTCTGGATATTTCATATAAATGGAATCACCAATATATGGTCTTTGGTGTCTGGCTTCTTTTATTCAGCCTAATGTTTAGGTGTATGCCAGGAGTGGAATTGCTGGGTTATATGATAGTTCTATATTTAACTTTTGGACGCCAAACTGCCTTTAGGCATGCATCTTTTGAATATATTTCAGTTTCCTCAAATTACAAATAAATAAATTATATGCTCATGGACTTTTATTGAAGAGTAGTCCTAGTTTTTATATGTAGGGCAATTCTAGTGTAAGAGATGTAAGATCAGGTTGTAACTTCCAATTTAAGCACATCGACATTTTCATCCTTCTGCTTCCTTTCCAGCCCTGCTGCAGAGTTGGATCTGAAATCCTCCTCCTCACATTCTGATCACTCCTCTGAAACTTCACTGCCTGAAGTCCAAAAGGATAAATATCCCCAGGAATTCAGCCTGCTCAAGTTGCAGACAAGTGAGTAGGTTATAGGTCCTCTCCATGTGCCCCCATGCCCAAGGTCTTTGCAGAAGCCTGCCATACTGTTGGGTGCCATTTGCTGAAGACCCACTAGGTGCCTGGCATTCAACATCATCTCTAATTCTCACAGCTCTGAGGGGCAGCCACTGTTATATGTTTTGCAAAATTAAAATGCCTTATAAACATGAAAGTACTATACTAAAATATTAAAATAATAAAGAAGCATGTAGAATAAGAAAACCCCTTCCCCAGTATTTTCCCATCCCCTTATCCTGCTCCATAGCTGTGAAGAGTTTGATATCTGTTCTTTGAGAATTTTGAAATGTAAATGTATATGTATTTGAAATGTATATGTATAAATATTGCTATTGCTAAGTCACTTCAGTCGTGTCCGACTCTTGTGTGACCCCATAGACGGCAGCCCACCAGGCTCCCCCGTCCCTGGGATTCTCCAGGCAAGAACACTGGAGTGGGTTGCCATTTCCTTCTCCAATGCATGAAAGCAAAAGGTGAAAGTGAAGTTGCTCAGTCGTGTCCGACTTAGCGACCCCATGGACTGAAGCCTACCAGGCTCCTCCATCCATGGGATTTTCCAGGCAAGAGTACTGGAGTGGGGTGCCATTGCCTTCTCCGGATATGTATAAATATATATATGTTTAATATATGTATGTTTGGATATATATTTATCAATTGTAATATACCACCATATTTTCACTGATAGAAAATAGTACAAAATTATTTTCAAAGTATTGTTTTCACTCAAAGTACAAATAGATCATGGATTCTTTCTGTGTCAATATATATAACCTGTGTGGCTGATACAGACCTCCCCATTTTACACAGAAGGAAACTGAGGCTGGAGAGATTCAGTCACCCACACAAGCACACATAGTTAGGAAGTGAAGGGATGGGATTAGAACTCAAGCACGTCTGCCTCCAAAGCCTCTGGCTCTTCACGGCCACCAAGGAGACAAGAGCTTCTTAAGCAACCCTAGAGCTGTCAGATCTTTCACCGTTCAAAATCACTTGAGCAGTTTTATAGGAAAAGGGTTGGACAAAGAAACAGTCGCTGAGAAGTCCATCAACTGGCCTAAGGTCTCAGAGCAGCCCTTCTCCTCGGTCCTGATCACGCTGCATCTCTGTGTTTCTGTAGCCCGTGCATGTGCCAGTGTTGGCTGCCAACACCATATGCCATCTGGTTAAGATGCCATGGGTGTTCCAGCCCTTCCCCTGATGGGCTTTCTATTCCTACACATTTATTAGAGTGAAGATTGGCTCACAGATGCTTGTAAAACTGTCTCTGAGCTTCCTAACCCATACATCAGTTCCAACCATAAAACTGGCTTTATTTTTGAAAGGGAGAGTGAAAAGGAAAAAGAGAAGAGCCCTCTTAGATAGCTTTCTTTCTACTTCCCTTCTTTTGTGCCTAGTCCCATAGAGGTTAACACTGCCCTTGATGTAGAATTACAGAACTACACACATGCACACAGGTCGTATAGCCAGATAGTGCCGGGGGTGGGGGTGGGGCTTCATACCATTGTGTTACCCAGCTACACTGTGAGGCCAGAGCTGTGCTGATCGGAGTATTTCTGATGTCTTGCAGAAGATGGGCAGCGTCCTGAGTGGACATTTTATCCAAGGTTTAGCAGCAACATCCACACCTACCATGCTGGAAAGCAGTGTTTCTTTAACGGGGTCTTCCTCGGCAATAGGAGGTCTCTGTCAGAGAGGATAGTGGACAACAGCCTTGGGAGAAAGAAATGTGGTAACGTTTCCCTCCTGAATCTTCATTGTACAATGCCCCAGAATACTCGTGAGTTGTCATTCGGTGGCCTAGCCTTGTGTGGCTGGGGCAGACCTAGGGGGTCACTGTGTCATCCAGGTGCAGCCAGAAAAAAAGGAAAGACAAGGGGATGGTTGGCAGGCTGCACTTTTTGGCAAAGAACTCACACCATATGCTGATCCACATTTTTGTTTTTCTCTGAGTTTCATAAAATGCTAATGTGATATTTGAGTCATCAGATAAGTTCTCTCGGATACTTATTAATAGAAATCTCCATTGAAGTCCGAGGAAGAGAATTCATGTTTCAATTAGATGCTGCTTGTCATATACATTTAAATCGTACTTTCGATTCTTTACAAGGAAAACATCCTGTAAACCTTAGCTTCAGTGTGTGTTGTTGTTTTGTAGCTGATTTAAAGAAAGGTAGATGTGATGAGGAAGTGTATATATATATTTCCTCAGCTTGTGACTTGGCGAGTTCTCTGTTCCAACTTAGCCATCATAAGTTTATTGAAAGACCCTAAAGAGTTTCTGAATACCAAGGGATCATTTATGGCACACGCTTCTATAGAAATACCTGTATAGGAGTCAGCAAGTGCTTTAGGAAGAATAAGATTGCTATAGTAGGAGTACAGGGCTTCCCTGGTAGCTCAGCTGGTAAAGAATCTGTGTGCAATGCAGGAGACCCCAGTTCAATTCCTGGGAAGATCCGCTGGAGAAGGGATAGGCTACCCACCCCAGTATTCTTGTCCTTCCCTGGTGGCTCAGCTGGTAAAGTATCCACCTGCAGTCCGGGACACCTGGGTTTGATCCCTGGGTTGGGAAGAGCCCCTGGAGAAGGGAAAGGCTACCCACTCCAGTATACAAAGAGAAAGAGATAGAAACTTCCAGTTTTTTTTTTTTTTTTTAGTTTTAAAATAGACTTTTAAACTCACAGCAGAGACAAGTAGTTTTGAAAACCAAGGCTTTTCCTTGGGTAGTTATTTAGTTGCTAAGTCATGTCAAACTCTTGTCCCACCCTATGGACTGTACCTCTCCAGTCTCCTCTGTCCATGGGATTTTTTAGCAAGAATACTGGAGGTGGGTTGCCGTTTCCTCCTCCAGGGGATCTTCCTGACCCAGGGATCAAACTCATGTCTCCTGCATTGACAGGTGGATTCTTTACCACTGAGCCACTAGGGAAGGCCTTGCATGGATAGAGATTACACCAAAAGCCAGACTAGAAGAGGTGAGAAAGTAGTCACTGATACAGGGACTTTGAGGAGTCCTGTGTCCTACCCAACTCCTGAGATCAAAATCTAGTGGCTGAGGGGACGTGAGTCTAGCTGGGGCTTCTGCCTCACAGGGTGGCTGGGGGAAGACCTTGAGCTTCCAGATGAAGTGGCATCTCACCTGACTGTGCACAGAGAGTGATGGTAACTCTGGGCAATGTTTGGGGAGAAAGCCTCCTGAGGGTCTCATCCACCCAGGAGATGTGGACGAATAGCAGCGTTTCTGTGCCTTGTAAAGACTGTGGAGCTTAGGACAGAGAGAAAGAGAGAGAGAGCGAGCAAGTGAGCAAGCCAGGGGAGCTGGTTGTACGGCTGGAATGCTGGCAGGCCACCATAGGGTATACTGTTGATCACCAAGCTGGGGGTCATATGGGAATAAATGTGTGTTTCACCTGATGCATGGCAGACAGGGATGGCTTCAGAGGATCAGACTAGATGGCCCATTTTAGTAGACAATAGAAATAAATACCAGCTCTCAGAGAGCAGCAGGTACCCATGTGGTTTGCAGATGGTGACCCAGGACCCAAAGCCTTCTCATAGATCCTGATGTCATGTAAGCCTGCTGTGCACACTCTGACTTCTCACTCCTGAGATGCAGCCCTAGGGAGGAAGAGCCAAGTATTTATTTAACTGGTTTAAATCTAGAACAACTAAGAAAAACCAAGAAAGTTTAGCTGTCTATTACTTAGGCATGCTTTTGGCTACAAGTAAGAGAAAAATCAAATTATTAGAGACTTAAATTGTAAGATATTTATTAAGTAATTAACAAGAAGTTTTGGTATCTAGATGACCTATCTGGTCTGGTTGCCCAGTGATCCATCAAAGACACAGGCTCATTTTGGGTTTTTTGATGTATTACCGTTCTTTGTAATGTTGGATTTTTTTGGTCTAGATGCTTGTCCCCTTATGGTTATAAGATAACTGTTGTAGTTCTAAGCATCATATTTGTATTCAAGATATAAAAAAAGGAAAATCTCCTGTTGCCTTCCCCTTTTAGAAGGAAGGAAAGTTTTCCCATATGGTCCTTGGGAGATTTCCTTGTCTCACTGGCCAGAACAGGGACAACTGCAAGTATATATTAAAAGTAAATGAGGAGGACTTCCTTGGTGGCTTAGTGGTAAAGAATCCGCCTACGAATGCAGGAGACATGGGTTCCATCCCTGGCCTGGGAAGATCGCACATGCTGCGGAGCATCTAAGCAACTAAGCCCGTGTGCCACAGCTATCGAGCTGTAAAGCCCGGGAGCTGAAACAACAGAAGCCCGAGCACTGCAACTAGAGAAAAGCCTGCACAGCAACCAAGACCCAGCACAGCAAAAAAGCAAAGTAAACAAGGGACTTCCCTCGTGTTCCCAAAGCAGGAGCCCGGGTTCAATCCCTGGTCAGGAAACTAGATCCCACATGCTGCAAGAAAGAGTGAAGATTCCCAAGTGCCATGGCCAAGACCTGGCCCAGCCAAATAAATACAAATTAAAAAAAAAAAACTTTTTAAAATAAATAAAAAATTTTAAAAGAGTCCTGTCTGTTGGGTGTGAGCAAAGAAGGAGGTTGTGTCCTCAGCCACATGTCCCTGCTTCTAGTCCCGAGGTAGTCTTGCAGGCCAGGATTACTTTCTTGGGAGAGGCATCCGGCGTTGGAGGTGCATGTTTAAATGGCCATCTTGTGCCAGCTTCGCTCTATGGGAACTCATGTGGTTTGTTTCTTGTTCCTGGGGCATCAGAAGGGGCCGGGTCAGGTGTCAGAGCCTGGGCTGAATAAGTAGTGTTTACTCAGCATCAGTAGACTTTTTCCTGACTCCTCTTCACCACGAAGACCACCTCCCACTGCTGGGCTGCCTCATCTTTTTTTTTTTTTTAATTTATTTATTTATTTTTGGCTGTGCTGGGTCTTTATTGCTGCATGAGCTTATCCCCAGTTTCAGTGAGAAGGGGCTACTCTCTAGTTGCAGTGCACAGGCTTCTCATTCTGGTGGCTTCTCCTGTAGAGTATGGGCTCTAGGGCTTAAACAGTTGTAGCACATGGGCTCAGCAGTTGTGGCTCCCAGGCTCTAGAGCACAGACTCAATAGTTGGGGCACACGGGCTTAGTTGCTCCACAGCATGTGGAATCTTCCTGGACCACAGATTGAACCCATGTCCCCGTATTGGTAGGCAGATTTTATCCACTGCGCCACCAGGGAAACCCGTGTCCCAGTCTTTGAGACAGAAGGAGGAGCCAGGACCCTTATTAGTTGAGATCCAGTCAGAGAGGCAGAGCCCCAATTAAAATGGCCTCTAATCCCTGAGGAATTCAGGGATTCAAAGTGCACTAATGCTTAGGAATGAAAAGATTTCAAGTCAGAGTTTATGCTCATCATTGCAGATAACTTTTGATTCACCATTCATTTTCAACCAAACCATCCCATCCAAACCTAAGTTATTATTCTTTCTCAGGGTAAAGTAATCATAACACCTTTAAAAAAATGTCTCAAACATAGGCTCACACTTGAAAAAAGTTTTTTAATCTGTTTTTTAAATTTATTTTTTACTTTAATTTTATTTCAAGCTCACACTTTTCATCTCCTCAAGGTGAAACAATCATAAACAGAACATTTAAGAAACTTATATGTACCTAATGATAAAACACTAAATTATCCTATTTCCATTGTCATGTCAATACTTAGAACAAATCTGGGAACCATCTTCAGCTCTTTTTGTGATTTCATTTTTAAACACTATTCACAGTTCTTGACCCCAGGAATGGCATCCCAAAGTTAACTCCAGGAGATAATCCATATATGTTTCCAGAACAGAGTAAAGGCTTCCACAAAGCAGGATCAACTCTCCCGCCAGTGAATTTTTCAGTGTAAGTGTATGTTAATACTGCATTATTTAGTGAACTTTAAAGGAATTCTATTTCTCTCTGTTACATATAAATTATATTTTGCAAGGGATGAATCTCAACAAGACATAGTTGGTGAAGATTTCTAAAAAAGTCCACGTCTGTTTTCTTAGTGTATGTATATATGCCTGTGTGTGACTGAGATCATACACAGGATCTCGACTACAAAAAGGTGGTTGCTAATTTTGTTCCTATTATTATTACTACAAATATGAAGGCTTCAATTTTCATTCTGAATCACATTGTTGGTTAGTAGGGTTGACTTACACTTGGAACTAAGCATTGATGAGAAAGGGAGGGTCACTAAATTAAAAGAAAAATAGGTGGTACATTAAAAATATTTTAGAAAATTAATCATATTCCGAAGAAAACAAAACCACTAATTTGAAAACATACATGTGCCCCGATGTTTATAGCAGCATTATTTACAATAGCCAAGATATGGAAACAACCTCAGCAGATGAATAGATAAACAAGATGTGTGTGTGTGTGTGTGTGTGTGTATGTGTGTGTGTGTGTATGTGTGTGTGTGTGTGTATCTATCTTCCCTGGTGGCTCAGATGGTAAAGCGCCTGCCTACAATGCAGGAGACCTGGGTTCAATCCTTGGGTCAGGAAGATCTCCTGGAGAAGGAAATGGCAACCCACTCCAGTATTCTTGCCTGGAAAATCCCATGGACGGAGGAACCTGGTTAGGCTATAGTCCATGGGGTTGCAGAGAATTGGACATGACTGAGTGTCTTCACTCACTTCACCCATACACATATATAACACACACATGTATATATTATATATATTATACAATGGAGTAATACTCCATCATAAAAGGTGAAATGTTGTCATTTGCAACAACATGGATAGACTTGGAGGTATTATGCTTAGTGAAATAAGTCAAACAGAGAAAGACAAATACTATATGATATCACTTATATACAGAATCTAAAAAGTAAAACAAACTAAAAAGTAAATATAACAAAACAGAAACAGACACACAGATATAGAGAAGAACTAATGGTGACTAGTGGGGAGAGGGGGTTGGGGAGGGGCAAGACAGAGGTGGGGACTGAGAGGTACAAACTACTATGTTTGAAATAAATAAGCCACAAGGATATAAACTACAGGGAGTATAACCAATATTTTATAATAACTACAAATGGAGTATAACCTTTAAAAATCATATATCACTTATGTATCCACTTTAAACATATTGTAAATCAACCATATACTTCAATAGAAATTAATCATGTTTGTTTTAATGATGTTTACAAAAAGCGATAAAAAAATACTAAGAATTATGGCCCTTAATGGTTTTGAAGCCCATACATGGCAATAAAACAAGAAAATAAGACATTGTATTGAACACAATGAAGTACTGATGTCTTTGCCATAGAAGCCATACCAATCTGATGATTGTCTTTTCTGATTTTCAGAGTGCCTTATGAAAAGAAATTTGATACATTTATTCCACTTGAGCCTCTTCCACAAATCCCCAAGTGAGTTATCTCAACATATTTCATAATTTCATATTATCCTACCTTCATGAAAATATCAATTATTTATTTTCTCCTATGGAGGAGCTCATAGACACCTGAGGCATAGGGACCTTTTGAATCCCGGCAGCTGGGTGAGGCGGTTTGAATGGAGGGTTTCTGGTTTTGAAGGTCAAGTGTCTATGGAGTCTAGCCGCTGGGCTGCTTACATCTTCAACAGATATGACTGACAGACTGTCAGATGCCACGTGTTATTGTAGGCATGCACCATGAGGGGTTTTATGTGGAGAAACAGTCAGGGTCCTTGCTTTCCAAAATACAAGAGTTTGTTGGGAAAGAAAGACATACACTTAAATAAGTGCAGCCAGGGAGGATGGTTAGAGTTTGAAGAGGCAGAGAGTAAACTAGTATTTCTGTATTTCAGGAAAGTATCATTCCTCTGATCTTTTCTTTTCTTTTTAAAGAATATTTGTTTTATTGATTTGGCTGTGCTGAATCTTTTAGTTACAGCATGCGGGATCTTTAGTTGCTACATGCTACTCTTAGTTCCAGCTTGTGAAATCTAGTTCCCTGACCAGGGATTGAACCTGGGTCCCCCTGCATTGGGAATGTAGAGTCCCAGCCGCTGGACTACGAGGAAGTTCTCATTCTTCTGATCTAATAGTTTAGCTCTGCTCCATTCTGAACCGAAACATTTTGATATGTAAGTTATCTTTATTTTTTGAAGAATTCTGTCATTCCCACTGATAGTTCCCTTTTGACTAAAGAATTTCTTAATAGGGAGATTTTCTAGATAGGAGAGCTGTTTGGCTTTTATTTTGTAATTCATTCTTACTTGTATTACCTTGTGATCGGAAAGTATTTTTATTATTTTTATTTTATGGAACTTATCAAAGTTTTCTTGTGAGCTAATATACATTCAGTTTTGGGACTCTTTCCATATGCATTTGAAAGTACATTCTAGGGACTTTCCTGGTGGTCCACTGGTTGAGAATCCATCTTGCAGTGTAGGAGATGTGTGTTTGATGTCTGGTTGGGAAACTAAGATCCCACGTAATGTGAAGCAGCTAAGCCCATGAGCTACAACTAAGACTCAATTCAGCCAAATAAATAAATATATATTTTTTAAAAAAGAAAGTACATTCTATTTTATCAGGATGCAAATTTAGATACATACCCAAAAGATTTATCTTATTGTTTATTGTTTAGTCCCTATTTTTTCTTACCCATTTTTGTCCACTTGACTGCTCATTTGGTCCACTTGGACTAAGAGTTGGTGTGTTAAAATGCCCAAATATTAGTGTGTTTCTGTCTTTATTACTAGTAGCTTTTAGCATTGCAAAAATATCTTTCTTTTTTCTCATTTAATGCATTTTGTCCTGTGTTATACCTAGCCAGATATTAAGATTACAACTCTTACTTTGTTTTGTTTGCATTTGACTAATATGCTTTTGCCCATTCTTAGACTTTCAAATTACTGTGTTTTATGTCTTTCTCTCAGAAATAGACCTGGATTTTTCTCTGTGAGTCAATTTGAAAAGTAGTTTCTCTAAGAGGTAAAATTTAGGGTCACTTCATTTATTGATTTGACAGATTTGATTTAAATTCTGTCAGAATAGTTTGTTACATGTGTTATGTATATTATATTTACCCTGAGTCTTTCACCATTTTATTTCAACAAAAGTTAAAAAATTATTTCTTTGGATGTTTAGGAATGCTGGTGTTTTTTATTCTATTGGTTCTTTATGCTGATATCTTCCTATATTGCTTTTTGCCCTGATTTTTTTTAGCTGGGCTTCTAGTGGGTTGGTCAAAAAGTTTGTTTGGATTTTTACACAAGATGTTATGAAAAACCTGAACAAACTTTTTGGCCAACCCAATATTATTGTGTTGTCATCTTTAAATGATATCCCATCTATTCCTACATGTGGTAATCCTCCTCTGTCTTCTTACAGGGACTTCCTTACCTTCAGTTTATCAGGGTGTTTTCTCAATCATAATGCATTTCTCCCCCCAAATATGAAAATTCTAGCGGCCAAAAGATGAAAGCATTCTTCATCTTCCTTCTCTGACTCATCCTAGGAGCCAGACTTCCCAAGACCTCTTGGATCACACACAGCGCAGCCCAATATATGCCTTTTCAAATCTCAACAGACCTGGGAGGATGCCAGGTGTCTGTATTAGCTGAGGTCCCAGCAGAAAGCAGAAGGCATACTTTTGCTGGGATTCTGAAGACAGTTTAATGAAAGGACTGTTTACCAATGAGTGAGCAGGTTGAGGGAACTCACATGGGAGGGTGAAGCACCCAGGGACTCCCACCAGTGGGAATCTCTTAATAACGTCTAGGTCTGAACAGCAGGAGAAGAGCTCATGGTTCACAGGGCAGTGAGAGAATGGAGAAGGGCTATTGTAAAGGATCTGTGGCCGTGGAGAATACAGCCACTTCAGAACTGGGGTACCTCAGGAGACAGGGTGGGAGTCAAGGAGCTCAATAAGACACATCTCAGTCTCTGTCTTTGCACCTTCTGATCTCCTGTGGGTGCTTCCCACTAGCCAAGCCCAACTCAAAGCGGGGGCAGGGAGAGTCAAGGTCATGCAGGGTACAGGGCTCAGATTCCTGGGCAGAGAGGGACACAAAAGAGACATGGGTTTGGGCAGGGACAATGACGACTACTAATATGCTGGGTTTTTAAAAAATATTTATTTATTTGGCTGCATCGGGTCTTAGTTGTGGCATGCAATATCTTTTATTGTGGAGCTCAAGCTTGTCTCTAGTTATGGCATGTGGCTTCCAGAGCATGCAGGCTCAGTAGTTGCGGCTCTCTAGCTTAGTTGCAAGGCATATGGGATCTTAGTTCTCTGACCTGGATTAGCCTACATCCCATGTATCGGAAGACAGATTCTTAACCACTGGACCACCAGGGAAGTCCCAATACGGTGCTTTACGTTGACACCTGGTCTCCAGAATTGGAGGCCTTCTTTCTTTTGGAGAATGGAGTACCTTGTCTCCTGAAGGTGTTTGCAAATTTTGCATCAGGCGGACTGAAATGGTGTGTTCTCTTCCCACAGCTTGCCTTTCTGGGTGAAGGAAAAGGCCAACATGCTGAAGAGTGAGATAAGAGAAGTCGAAGAGCTTGACGACTGGCAGCCAGCAGTTTCCTTGCTACACAGTTTGCTCCCTGCTGGTGGGTCAAAGGACTTTCAAAGAATAGCGTAACAGCTGGAGGCAAGCCCGGAAGAGCAGGCTTTTGAGAGGCTTCACAATGGAGAGGAGAGAGGCAGAGCCTCTCCCAGAGTGGATGGTGTCTTTTGCCCCGAGGTGGCCCCTGGGCAAATGTCACGGCTGTGGGTCGCTGTCACGTGTATGTTCAAGAACTGTTAGTCTTGTGATGGAGCACAGCCTTTAACTCTGTGCCTCTATCTACAGGTTCTTTGGACTTTCCAAGACAGTCCTGAACAGAAGGTCCAGGAAGCAGGCCCTGACTGGCCCCTGGAGAGCCTTTTCCTGTTGAGTGCTCCTGTTAGTGCAACTGTTCTAAATCAAATGTTTGACTGGGACGCAAAATCACTATGTTTTGCCTTTTTAAACGTTGTTATTATTTTTGGCCATGACATGCCATTCGTGGGATCTTAGTTCCCCCACCAGGGACTGAACTCCAGCCCTCCGCAGTGAAAGCTCAGAGTTCTAACCACTGGACCACCAGGGAATTCCCTTCACTTGTATTTTGAAAACTTTACTGATAGAAAAGTTTTGTAAATGGTACAACAAACATCTACATATTCTTCACGTAGAATCTACAGTAGTTAAGGTTTGTCCAAAGGTATACACATTCTTTTTCTCATATTATTCCTATTGTTATTTTGCTCAGTTATCTGAGAGTGAGTAACAGGCATCATAATTCTTTACTCCTACATACCTATTATACTTCAGTATTGTCAATGATCGGAGAAGGCAATGGCATCCCACTCCAGTACTCTTGCCTGGAGAATCCCATGGGCGGAGGAGCCTGGTAGGCTGCAGTCCATGGGGTCGCTAAGAGTCAGACACAACTGAGTGACTTCACTTTCTCTTTTTACCTTCATGCATTGGAGAAGGAAATGGCAACCCACTCAGTGTTCTTGCCTGGAGAATCCCAGGGACGGGGGAGCCTGGTGGGCTGCCGTCTATGGGGTCGCACAGAGTCGGACATGACTGAAGCGACTTAGCAGCAGCAGCATGGTCAATGGTAATTGACTTCTTCATGCTTCTCCTAAGGTCAAGGGTAATCTGGTGGTTCACAAGAACCAGCTCACTGTGCAGGGGTGACGTCTGGTAGTAGCACCCAAGTCCTGGGCCAAACCCCTGAGAAGAGCAGGGCGGCCACCTCCATGGAGTCTTTGGACTCATCCCTTCTCCCTTTGGTCCCTTGCTTTGGCCCCTCTCACATCTTTTGTCCTGAGACCTTTTTTCCCATTTGGGCCTGAAATGCACTAAAGGAACCCCCTGGCCCCCACATCCCTTGTAGTTAGAAGTTCTAATGCTGATTTAGTTCTAATGCTGCATCTACTGGCCAAGTTCGAGCAGACTCGAACTTGGGAAAGACTGGGAGCCCAATTGAGATGTCTCGTGTTCTTCCAACACCAGGGATTCCACAGGGGTTATGGCCTGAGCCTCCCCAGGAGTGGGGTGGCCACTACTGACTTGAGGCTCCCAAATCTGGACTTTGTAAGAAATCTATGAAAACTAAACATTTTGTGGTGCACATGGAGAGACCCAGCCTCATATCAAATAAGAAGCCCCAAATCCCAATGGCTTGTTTTCTGAAGAAATGTGTCTGAGTCCAGCAAATACAGAGAGGGTGTGGGGGCAGCTTCTAGTGGTGATGGTCTGAGCATGGGTGTGACCATCTGGCTAGAAATATGTTCTATTGGCTGAGCAGAGCGTGGGCTAGAGGATAAAGCTAAGGTTCTCTTGGAAAGAGAGGACAGAAGGAAGGCATGGGGCAAAATTATACTAAAAACCACTTACTGTCTATTTGAAATTCAAATTTAACTGGGAACTCTGTATTTTTATTTGCTCTATCTGGAAACAAAGAGCAGAGGTGGCACACAGGAGAGGAACTGGAGGGCTGCCTAGGAGATGAAAATGGCAAGACTCTGGGATGCCTTGGATACGAGTGGGAGGAAAGTATGACAGAAAGGAAAGTGGCAACAGGTAGATGGTGGTGCTGTTGCCAGGGCAACACGTGGTGTTCTGATCATATAGTGTCTTCAGTCACCTAGAGAGAGATGCTCTCCTGATGGACACGGTCCCGTGGATGCACTACTTGCTGAGCAGTGTGCAAATTAGATTTTAGCCTCTGTTTGTCCCTTATGCAGTGAACCACTAACACAACCATACATGCCAGCCCTGTGCTATCCCCTGAAATAAGGAATACTGGAAAAGTATAGGTTTTCTAAAGGCAGCTCAATTTTTTTTTTTTTTTTTGGCTCCACCATGCAGCTTGTGGGATCTCAGTTCCTGGGCTGAACCCAGGCCCTCGGCAGTGAAAGCACGGAGTCCTAACCACTGGACCACCAGGGCTTTCACAGGAGCTCAGTTTTTGGAAGTTGAATTTGAGAAACCTGTGACATGCGCAAGTGGAACTGTTCAGGATGTAATTGGGCATTGAGTTTGGGATCTGGTATATGAGTGTGGGAAAAAAAAACAGTCTCCTGTGAGAAATGTAAATCTGAAGACTATGCCTTGTAGATGCAGGGTTAGATGTAAACTATCTGATTGGAATATTGATCCCAAACTGGGAAATGAGCTCGAAAAGACTCTTGAGCCTCTGGGGACTGAGAATGAGAGTATTCTCTTTGGGAACACTTCCTCACCCCAGGGCACCCCATAAATAACAATCATGAAGATGAGTGTCTGAGAAAAAAAATTACAAGCTACAGCTGATACACCACAAAGGAGTATTGCTAGGTGAAACTCAAGCTAATTTAGATAATTAACCGTGGTTAACATTATGGTATGGATTACTAGCATTTAGGGTGCATGGAATTCCATTTTGTAGTAAGTGGACACCCAGGGAGGAGCTTATGGGTGGCAATCTGGTAGATGGAGGGCAGGGCTGGAGGACCTGTCTTGAAATTATATTTGCAAAGCATCAGAGTATTTCTACTTAAATTCCATATCCTTATTTGGGGAGATGATGAAGATGATGAGGAAGGCTCCCACTAGCCTCTTGCCATGCCTTGGTGTTGTCACAGGCTTTTGACTCTAATTTTAGCCCTTTCTTTCACAGTTTCTTGATGGTAAAAAAAGGGATATTAGAATTTCACTGGGACATACATGCATTCATGTGTTGGGGAACTTTTAATAGGGCTTCTCTGTCCTGGTGGGCAGGTTGTACAACACATGTCCCTAAGGGAGTGCAATTTGTGTCACAGACATGGGTGATCTAATTTGCTTATAATAAGTGTCCTGTTCTCCAAACAGCAGTAGCTTGTTGACAGTGTTCCACCAGGTGTCAATTAAAGTGCCTGCAGGAAGGGGCACCTTTTTCTAGTTGGTAAAAAGCTGACATAGAGGGTAAAGGTGGTCCTGAGTGGAAAGGAGAAGGCTCTTGGGATGTTAGATCTGAAATGGCTTTTGAGAGGATAGTTTCAACTCTGGATATGCTAGGAATCTGGCTTATAAATACAGAAACCCAACTATACCCGGCTAAAGCCAAGAGGAGTAGTAATCATTAGAACTCAAGGACAGGGATGCACCGAAGACTAAGGAACAGGTTGCATCCAGGAACAGCAGCCCAGCCAAGACCGACCTCTGTCTTTCTATACTCTCCTCTCTGCTTCTCTCAATGCACCTGGGACCCACTTTCCCCCCTTCTTAGTCTACATTGTACAAAACATGGTGGCAGACAACTCCAGGGTGTCACGTTAGAGGTTCATCGGCCAGCAGCAAGACCCAGCTCTTCTAGGTTCCAGTGTCGAAATTCCTTGGGGAGGAGACTTAACTGGCTCAGCTTTGATCAACCCAATCGGCCAGTGTGTCTGTGTGCGAGAGAGATAAACTGTAACCACTGCAACTGAGTGGATATTGGGGCTGGGGTGGCCAGGAAGTAATGGTCATGCATCCTACAGAAGAGCCCTGCAAACAGAGGTCCAGAGACAGAAAATGGTTTGTCACCAGTCACACAGCCAGCGGACAGCAGCGACAGGAGTGGACTGACGTCTGATACCACAAACAGCAAAGTCTATGTGTTCTTCATAATCTGACACTGTGTCCTCTTAATAATAAAGTAGCGATTTTATTAATACAATTTCCCATTTCATGGCAAAAAATATACATATAATCAGAAAGTTCTGTAGCTTTTTCAGAAGAGGCAAAGGGAAAAATGAAGAAATACAAAGAGAAACTCATTAGTTAAATACTTAGGGTGTATCCCAGTCCCCTGAATATTTTCGTCCCTTCCAGGACTAGCTCCAAAGAGATGTTTTTGAATGGAGAAGGAAACCAAGTGAGGTGGAATGCCAGTTTGGCAATCCCTATCTCACTGGGTTTTTGGCCTCAACTAATTTGCCCTTCAGATTTATGAGGTATAAATTGTTAACTCCAATTTTCAAATCAGGATACTGAGATTCAGCATGATTATTACTCAAGCTGATGAAGGAGCCAAGATTTCAACCCCGATCAAGTTTGCCTAATACTAGCACCTATCACGGTAGCTCTCTGCTATTAATATTAACCCACGTAGACGGAAGTGCAATAAATGGAAAACTCTGACGTGACTGTTTCTGGGACAATCTCTGATCACTTGGGCTTGCACTTCTCATAGTAACAGTTGCCATTTTTGTGAGCACTTCTTAGGTATCAGATACTACGATGGATTTACGATCTCATTTAACCCTTGTTAGTTGCTCAGTCGGGTGCCACTCTGAGACCCCATGGACTAGACCCCGCCAGGCTCCTCTGTCTACGGAATTCTCCAGGCAAGAATACTGGAGTGGGTGGCCATTTCCTTCTCCAGAGGATCTTTTCCATTCAGGGATCGAACCCGGGTCTCCCGCATTGCAGGCAGATTCTTTCACCACCTGAGCCTCCAGGGAAACCCCTATTTAATCCTTAGGACAACCCTATGAAGTTGGCACTATTATTATCTCTATTTTGCAGGTTAGGAAATTTAGGCTTAAATAAGCTATTGCCTTTCCCTGAATATTTTTTGAATAAATTCCTGTTTGTTAAATGGTTAATAAAGTGCTAAATTAATAAATTATCAACGCTATTTTTAGACCAGCTGAGCTTAAATCCTACAGGCGAGACGTTCCTATTCTTTGCCACAACGTGACGTCACGACCAATCCCAGGACTACATTCCCAGCCAAGCGCCTCCGCCGACATCTCGCGAAAGCCGCGGTTTCTTCCAACCTATTTTGGGCATGCGCGCGGCTTCGAGTACTTTGGCTAGGGTGGTTTGAAGGTTTTCTGTCTGTCTGCCTAGAGTAGAGTTTTACCATCGATGCACTTATTTCCTTCCAGTCACTCCAGTTCTCGCGAGACTTGCTACTCCTGCTCTTTCCCCACTCCGCCCCAGCGCTTGCGCAGAGCTCTTCAAAGCAGAAGGTCGCGCTTGGAGGAAGTGGCGGCTTTGGGTCCCGTGGCCGCCGCGCCGTTACTACTTCTCGGAAGCTCCGCTCGGCCGCTTGCCGAGACACCCCGCCGCCAAGATGCCTCGAATTATGATTAGGGGGGCGTGTGGAGGAATACCGAGGTAAGTCCCCTTTTCCCGCCGTCTGCCCTCCGCCCCTCGGGCTGCGGGTGCGCACGCGCGCAGAGGTCCGGGAGGCGGAGAGGATGCCTTCGGGGTCTGCGTGGGGGGTGGTGTGGGCCCTTACCCTGTGCCTGGTCCTCAGTTATCTGACCATCTCAAGGACAGGGACCGTGATTTAACTGCTTGATTACCTGCTGGGCACTCGTTAGGCCCTCAGTGAACATTTGTTGAACTGACGCGTCCTCCGCAGTGGTGGAACTCACAGTGGGAGGGGGACACAGGACAATCGCGATGGTCGGTCTTCTAAGGCTCCGCCCCCCGCCTTCCCACCGTTCTTCATCCCAGGCACCGCGACCCTCTCTGCTATTCAAAAATGAAGAGGTGGTGTGGCCACAACTTTGTTCTTTCCTTGACTTCCTTGCAGAGGGGAAGCAGATTGACTGCCAGGTCCTAAGTACCCGGTTGTGTCCGCGTCCCCGCGGTCATCTGTTACCACGGCGTAACTTTTCCTCCCTCACGTCACCCAAGGCCTGTCTCTTCCGCTTCATCTTGGATAGAAGCCAGATAGGCCTACCGTAGTCTCTGTGCTTCCAGAAATGCAGTGGATCGTGCCCATTGGTGAACCAAAGAACAGTAGAAGAGTAAAATAGAAACAAGGTTTTTAGTGCAGTTGCTGTTTACAGTGCCCTGAACTTGTCAGTTTCCCTAGCACACTGTCTTTTTACATCTTACACCTTCTTGGAATATCCTCCTCCTGCTTGCATCTTTCTGACCTTCCTTCAAAAACAGTTCAGAAACTGTTCTGGAGTTTTTGCCTGGTCATCCGGTAAAAAGTAGTTGCACCTGCAGTGGTCCCTGCACACGTCTTTCATACATTTGTTATGGTTTGCCTTTTTTTTTTTTTTGCAAGCATCACATCCTTTGTGATGCTGGGATTGTTAACCTCTCAGAGACTCAGTTTTCTAATGGGGATGATAATAATATACTTATCTCTCGAATTAAATGAGTCACCACATTTGGAATATTTAGAACAGAGTCTGGCACATAGTACTCTTTCAGAAAGTACTAGCTGCTGTTTCTTTTCCCCAGTAGACAGCACTGCAAGTGGGCAGGATCAGATCTTGCTATCTTTAGAACCCCTGGGCAGTGCCAAACAAAGTTTGCTTGGGAACTTTTGCTGAATGTATCTAGTAGGGTGGTTAACTGTTGTATATACTTAGTTGAGGATGTGATTAAGTATAGCAGTACTGCAACAAAGTTACAAATTAAGTCAGTGAGAACCTTGCTGCCTCAGAGCTTGCACAGAGGGGACCAGACTGTTTCAGTTGGAGAAGAGATGACTTCTGAGGGAGAGACAGATGTACCAAATCAAGTAACAACAGGATTCTGATGCTGTGGCCAAAGCCCTGCAGTCCTTGAGTCGCGGATGTTAGGGGTGTGGAGTGGCGGGGAGTGGCTAACATATGAGGCATACAGCTCAAGTTCATTGTGGGGAAAAAAGCCTAAAAGTAAAATGTCCTGAGTGCATTCATCTATGGCTCTGATATCCTTGGTGTCTTTGGTTTAGCCTGACAGGCTCCCTTGGGATTGGTGAATTCCTTATTGGAATGGGTGCCCTGGTGAAATAGTATCTAGAGACTGAGGGAAACTAGAGACAGAGTTGATTGGTGACTTAGGGGAGACATACTTAATTCTTAGGTTAGACCTGAGATGTGGATTCTTAGGTCAGAGTGGGGGCTGTGGGACTGGAGAGAAAATGCTGTTCATAAAGTGGGAAGCCTGAATTGGAAATTGGATTCACTTGAGTCTTAACTTTTTGAGGGCTGGATGTGTCCTGTTTTATCTTGTTTTCTCAAGTATTGATACACAAGACCTGATACAAAGCTGGTGTCTGGGCAGTATTTTTTGAGTTAATCAGTAAATCAATGAGCCATAATCTATTTAAGAGACTAACATCCACACATTGGAGAATTCTTTTTAAAATCTCTGTCAAGTAGGGTTTCTCACATTGGGCTGTACCACTCCCAATTTTTGGATGCGATTGGGGGAGGGGTTGTGTGTAAGGGAGGGTAGGATGTCCTTCTAAGGGAGTTCTTAATTTCTTTCATTTTGTTGATTCTGGGTTGCTGTTTAATTTTTATTATTGTAATGAAGTTTTATACTTTCGTTTTAAATTTAGGATATACGTGTGTGTTTATATCTCTTTCTCCCTAGCACAACCCAGTTAGAGTTAATTTAAATCTTGTCTTTTCTCACTTGGAGTTTTGTGAATGAATACATTGTTTTTCCTTTGAAAAATTTTAGGATGAAATTCTGAAAGCAGCGGTGATGAAATATGGGAAAAATCAGTGGTCTAGGATTGCCTCACTGCTGCATAGAAAGTCAGCAAAGCAGTGCAAAGCCAGATGGTACGTATCAGCTAATGAATGGAAAACACAAAGTGACCTTCATTATGATGAGGAAAATGTCATTTCTTTGAACCTTACCAAAGAGAAGCAGGCACTGTGATGTAACAAAGTAGGGAGTGGGAGCTGGGAATTTCAGTCTAAGAATTAGCTGTCTTTTGCTTCCTATGTGGTCTTAGGCAAGCTATTTTCTGTCCCCTCTCTCCTGCCATTATTGTCTTCCAGTGGTATGACTCTTGGCCCTAACTCATGGAGATGTGAGGCTCAGATGAGTTAATGTTGTTTGAGAATGCTTTGTGAAGCATGAAATAAAACTAATTTTGGGTACAGATGGACCCCCGCTTATAAAAGGATTGTATTCCAAAAGTTTGTAAGTTTATTGTCTTAGAACTTACTTTCCCAAAGAAATAAACAAGAAATGTTGGTTACTTTTCTAGGCTAGCTTTCAGTAGTTGAGTTTCCTCATTAATGGTTGAAACATTACATATTTGATTCCCCAGAATATAATATACCCCAACATTACATCTGTGGTTAAAAGGCAGTGGACACATTAAGTTCTTTACGTGTGTTTTTGGCATGAGTGATCTGGCCTCAGCACTGACCCATGTGGTACTAGGATCATATTTTGGATTGTAAGGGTGACCTAATTTCCTGGGCACCTGCGTAGGGGAAAGGATCAGAACGTAGAGATTGGCCCACAATGAGGAAGATGGTCCTCAGTCTGTGTGAGTGGTTCTGATTTTTGCTTCTCTCAAGTGGAGCTAAGCTCCTACCCCCATGTTTGGTAAGGTTTATATATTGTTTGCAGGCTTCTCCAGCTAAGTAGACTGGATGGAAAAGTTGGGTCAGGTGGGGCATTAGGAAAGACAGCTATGACAATAGTGGTTTTATTTAAACTCACCATACAAAAACATACAGTGTTGAAAAATGTTTTAGTTGAAGAGTAAAGAGTGTTGAAGAGTATAAGTCAAATGCTTCAGAAATAAGCGAAGTTGTTGTGAGAAATCAAAACATGAGAAAGTACTATAAAAACTGGAAACACTATGAAAATATGAGGTAGTTTTATCTTATTTGGAAATAATTTCAATACCTCTAATAAAGTGTAAGGTGATTGACAGCAGTTGATAGTTGAGAAAGAAGGCATGTTATCATGTTTCAGTCAGGTTACCTTTTTAAAGCATTTCTAACCTTGCATAGTTAAAATATAGCAGAATTTAGTGAAATAGGGTATTTGGAATGGAATAAGTTTAACCAAATAGGGAATAGTCTGTTGTGAAAAAGAACAGCTTTTGTGATTGAAGGATGAGAGTTGGCTTGCATTTTTCGAATGCTAGAAGTTAGTATGTCTAAAATGTAAATATTCATGCTGGATGACTGATTAAGGTATGAGATGATGTCTTTTAAATAGGTATGAGTGGCTGGATCCAAGCATTAAGAAAACAGAATGGTCCAGAGAAGAAGAGGAAAAACTCTTGCACTTGGCCAAGTTGATGCCGACTCAGTGGAGGACCATTGCTCCAATCATTGGCAGAACAGCCGCCCAGTGTTTGGAACACTATGAATTTCTTCTGTAAGTGAACCTCCAAAAATGGTACTAAAATGTGTGTATATCTTCTGAATGCGGCTGAATAAACGTTTAGCATTTTCTATCTTTAAAATTAGTTGAAGATGTGAATAAAGCCAGAGGAGCTAAAGCTATTGGATAGTATATTCCAGATCTCATGTGGTTGATCAAGATTATGTCTCCAGTTATAGACTTTTTAAAAGAATAATTTAAACATATTACACAAATCATACATGTTCATAGAAAATAGGGGAAAAAGATAAAGCAAATAAAAATCACCCGTAATTACACTGCTGAGAGTTAACCATTGGAACATGTTAGTTGTTCCACTAAAAGCTTTTTTGTGTAGCTCTGCTGCATTTGTGATTTAGGAAACATCTTTGAAATAGCTATTTCATGGTGAATGGAACCACTGAAAGTAGAAATTTAAAACCATCTCTTTTAGGTGAAGCAATAGTAAGAAATGCTTTATTTTGTTATGCCCGTCCATTGGGTTTTTGAAAGAAAGAGTGCTAGCACTAGGGAACCTGGTATTTCTAAGACTGAATGGTGTGGTGGTGTGATTAATTACTCTGGGGTCTTTCTAGGGATAAAGCTGCCCAGAGAGACAATGAAGAGGAAACAACAGATGATCCACGAAAGCTTAAGCCTGGAGAAATAGATCCAAATCCAGAAACAAAGCCAGCACGGCCTGATCCGATTGACATGGATGAGGGCAAGTGTACTTTTGTGAGGAATTTATTTCTTTGGTAACTATAGACTCCTCAGGCTTTCTTTTACCTCTGAGTTCTTTTCCAAACTTCTCCGACTTTTTAGAACTGAGGTTCTGTCTGCAGTTGTTACTCTCCGTCTCCTTCCAAATGCGTCCAACCTTCTGTTGTAGGGTAATTGCTTGTTTTGGATGCTGTCCCTTTATCTTTTAATGTTTCAGTTCACTTAGTTAAGCAGTGTGGTATTCCTGGACATTTCCTGGTGGCTGGAGGTAAGCTCTTTAGGACTCTGTTGTCATTCCTCTTCTGAGGGATGAGAAGTTTGGATTTGGGGATCCAGTGCTCCTATTAACTACTTTCTTGACTTTGGACAAGTGGTTTGAGTTTTGTGAAAAGGCAGCACTGAGTACCATGAGGGAGCCTTATGATGCCTTTTTGAGACACTGAATCAGGAATCAGAGGAACTAGACTAGCTTAGTGCCATATCTGCCAAGTATTAAGCTCTTTGACTTTGGGTGAGTCATATAATCTCTCTGAACTTTGATTCTGTTTCCTGTTAGATGTAGAGTAATAGTGTCTATCTTCCCACGGTTGTTGTGAGCATTCAGTGAATATTTGTCAAGTTTTTAATTTAAAAACTTGAAGGTGGTGGTTCCCAGAGGCAGACTGAGGCTGGGCTGGCTGCATCATTGTCAGATAGTGAACATTAAAAAATACAGGTACCAGGGCCTCCCCAGGAGATCTGACTCAGTAAACTGGGGAAGGGGAATGGAGGGTAGGGTAATCCTGGAATCTGAGATTTTCTTTTTTTTAAAGTTCCCTTGTGATTTCATTGGACACCCTTGTATGGGATTTGCTCCAAGGTATCAGTAATGAACTCTATTCTACTCTGAGGAACTATGGAAAATGTACTGGAGAAGAGAAATAGTTCTGAGGGAGAAAAAGGAAAAATGATAATGAAGATTATCAGTCCCCTTAAAATTAAATCATAGCTTTTATAATATTTCACAATTTGTGCTGTGCCAGATAGTTGATGATAATAAAGGACATGATAATTAGAGCCATTGTTCAGTGAATATTTGCTGGATGCTTTACCTAGTTCATTTTGGTTAATTCTTCTCAACATTTCTGTGAAGTAGGAATTGTTATTCCTGTTTTGTAAATGGTGAGATGTTGTTATCTCAGAGTCACATAACCAGTGAGTCATGGGCATGATTTTTAACTTAGATACCTCTGACTTCAAAACCCAAGCTGCTTCCTTTATGCCGCACCATTTAATGATTATATTGATGGGTTTTCTCATCTTAAGCATTAGGCGACATCTCATCTTGCTTCTGTTGGAGAAGTTAATTTTCTCTTTATTTTCGCAGATGAATTGGAGATGCTTTCTGAAGCTAGAGCCCGCCTGGCTAATACTCAGGGAAAGAAGCCAAGAGGAAAGCAAGAGAGAAACAGCTGGAAGAAGCAAGGTATGGTTGTTTCCATCCATAGTTGACCACTTAGTCTGTGCATCCTTAGGTCCAGTAAGACTTCATCAACCCTGTTTGGTGCATGACAATTGGGGTTGTCTCATTCCAGTTTTGGTAATAGTGCTTAACTTCCTTATTACTTTGGAAGAGTCTTTTATAGATATTTATAACCATTTCAGAGTAGTTATAGAAAAAATACAGTTAAAAAAATCAGTTATTTTTTACTTTTGACTGCTTGGATCTTCATTGCTGCGAGGGCTTTTCTCTAGTTGTGGTGAGCGGGGGCCACTCCAGTTGCAGCACACAGGCTTCTCATTGCAGTGGCTTCTCTTGTTGTGGAGCACAGGCTCCAGGGCGTGTGGGCTTCAGTAGCTGTGGCTCCCGGGCTCTAAAGCACAGGCTTAGTTCTTGTGGTGCACGGGCTTAGTTGCTCCCTGGCATGTGGAGTCCTGCCGGACCAGGGATCATACCTGGGTCTCCTGCATTGGCAGGCAGATTCCTTACTACTGAGCCCCCAGGGAAGCCCCAAAATATATGTTTAAAAAAATTTTGTAGGACGTGGCAGAAGTAATGCCCAGGTATAGACACACATATATGTCTTGCTGTGGTGTATTCTGTTAGTGTAGGAGAGCTTCATTTGTTGTAGCCATCTTGGTGTCAGATGGCTGGAGGTCACACTGGGCTCTGTGACTTTGGCATGACTGCCTTTAGTTACTCTCATTGATTAGTGTTGGGAAGGCACTGGCTGTGAAATGGGAAGCCTATCTGAACATGGAGGGTGTAAATGAGCCTTGAACCATGTTTTAGGCTGTCATAGAAAATTTTATTTTAAAAATGAGTGAAATTAAATACTGCCCTCTGTTCAAGGTTTTCTCCACTTTCCTCTTTTTGGATAGATCCATTATTGACTTCATTCCTGATGGCCTAGAAGCCAAGATAAAGTGGGTAAAGGGAAAAACCTGAACTTTAAGAAAGCTTATAAATTTTGGAATTCAGGCTTTGAAGTAATCTCCCCAACCTCCATAATTGCCATTTTGGTCCTTAAGCTGGGAAGTGTCTCCTGACCTGATGACTAGCATTGTGCTGCTGGTTTCCTCAGCAGTGACCATGAAGTATCAGGTCCTGGGATGAAGGATTCTTTCCTGCCAGAGGATGCTTTTTGGCATAGCTGACCAAGCACTAGCCCAGAGTAGTGATTTGTGACGGGAGGATGATTGGCCTGGGACAGTAAACAGAAACTAAGAAGTGGTGCTAGGTTTTCTGCCCATCTCAGTCACCTTTCTATTTTGCTTATATTTAGGGTTGAGTAATGTGAGTAAGGTTACAAAAAATTGATTTTCCATTTTTGTCCATGGTGGTTTGGGGACTAAGTTTTTTGAACCTTTAACCTTGTGAGTTCGACCACCATGTGAGTTGGATCACCTTGTGAATTGTCCACTGGACAACCAGCAAAAGGCGCCCCCCAGCCCCATCCACTCTTGTGACTGCCTGTTTACTTGTTAGTGACTAGCAGGCAGGCTTATTGTAGGGAAGTCTGTTCTTCCCTTTCCTCCCCCAGAAATGTGAAGCCTTTGATGGTGTTCTTTGTGGGGGCGGTCTTGGGTGTGGCCATAGTCGCCTGGAGATGAGGCGATTTTGACCAGACTTGCTTTGACATAGTTTTCCCTGGGTACACCCAGCTGTTAGACTCTACTGACTACCAGCTTATTGCTGTATTGTTTTCAGCAATGTCTTGAGGCATAAATTGCTCCACAAACTGATCCAAGTAAAATTTGGCTCCTTTGAAGGGATGGTTTCTGAGGTCAGTGTTTGATACTTGTTCTCATCCCAGGAAGGCTTCTCCCACTTTTCGAAAGGGATTGATTCTGGCAGACTGTAGCAGGCCTGCAGTTTAGCTGTTTCTCCAAAGAATCTATCAGATATCAGTTGCCTTTTCGTCACAACTTCTACTGTTTTTGAGAGTGCCCTGAGGCCTGAGCCTCTCCATTTCCTGTTGCAAATGAAGTCAGTTTCTTTGGGGAGAGCTTGGAATTCTCTATTCTGTCTCATAGGCTCTGATGTACTTGTTCCTGCATGACACCCCACTTTAGAAGCTGAGTGCTCAGTGTCAGAGGTGCGGTGGGCAGCCACCCCAGATCTCCTTGGCTTGCCTCCCCTATCGTGCAACCCTCGTGCCACAGGCCCACGCAAGGACTCTTGGGGCTCTAGTATTCTCAGGAGCGCTGTGCCCAAGGCAGAGCCTCTGGGCAGAAGGAAGCCTCTCCTTCTCAGTGACTGTGTCTGGTCTTAGCCTCTGCAGTGGTTCCCTGGACTGGGAACACTTAGTGACTGAACAACAACAATTTATTAGGTATGCAGAAATGGTACTTGATTTAATTTATGATTCTTTAATTTTTAAAGTACACTTTGTCATTTTCAATTCAGTTCAGTCGCTCAGTCCTGTCCGACTCTTTGCGATCCCATGAACCACAGCACAGCAGGCCTCCCTGTCCATTACAAACTCCTTGAGTCCACCCAAACCCATGTCCATTGAGTCGGTGATGCCATCCAGCCATCTCATCCTCTGTCGTCCCCTTCTCCTCCTGCCCCCAATCCCTCCCAGCATCAGAGTCTTTTCCAATGAGTCAACTCTTTGCATGAGGTGGCCAAAGTACTGGAGTTTCAGCTTCAATATCAGTCCTTCCAATGAACACTCAGGACTGATCTCCTTTAGGATGGACTGGTTTGATCTTTAGAATGGACTGGTTGGATCTCCTTGCAGTCAAGGGGACTCTCAAGAGTCTTCTCCAACACCACAGTTCAAAAGCATCAATTCTTTGGTGCTCAGCTTTCTTTATAGGCCAGCTCTCACATCCATACATGACCACTGGTAAAACCATAGCCTTGACTAGATGGACCTTTGTCAGCAAAGTAATGTCTCTGCTTTTTAATATGCTGTCTAGGTTGGTCATAACTTTCCTTCCAAGGAGTAAGCGTCTTTTAATTTCATGGCTGCAATCACCATCTGCAGTGATTTTGGAGCCCGGAAAAAAAAAGTCAGCCACTGTTTCTCCATCTGTTTGCCGTGAAGTGATGGGACCGGATGCCATGATCTTCATTTTCTGAATGTTGAGCTTTAAGCCAACTTTTTCACTCTCCACTTTCACTTTCATCAAGAGGCTCTTTAGTTCTTTTTCACTTTCTGCCATGAGGGTGGTGTCATCTGCATATCTGAGGTTATTGATATTTCTCCCAGCAATCTTGATTCCAGCTTGGGCTTCCTCCAGCCCAGCATTTCTCATGATGTACTCTGCGTATAAGTTAAATAAGCAGGGTGACAATATACAGCCTTGATGTACTCTTTTTCCTATTTGTAACCAGTCTGTTGTTCCATGTCCAGTTCTAACTGTTCCTTCCTGACCTGCATACAGGTTTCTCAAGAGGCAGGTCAGGTGGTCTGGTATTCCCATCTCTTTCAGAATTTTCCACAGTTTCTTGTGATCCACACAGTCAGAGGCTTTGGCATAGTCAATAAAGCAGAAATAGATGTTTTTCTGGAACTCTTGCTTTTTTGATGATCCAGCGGATGTTGGCAATCTGATCTCTGGTTCCTCTGCCTTTTCTAAAACCAGCTTGAGCATCTGGAAGTTCACCGTTCATGTATCGCTGAAGCCTGGCTTGGAGAATTTTGAGCATTACTTTACTAGCATGTGAGATGAGTGCAATTGTACAGTAGTTTGAGCATTTGTTATTTTAGCTGTTTGCATTTTTTCCTTAGTGAACTGTCTTTCCTTCTGCTTTTTTCCCTTGAGATGCATTTAAAAAAAACTTGCCTGGATTCTTTATATTTAACCATTCCTAATACTAATTGCAGATTTTTTTCCTACTGTTTACTTTTTGATACTGTTTTATGATTTTAAAAATGGTGCTACAGAGATATAAAATTTTAAATTGAAAGCTGTTATTTTTCTTTACCCATCATTTCATTGATATTAAGTGAGTATATTCCCATCCAGAGATTAGATACATATTTATTTATAGTTCCTTCTAGTTTTTCTCTTTGCTCTGTATATATGTGTACCTTTAAGGCAGAACTGGAGTTGATTTTGGTGCATGGTGTGAGGTGAGGATTTAAGTAAATATTTCTTCCCCAAATGACTGGACAGCTTTCTTAGCTCTGTTGGATGAGGCATCCCTTCCCCATGGTATATGATTTTCAAGGTGATCTTTTGTTCTTTTGCTTCAGGCGTCTTGCTGCCCTCCAAAAGAGAAGAGAACTTCGAGCAGCCGGCATAGAAATTCAGAAGAAAAGAAAAAAGAAAAGAGGGGTTGATTATAATGCTGAAATTCCATTTGAAAAAAAGCCTGCTCTTGGTTTCTATGATACTTCTGAGGAAAACTACCAGACTCTTGATGCTGATTTCAGAAAGTTAAGACAGCAGGATCTTGATGGGGAGCTGAGATCGTAAGTTGCCTTTCTGGGTTTTTTTCCGTTTTTTTTTCCTTTCTGGTTTTATAAATGGAAAAGTATAATAGGAATTTTATGGAGGGCCAGATATTATCCTTGTCAGAGCCAGATTTTTCTTAGTCAGCACAATGTGGCTTACATAATGCTTTTACTTATTTAATGGATTCACCTTTCTGAGAAAACCAGTGACCCTGGCTGTAATGTTTTTAGCACACAATACTGTTTGCATTTCTTGAAATGTCAGCATTTGGCTGTTAGTGAATTTGGAAACAGGTTAGTTATTTCACTAATGGCCTGAAGGAATATGTCAAAAATCTGGTCTGCTTTTTTTTTCCTTAGTGAAAATGTTATCTTGTTTTTCTTAAAATGAAATTAAAAGGAAGAAATGACCATTACCAGTTCATTCTTAAATCTTTTCATCTAATGGGGATCAGTGTGTATTTTTATCAGATGTCTTAAGATGCAAAGGATTTTGCTTATTTATAGGGATTTTTAGAGTTTCTTTAAGTCTTATATCTGAATATTGTGGAAAAAACCTTTTATGCTTATCAAAGATTTTTAGTTTTCCACTCCACCAGTGGCCTTCTATATTTCTGTTGACATGAATTGTTAGTAAACAACGATGTCCCCAGTGTGGATCAGCATTTTCTTGAATGTACTCCGTTGTATTTGTTTTTTCAGATTAGACCCTTGTTTTAGGTAGCCTCTACAGAGAAAAAGATTGAAGAAAAAAAAAAGTCATTTGGATGGAGTACACTAGATAGAGAAGAGTGACATGCAGAGGGGAAGGAAGCATTCCTGGTCCTTTAGAAAATGACCTTGAGCTTGGCACTAGACCCAAACAGCTCTCTGATGTCATTTGTGAGAACTTAACTATCCTTTAAAAAAAATGATGTCAAACAATTGAAGATTAGTTTTAAAGGAAAATATAAAACCAATGTTTTAATTCTGTTACCTTTGTTTCCATTTTTGTATACTTTATCATTTTCCTAGTACAAACCTATTTTTGTATGAAGGTAGTCATGATATAGTAGTTTTATGGTTTTCTTTTCATGTTATATGTAACATTTTGCTTATCATCGTAGTCTTTATAGTTACATAGTTTTAATATTTAGTACTTAAATTACTTAGTGTATCTTATTTTCTTAATAATTCTATTGCCATTCTATATTCCTCTTGAACATAGTTCTAAGTAATGTATAGGAAAAGGAAACAGCTTAATGTATATAGTTTTGTCTTTTTATTAGTACTTTTCTTAAGAAGGGATATTTTTGTTCAGAGTATATGACTATTTATATGGCTTTTAACATTATTGCCTATAAGTAACTTTGAAAAATTTGTTCTCCACCTTGATCCATGACAGTGAAAAAGAAGGACGAGATAGAAAAAAAGACAAGCAGCATTTGAAAAGGAAAAAAGAATCTGATTTACCATCAGCTATTCTTCAAACTAGTGGTGTTTCTGAATTTACTAAAAAGAGGAGCAAACTAGTACTTCCTGCCCCTCAGGTAATCGGATGAAAGTAGGTTTTTCACTGCGTGAACTCACATGCATTTATACATTTTTTCAGCAGATTTTTGCGGGTCTATGTGCGAGGCTTTCTTTTAGGTGCTTGGTACTCCTAAGAAATATTAGGCCTTGAATTCTCATATGATGGTTTAGTAATTAATAGTCAGCTCTTAGCAATTTGTCAGTAGGCTGGGGCTCCAGGCCTCATTTTTTTGTAGCTGGTAATGGTGGTATTTGGCCTTGTGGACTTCAGGTGACTGCCTTTTACGGAATGTTTGGTTGTGTCGTTCTTCTCTTTTTGAGACAGTGACTGTGAGAATCAATGTGGGAGCTGAAAAAATTCATTCAGCTCATTGTAGGCTCTGTTCCTATGGCTGAATTGTGGTTGGTCAGAAACATGGGGATTTTGAGTAAGCTTCTCTTGCATTTTGATGAGTATAGCTCTGTAGAATTGGACAGTTTAATGGAGCAGAGGGATGGATTTAGGAGGTTTGAACAGCTTCTTTAGCCAAATGAATGGCTGCATTAATATAAAATTCTTGGGTATAAACATATTTTTGTCAGATGCTGTCATTTGTAGTGGTGATATTCCTTAAATTGGAATTTTGCCTGTAACCTTTTTTTTTTTTTTCCGTTCTTAGGATATTTATTTTGGTAAAATTACAAAAATAATACCTTTTGATTTTCTTAGGAGATTTCTGTGGCTCAGTGGACTCTGTGATATTTTAATTCATTTTTAGTATGCGCCCCCCCAATTAATAAATGGTTTTGTACAAACACTATTAATTTATAGTCTTGATTTATTAATATATTGTTTTGAGAGAATTTAAGTATGGAAATAGAAGATTACAGTTTGATACTATATCATGTATGGAATTTCCCCCCCTACTTTATATAGGGAACACTTTAAAAAACCATTAGTATTGTGGAAATTTTCAAACCCACAAAGTAAATAGTACAGTGAACCTCTGTGTACTCAGCAGTTCATCTTTCTAGAATGGACGTTTTAAGCTGTGTTATTCTCTGGTTAAATATTGCTACTATGATAACTGTTATCTTCAGATTTCAGATGCAGAACTCCAAGAAGTTGTAAAAGTAGGCCAAGCAAGTGAAATTGCACGTCAGACTGCTGAGGAATCAGGCATAACAAACTCTGCTCCAGTACTCTCTTGTCTGAGTACAATGTCACCAACAACAGCATCGCTCTGAGAACACCACGAACGCCAGCTTCCCAGGACAGAATTCTGCAGGTAGGCTGCCATATGGTAGAATGAGCCTTTCACTTTGCTTCCTGTCCTTAAAAGTAGTATAAAGGAGAAGACTAAATGGTTTGGTTTTGTGTCTCTTAGCATAAGCAGTTTGAAACAGTCCTGAATACATAGCGGCTAGAGATTTCCATGGTAGGGAAGCTAAATCTTGTCAGTAAAGCACAGCATTTAAAAATTACACGTTGCCTAGCAGTCCTGGAAAAAAAAATCATACGTGTGTAGTTAGTAATTTTATTTATTCGGCTGTACTTGGGTCCTAGTTGCAGCCCACAGGATCTTTTGCAGCACACCGATTCTCTAGTTGTGTCTCATGGGCTCTGTAGTTGGGGTGAGGGGGTTGCTTGCTCTCTGGCACGTGGGATCCTAGTTCCCCCAACCAGGGATTAAACCTGTGTACTCTGCATTGCAAGCTGGATTCTTATCCACTGGGCCACCAGGAGAGTTCCCTGTAGTCAGTAATTTTTTTTTTTTTTACAGTGATTTTTAAAACTTCCTTGTGATTCTATACTTAGCATGGCACAGACGGCCTTAAGTACTATTTCCCTCTTGCTCCTTAACATACAGGGTGTACAGCTCTGTGTGTTCCTAGGGTGTTAGCATGCTAGGTAATATACACACCTAACAATACTATTGAGTCTTTCAGCACTCCTTACATCTCAGTTTTCTAAGAGTCAAATATAATCTAAGGTCTTGATTCAGGAGTCAAAACAGTCCTATAAGGCTTTGTAAGAAAACAGTGCCCCTCATTGTCTGCTTTCTAGAGTTATCAGTGACAGCTCTTTGTTTTCACTACTGTAATGCTAAGACAGTTGTTTCATGTTGGTTTTATTTTCAGTTTAAAGCATTTTTTTTTCCACTTAGAATTTGAACATTTGGCTCTCATGCCCTCTGCCTCTACTGTGCATCCACATCTTTCCATTTTCCCATCTTCATTGTAGTTAATCATAATTTTGGTTAGCTCTATATTTATGGTTTATCTTATGACTCTGTGGGGTTTCCCCGGTGGCTCATATGGTAAAGAATCTTCCTGCAATGCAGGAGACTCAGATTCCGTCCCTGGGCCAGGAAGATCCCCTGGAGGAGGGCATAGCAACCCACTCCAGGATTCTTGCCTGGAGAATCCCATGGGCAGAGGAGTCTGGCAGGCTACAGTCCATGGGATTGCAGAGAGTCAGATATGACTGAGCAGCTTTCACACTCACTTGTGACTGTGCAAACTGCATTCACTCCTGACCTAGAAAGTACCTTATAATTATTCTACTGCATAGTATTTTGTTTTTCTTTGGATTAATACTTGTTTTACTTAGTTGCTAAGATTTTTGATTGCTTGGCACAAATTCATTTCTGGATCTGGACTTTATTAACTGTCAGTCTCCTGTAATCTGGTCAAGTTTTAGGTATTCTTATCTTTTTCAGCGCTTGAAGTCTTTCCCAGAATTTCTGAATGTTCTGGTCTGGACTGACTGATTGCTCCTTAGATCTTGTTTATGGCTCATTCTCCTGCTCTCCCTTCATTGTCACCCTGAAAAGTTTTCCCTTGGGTCTCCTTTCCCGGCCCCCATGTCTCTCGCTCTCTTGGTTGGCTCCCTTTTAGTGAGGCATATCTGTCGGTAGCTTTCTGAGGAAGGGTTTGTGGGAGATGGAATTTTTAAGTCTAGAATATCTGTAAATTACTGTTTTACTCTCTTAATTTGATTGATCGTACAACTGGGTATAGAATTCCAGATTGAAAGGGTTTTTGTTCAGAGCTTTGAAGGCAATGTTCCAGGGTCTTCTGACTTGTGCTGTTAAGGTTAATAGGAAGCCTGGTTTTTTCCTTCCTCTGGAAGCTTATATGACCTCTTTTTCACATGCATGTTTCTTGATGTGGGTTTATTTTTAACCACTGTACTAGGTACTTGATGAGTCTTTTCATTCTATAGACTCATGACCTCAATTCTGGGAAGTTATTCTGAAAATTAGAAAAATTTTCTCCCCTTCATTGCTTTATTTTGCTATTCCTGTCTTAATTGACTTTTTGGATTCATTGCTAGGAGATTTTCTGAGTTTTACCTTCATACAGTTTTAAAATTTCTACTGTCATATTTTAAATTTCTGAACTCTCTCTTTTTTAATTAGACTTGTGTGTATGCATGCTAAATCTCTTCAGTTGTGTGTGACTCTTTGCAACCCCATGGACTGTAGCCCACCAGGGTTCCTCTGTCCATGGAATTTACCAGGCAAGAATAGTGAAGGGGGTTGCCATTTCCTTCTCCAGGGAATCTTCTCAAGCCAGGGATAGAACCCATGTCTCCTGCATTGCAGGCAGTTTCTCTACTGTCTGAGACCAAGGAAGCACATAAATATATGTGTGTGTGTGTGTGTGTATATATATATATATATATTTTTTTTTAAGATGCAATTTATCCTTTATAACGTTACAGTTCAGTGGTTGGAGTATCAGAGTTGGATTGTAAGAAGAGCATGTGAGATGAGAATTACGGTTGTGACTCTGTGGAAAATGTAGCCTGCCACAGACCCTGAATTGGGGATTAGGAGTTGTGGGTGCTGTGTTAGTAATGAGTGCAGGGTTATAGTAGAGGGACTGTAAAGAGAGCATGTTAGTCCAACCTGAAGAGGTCAAGCAAGATTTCAGAAAGTAATCTGTCTTCTTGAGTTTTCTAATGAAGTAGATAGACCAGTTAGTAATATTTTAACCTCACAGTGGAAGAAACTGAGACTCAGAGAGTCTAATGAAGATTGGATAAAGAATTCGTGATAAAGCCAGACTGGGGGTTCTGATGTTTAGCCCAAGCTCATGTTGGGAAAGTTGAATTCTTAGTTCTCCATGTAAAGAGGCTTGGCATGGGTAATAGGAAAAGTTCTTGATTAATGGTAATTTCATATGTGAGGCCACAATCACATATACATTTCTTGACATATAAAACTATTACAAAACTTCTGACATGTTAATGCAGAAAGAATGGAAGTATTGAATTCTTCCATGGTTCAATATTCATTTTCTCTCTTGGTTTTCATTGAGAAAATATGTAAGAATTCTGCCTGCTTTTTGTGTAGTGGGACTATAAGAGGGGTTTACTATCCTGTCTAAACTGTTAAAACATGCTTGTTTACTATCTTGTTAATCAGGAGGCCCAAAACCTCATGGCTCTGACCAACGTGGACACCCCATTAAAAGGTGGACTCAACACCCCTTTGCATGAGAGCGACTTCTCAGGTGTGACACCACAGCGGCAGGTTGTACAGACTCCAAACACAGTTCTTTCTACCCCATTCAGGTATTGTAAATAAACAACTGATTTCTGCTTTAGAAAAACCTGAATCCAAGGACTTGGACAGTGTATTTGCTTTAGAAATGTTGACGGAAAATGGAAATTAGTGTTTAACTTGCTTTTCGAGTTCCCCTCATTCATAGAAGCAAATAACATTATAGTGTTTAGGAATTTGTCAAATACTACATGAACCCTCCTTCTTTTTTCAGAGTTTCTGGTGCTGTCAGCTTGTTTGTGAATACTTTTAATCTGATTTAAGAAGTAGATCCATCCATTATTAATGATGATTTGGTGACTTTTATAAAAATTGTAATCCCTTTTATGCATGTATTACTGTTGCTTGTTCTCCAACATTTTATTATGAAACAATAACAATAAATGTATAACATTTAAAGAGGTTGAAAAAATGGTAAAACAAACATCCATATATTCACTACTTGAGTCCATGGTTTATGTTTTATTGTGTTTGCTTTATCATGTATCCATCCAGCCATCAGCCTATCTTATATTTAAATACATTTCAAAGCAAGGTGCAAAGTATCAGTACATTTCACCCTAAACACTTCTTTGTCATATAAATCATTGACTAGAGTTCAGTATTTGTTTATACTTCTTTTTTTTTAACTTCTTTTGTTTTAAGCTACTATTTTTAAAGAATTTTTAAGATACAAATATTATAGAAACAACTTGAATAAAATAGAATTGAGCTTTTAAAGTTAGAAATAGTTGGGGTTTACTATTAATTTTAAAATTTGTCCTCTTACTGGTTAAGTATGTGAAACATTTCTGACTGTTATAGTTGTGCATGACAGCAGGATCAAGAACTTTGGCAGCGAAAACCTTATGTGACATAACACTTGTGCAAGGCTTGCAAGAGAGCCTAATCCCTCTTTCTCCCATGTATGTCTTGTTTCTTAACTAGATTGTGAGCTCCTTGGGGGCAGGAATCACGTCTTATATGGTAGCACCTCACCTCACCTCTGGGAACAGCTCTCTGGCAGCATCACCTGTCTGGAACACAGCCAGGATTCAGGAAGTAATCAAAAAAACAAGTCTTTGAACATATAAAAAGAAAATTATTTATTTTTGGCTGCATTGGGTCTTCATTGATATACGAGGGCTTTCTCTAGTTGCAGCAATTGGGGCTCCTCTCTAATTGTGGTGCACGGGCTTCTCACTGTGGTAGCTTCTCTTATGGTGCACGGGCTCAGTGGCCCCAAGGCATGTGGTATTCTCCTGGACCAGGGATCGCACCTGTGTCCCCTGCTTTGGCAGGCAGATTCTGAACCACTGGAATACCAGAGAAGTCCAAAGCTTTGGACATTTAAACTGTATGGTATGAAGTTTATGGCTTTTATTTCGGAGCGTTTCTGAGACCTAACTCAGAACAATTCATATTTAGATGTGATCCTGAAAGTCTGGTGTTTGGTTTCCAAACAAACTTGAAGTATGCATACCTGTGATGAGAATGTGATGGCCAACAGCTATAGGCAGGGAGGAGACAAATGATAAATTGAAGATACTGAACTCAGTAAGAGTCGTTTGGGGTCTTAAGTGTGGTGGCCAACCTCCCTGACTACTGTGTGTTCTTAGCCACTCTGATGTGTTAAGAAAAGGTTGAAAAATGTTTTATGGACCTAGTTAATAAGGTAAAAATATACTAGCTATCGTGACTTTATTTGAAGTCATTAAAATAAATACACTGTGTATTTAAGCTGAACCTTTATTTAACTGAGAGGTCTAACTTAAAACTAAATAGGGAGACAGAATTTTAGGAATCTTTATTTCTTTTCTTATAAAATAATTTATGTAAAAAACATTTGGAAGCACAATTCAAATAAAGTTGGCACTTTCATTAACTAGAATTTCTGTCTTTCTAGGACTCCTTCTCATGGATCTGAAGGGCTGACTCCCCGGAGTGGGACGACTCCCAAACCAGTTATTAATTCCACCCCGGGTAGAACTCCTCTTCGAGACAAGTTAAACATTAATCCTGAGGATGGAATGGCAGACTACAGTGATCCCTCTTATGTGAAGCAGATGGTATGTGTCAATTCTCTTTTAGTACTTTTTAAAAAAAGTTAAAATCTCAAGGGTACCAAAATAAAATTTTCCCCTTGTCAGTGCATATTTCATATACCTTCAGATTCTGTACACCTGCAGACACTAGAAAAGGAACATGATTTGTAGGACTTGAGAAAGGAAACCTTTTGGTTTTATTAGCCTACTTTTTCTTATTCTTAATTTATTTTTCAGTATTGATTATGCTGATAGTAATTCTCCTTGTATTTTTTGTGATTTTTAATTTTTATTATTTACTAATTAATAGTTTAGCTTCTTGAATGGTACACTGATTTTTTTTCTATTTTTGTAAAATAAGGTATGAATTTCAAATGCCTCATAAATTAGATTTTGAACTTTGATTCCTCTGTTTGCCTCTGTACTTTTAGAAGGACAAAGTATCAGAGCCAAGTTAATTTGATGTTCATTGCTGACCTTAGTGAAGTTTTTCTTCTGTATGTTTTGCAAGGTGATATAGAAAGCTATAAAAGTTACAGTTTTATTTTTGATCATGTTATTGCTTTTATTACATTACTATTGAGCCTTCTTATTTATGCCATGGAAGATCATTGTGAGATTTTAAAAAATGAATTAAAAGATACTCCTTGGAAGGAAAGTTATGACCAACCTAGATAGCATATTCAAAAGCAGAGACATTACTTTGCCAACAAAGGTCCATCTAGTCAAGCTCTGGTTTTTCCAGTAGTCATGTATGGATGTGAGAGTTGGACTGTGGAGAAAGCTGAGCGCCAAAGAATTGATGCTTTTGAACTGTGGTGTTGGAGAAGACTCTTGAGAGTCCCTTGGATTGCAAGGAGATCCAACTAGTCCATTCTAAAGGAGATCAGCCCTGGATGTTCTTTGGAAGGAATGATGCTAAAGCTGAAATTCAAGTACTTTGGCTACCTCATGCGAAGAGTTGACTCATTGGAAAAGACACTGATGCTGGGAGGGATTGGGGGCAGGAGGAGAAGGGGACGACAGAGAATGAGATGGCTGGATGGCATCACCGACTCGCTGGATGTGAGTTTGAGTGAACTCTGGGAGTTGGTGATGGACAGGGAAGCCTGGCGTGCTGCAATTCATGGGGTTGCAAAGAGTTGGACACGACTGAGCAACTGAACTGAATGGTGGTTTGCTTCTAGTTTATAAATTAATTCTAACTTCATGTATAGATTTGGTTAGTTGAGAATTTTTTTAAATGTCTGGATTGATATCATGTAATGCTGACTCTAAATGGCTACATAGGAATTAAACAAGTGAAGAATCTAATGTGTCTAAGAGCACAGATCTGGACACTTCATAGGATTGAAAGTTGAGTAAAGATGTCCCTTGTCTTAAAGAATAGTTTATACTCTGGAGAGATTGGCAGTACTAAACCAAATCCAAAAATAATTGTAATATAAGAACAAAATAAAGCCCTTTGAGTAAAACCAACATGCTTAGGGTGGCCGAAGAAAGAAAGAAATCACATTTGTTGGGTGGGTACTAGGAAAGCCTTCCTTGAAGGAGGTATGCTCAGAAGTAGGGTGGGGTGCTGTCCCATGTGGAGATCACAAGATGAGTAAGCATGGAGCATGTTCTGGACATAGCAGCTCACCAGGTGAGCATATATGTGATGGACCAGTGGGGAATGAGACAGACAGGTGAGCTGAGGATGGACTGGGGAAGACTTTGGGTACTAGGCACTTTGAGGAAGTATGAGCTGTTTCTTTGGCTTGCATATGACCTGTTTTGCATGAAAAAGAATCATACACACGAATTCAACTGTCTTTTCAGATTAGGTTTTATTTTTCCAAGGACAAATTTACTTTTGAACTTGTTCTTTCATTTCCTATTAAATTTCAGAAATCCTTAAAAGGAAATCCTAAAGGACTTCTTATTTTTTTGCCTTTCAGAGGTATAATTCTCAAACTTGCTATTACACTATCCCAGAGTAAATTCATTGACCACAAATCTAAGTTTTTATGATTGGTCTTAATGTAGGGAAGAAGTAGAGATAGAAATTAAACAAAATTTTGTCTCAACCCTTAAATTAGGGATCATTTTTCTAGAATTAAAATTAGGCTAATTGTGTTTTAGAAACTCTTACACAATATTAGTTGAGTATTTTAATGTGTATGAATTGAGAAAGACTAATTTTTTTCTACAGGAAAGAGAATCTCGTGAACACCTCCGTTTAGGATTGTTGGGTCTTCCTGCTCCTAAGAATGACTTTGAAATTGTTCTACCAGAAAATGCCGAGAAGGAACTGGAAGAGCGTGAAATAGATGATACTTACATTGAAGATGCTGCTGATGTGGATGCACGGAAGCAGGTGGGTGACGACTGTTACCGTGTCTCAAGATCTCGACTTGGTGTTTTTTCAGTACTGGAAAAAATTGCACTAAAGGAAAGTACTTAGATCAATCTTGATAGGTGTTCTTAAAATGTATAATTGTATGGTCACAATTTAAATATCCTCTGTCAAATCCATTCAGTTCAGTTCAGTCGCTCATTATGCTCCTTTAAAATAGCAAAACGAATACAGTATTGTAAAGCAAAACAAACTAAAAAATAAAAATTAATTAAAGAAAAAAAATTAAAAATAAATGTGTAAGTAGTCTTTTAGACATTGCTTTCACTCTTGCCAAGAAAAGATGTTATTGACCAGTCTTAAAACAAGTGCATCTTATTGATTGATTTGTTGGTTGATTGATTTGTTTCTTCGTCAGTGTAAACTAATGGGAAGTTTTGCA